>CM055747.1:14080639-14298139 GCA_029465975.1 Dallia pectoralis | reverse complement strand
TGGTACCATGTACACTTATGCGCCTCCTTATGTTCGAACATGGTGTTTGTTATAGACAATCCATGACTAGCACAGAAGTCCAATAACAAACGACCGCTCGGGTTTAGATCAGGGAGGCCGTTCCTCCCAATCACGCCTCTCCAGGTGTCTCCATCGTTGCCCACATGTGCGTTGAAGTCTCCCAGCAGAATGATGGAGTCCCCTACTGGAGCCCTATATAGGACTCCTTCAGGGTCTCCAAGAAGGCTGAATACTCCGAACTGCTGTTTGGTGCATAAGCACAAACAACAGTCAGAGTTTTCCCCCACCACCCTTAGGCGTAGGGAGGCAAACCTCTCATCCACGGGGTAAACTCCAACACCGCCGTGCTCAGACGTGGGCTCGTGAGTATCCCCACACCAGCCCGCCGCCTCTCACCCTGGGCAACTCCAGAGAAGAACAGAGTCCAACCCCTATCCAGGGGTAAGGTTCCAGAGCCACGGTTGTGCGTAGAGGTAAGTCCCACCAGATCCAACTGGTATCGCTCCACCTCACGCACAAGTTCTGGCTCCTTCCCCCCCAGTGAGGTGACGTTCCACGTCCCCAAAGCAAGCTTCTGCCGCCCGGGTCTGATCCGTCGAGACCCCCCACCTTCACTGTCACCCATATGACAGCGCACCCGACCCCTGCGGTTGTTCCTGTGAGTGGTGGGCCCACAGGATGGAGAGGAGAGAGATGCCACGTATCTCGTTCGGGCTGTGCCCGGCCGGGCTCCGTGGCAAACCCGGCCACCAGACGCTCGCTTTCGAGCCCGCCGTCTGGGCCTAGCTCCAGACGGGGGCCCTGGGCTTCCTCCAGGCAGGGTCTCGATCCTTTTCCCTCGATTTTTCATGGGGTCTTGGTGAACCATTCTTAGTCTGGCCCCTCGCCTGAGACCACTTTGCCTTGGGAAACCCTACCAGGAGCATGAAGCTCCAGACAACCCAGCCCTCAGGTTCATAGGGGCACACAAACCTCTCCACCACGTTAAGGTGATGATTCCCGGGGAGGGTGGTTTATTATTAAAACATAACCAGGATGTAACAGATAGAACCTAGTCAGTTAGTTTATTATTAAAACATAACCAGGTTGTAACAGATAGAACCTAGTCAGCTAGTTTATTATTTGCTAGAAACATAACCAGGATGTAACAGATAGAACCTAGTCAGCTAGTTTATTATTAGCTAGCAACATAACCAGGATGTAACAGATAGAACCTAGTCAGTTATTTTATTATTAGTTAGCAACATAACCAGGATGTGACAGATGCAAATCTTGTCACCAGAGTTTTGCTTGTGTTTGTGTATCTCAGTGTTTGAACAGTGAATGGGCTTATTCTCCACAGAAAGCGCTCAGAAAGTTACATAAATGGCGCTTTAAATACCTACATGAATCCATCACCAAGGCTTTCAGAATAAACTGACTGGAAATATATTCTCTTCCAAATGTCTAAATTTAAAAGTGCTGGATATAGTGATGGATTTAGCCTGCTGCAACTTATCAGGACGTCAGCCTCAGTCCCCTCATGCCATTATCACGCCGTTACCGTTTCGTCAAACCATATCTCATTAGTGAGACGAACCAGAACTTCTGTGCTATTAAAATAATTTCCCCAAATGATCTGTTCGTTATTCACACCCAGAGGAAACAGGATGAACGAAGAGGCCTCAATCAACAAGGCTTCCTATTGGTTCCTTCCAGTTATTAAGGATCTTCGTCGGCCCTCGTAGAAGAATGAGAGGTGCGACCAGCTCTGTGGTCCATCGACGTGAGCACGTTATAAACTGCCATGTTATTCTCCCAGAAGGATCGACGTTACACAGGTTGTCACGACAACCAGCCATGATTCAGAGTGCCTCCGATAGGTCTCCACCTTAGGCAAGAAGCACTAGCCTTGAGATCTGAGCAGATGCTGGGCCAGTCAGCCAATCACAGCTGAGCATGGGGAAAAAGATGACATCATAGGCAAATTAGGGCAAATGGAGAAAGTTTTTGGTTTGTTGTCACCGCCCATTCAGAAAGCGGTAGACTGTGATGGAAAGAGAGAGGGAGGGAAGATACGTAAGATACCTGCCTCTTTCTTGGGGACAACTACATTAAATCTGAAATAGTTTACTTTAGGACGAGCACAGCTCAGGATCTACAGTAGATAAAAATTCAACACATTTCTACAGAGTATCATATCACTTAAAATTCATCCTGATATCGTGGAACTGTTATCATTTTAGTGTTGACTGATATAGGCCACGTTAGTGCCATACAAATAAACCCAGAATCCCTTTGGTTAGGTTCGGTTAGGTGTGTATTCTAACTGTAGGTCTTTATACAATGTACACACTTCTGGGAAGTAGAACATGTCCCTTTGTAAAACATTCAAACACATGTGTAATCAACAGATGAAGTAATGATGAACTACTTACAAAAATAAATGTTTAACTTAACTGTTCAGGTCTGAAAAAAACCTGAACATATGGAAATGGAATCTGCCCTACTCCTGTGTCTTGCTGAGCAGGTTCGGTCTGTGAAACACAAAACCAACTGTGTCTGCCTCTCTCGCTCTCTGCCTCCTCCCCCAGTGCTCCTGCCTTCATTACCATGCAGCCACCCAGCCAATGGGCTGAGCTGGGCGGATGACATCATGGCCTAGGGAACAGCGGCAGTCAGTGAAGCATCCAGCCTGCTGAACAAGCCTGAGTTTGGGGTCAGGAACCGGTCTAACAAGAGAATGGCAGTAACGCTGCCTGTAAACCGTCACTAGGACTGTACATATGAAGATGACCCCACCAAACTACAGGATCCAAAGGCTACAGACCGAGCAAGAGAATGTCCAGACATATTTCAGGTAATCCCGTGTCTGTGCCTGCAATCGGGGATGTGGACGGTGCTCAGGGGTGGGGGTGGGGTGTGCTTTGTAGCATTTTTTTCTTCCTCCCCGCATACTGCCCTGCTAGGGAGTAGGAGGCAGCTGTGTCGTTCCATGTTGCCTGTATCGCGGCGAGAAAGAGAAGAAATGAATGCCTGGTCATTAGACTGGTCATTGGACTGGCCGTGGATGCCACTAGAGGCCAACTCTGTCTTATCAACCCCTCCCTTGTTGATTCCATGCCCCCCCCCACAACACCCCTTCCTGAACCTACCCTCCCCGAGTGTCACAGAAAGCATCTTTGTTGATGCGAGAGCTTGAATAGGTGGTGTTTTTCCGGGCCGCGTCGTTGTGTGCGTGTACGTCTGTCTGTGTGTGTTCATGTGTCTATTTGCCTGCTAGGCGGCAGCTGCGGCGTTAACACAGAGACAGACAGATGCTATTTTCGGGGGTTAGGTGCGAGGCTGAGGAGGGCCGTGTTCGCGGGCGGAGGGTGATCTGTGGTTACTACCCTCACAGGGACGCCTCTTTGTTATCTCAGGGCTGCTGCCTTAAGAGGAGATATTTTTCTGAGGGGGGAATTATATGCCATTGATTTTTCAGTCTCCCCTCTCTCCCCCTCTCTCCCTCCCTCTCCCCTCTCTCTCTCCCCCCTCTCCCTTTCCTCTCTCTCCCTCTCTCCTTTCTCCTCTCTCTCTCTCTCTCTCTCTCTCTCCCTTTCCTCTCTCTTCCCCTCCCTCCTCTCCTCTCTCTCTCCCCTCTCTCTCTCCTCTCTCTCCCTCTCCCTCTCTCCTTTCTCCTCTCCTCTCTCTCTCCCCTCTCTCTCTCCTCTCTCTCCCTCTCCCTCTCCCTCTCTCCTTTCTCCTCTCTCTCTCTCCCCTCTCTCCCTTCCCCTCTCTCCCTCTCCCCTCTCCTCTCTCGAACTCAGAGAGCTGTGTGAGGAATCTCTGTCGGTCTGTGTTCTGTATAAAACATGGATGTGTGTGCTGCTATTTGATGGCGGCCCTGCCGGCTGTAGTGACAGAGGGGAATATACAGCATTTGGTCACCTGACTGCGATGAGGGGTGGGTGGGGGTAGGGGCTGTGGAGAGATCCTGCCTGAGAGAGAACAAGAGAGAGAGGGAGAGAGAGAGAGAGAGAGAGGGAGAGAGAGAGAGAGAGAGGGAGAGAGAGGGAGAGGAGAGAGAGAGAGAGAGAGAGAGAGAGGGTAGGTAAGGAGGTAGACCGGGTTGTTCAGACTGGTTTAGATGGAGGACAGGATGTAGAGGGGCTGGACAGGATGTAGAGGGGCTGGACAGGATGGAGAGGGACTGGACAGGATGTAGAGGGGCTGTACAGGATGTAGAGGGGCTGGACAGGATGGAGAGGTGCTGGACAGGATGTAGAGGGACTGGACAGGATGTAGAGGGGCTGGACAGGATGGAGAGGTGCTGGACAGGATGGAGAGGTGCTAGACAGGAAGTAGAGGGGCTGGACAGGATGGAGAGGTGCTGGACAGGGTGGAGAGGTGCTGGACAGGATGTAGAGGGGCTGGACAGGATGTAGAGGGGCTGGACAGGATGTAGAGGGGCTGGGTGGACGGATGAGAGAAAGGATATAAACGATGCCGTGTTTGTGTTGCGCACAGCCTTCTGGGAAAGCTGTTCTCCGTAAGAAATGGATGCTGGGAAGGCGTCTGGATGATGGCGGAGTGACGAGGAGGATGCACGAACAAGCAAGTGTGTGTGTTTGTGTGTGTGTGTGGAACAAGCAGGGGAGGAGGGTGCTACTGTTGGTGTGTGTGTGTGAGTTATTCATCTATTCAGGGTCCCCCTGTCCACACCACCTGTTCCATTCTCCCCGCTCCTCACAGACAACAGCTGAATGGACTAGCCCAGCCTCTAGAACTCACATCCCCTCAGCCTCGTTGCTTCCTATCTATCAGTTGCCCATAACATTAGCAAACCACTTCAGCTGTCAAAATGACAAGTGGAACACTTCTCTTTAGTGAACAGAGAAAAGGTGCTCATGGCCGGGATGCCAGCTGTCTGTTCTAACTCCCTGTTTTCTAAAACCTGTTAATGCCATAGAAACACGGATGACACCAGCTCAGTATTATCGTGTAGAAGCGAAGATCTGTAATGTCACAGCAGTCCTCAGGTTCGTTATGGGAGTCAGGAAGACAGACACACTAACGGAGGGACAGACAGACACCAACACAGATGGAAGACAGACAGACGGACATAGAGCATACATGCTGAGACAAACAAAAGATAGAAGGACAGAAGAAGGACATGCATATGGGAGACAGTTAAAAAGAGGACAAGAAGACAGTCGTGAGGACAGATAAAGATAAAGACAGTGGACAGATAAAGAGGACAGACAGATGTGAGGACAGACACACAGATAGACAGTGGACAGACAGGCCTGTGTCTGTGTAAACGTTCTTCATAGAAGATGTACTGTTTAGGCATCGATTCACAAATGCCAGTATCTCTGTCTGTCCCAGAGTCTCATCCAATGTCACAGGTCTGCTGTGGATTTAAAACACAGAGTGTTTGTACCCTACATTCTGTCTGAGTAACGGGTGTTTGTACCCTACATTCTGTCTGAGGAACGAATGTTTGTACCCCACATTCTGACTGAGTAACGGGTGTTTGTACACTACATTCTGTCTGAGTAACGAATGTTTGTACCCCACATTCTGACTGAGTAACGGGTGTTTGTACACTACATTCTGACAGAGTAACGGGTGTTTGTACACTACATTCTGACAGAGTAACGGGTGTTTGTACACTACATTCTGACAGAGTAACGGGTGTTTGTACACTACATTCTGACAGAGTAACGGGTGTTTGTACCCTACATTCTGACAGAGTAACGGGTGTTTGTACACTACATTCTGACAGAGTAACGGGTGTTTGTACCCTACATTCTGTCTGGGTAACGGGTGTTTGTACCCTACATTCTGTCTGGGTAACGGGTGTTTGTACACTACATGCTTCTAGCCCCAGTAATTCAGAAGCCCGTTCTTTGACCAGCCGACAGACAAACAAGCAGATTTTATAGAACAGAGATGAATGTTAGCCACCAGTTATACGAGTGAATAATGAGATGAGATTAAGAGGTCAGTGTAGAAGACACGTTAGCCTTTAGTAGTGTTTTCATAAACCAATCTGTATCCCATCTGGTAGGTCCTGGTCCTACATCTGTATTACACCTGGTAGGTTCTGGTCCTACATCTGTATTACACCTGGTAGGTTCTGGTCCTACATCTGTATTACACCTGGTAGGTTCTGGTCCTACATCTGTATCACACCTGGTAGGTCTTGGTCCTACATCTGTATCCCACCTGGTAGGTCCTGGTCCTACATCTGTATCACACCTGGTAGGTTCTGGTCCTACATCTGTATCCCACCTGGTAGGTCTTGGTCCTACATCTGTATCCCACCTGGTAGGTCTTGGTCCTACATCTGTATCCCACCTGGTAGGTCCTGGTCCTACATCTGTATCACACCTGGTAGGTCCTGGTCCTACATCTGTATTACACCTGGTAGGTTCTGGTCCTACATCTGTATCACACCTGGTAGGTCTTGGTCCTACATCTGTATCCCACCTGGTAGGTCCTGGTCCTACATCTGTATTACACCTGGTAGGTCTTGGTCCTACATCTGTATCCCACCTGGTAGGTCCTGGTCCTACATCTGTATTACACCTGGTAGGTCTTGGTCCTACATCTGTATCACACCTGGTAGGTCCTGGTCCTACATCTGTATCACACCTGGTAGGTCCTGGTCCTGCATCTGTATCACACCTGGTAGGACAGTATCAGGGTTGAGTAACCGAACACACAGGACTGTATCAGGGTTGAGTAACCCAACACGCAGGACAGTATGTGAGTAACCCAACACACAGGACAGTATGAGGGTTGAGTAACCCAACACACAGGACAGTATGTGAGTAACCCAACACACAGGACAGTATGAGGGTTGAGTAACCCAGCACACAGGACAGTATGTGAGTAACCCAACACACAGGACAGTATGAGGGTTAAGTAACCCAAAACACAGGACAGTATGGTGGTTGGTAGTGTGGGTAACCCAACACACAGGACAGTATGTGAGTAACCCAACACACAGGACAGTATGTGAGTAACCCAACACACAGGACAGTATGTGAGTAACCCAACACACAGGACAGTATGGTGGTTGAGTAACCCAACACACAGGACAGTATGAGGGTTAGGTAACCCAACACACAGGACAGTATGAGGGTTGAGTAACCCAACACACAGGACAGTATGAGGGTTGAGTAACCCAGCACACAAGACAGTATGTGAGTAACCCAACACACAGGACAGTATGGGGTTGAGTAACCCAACACATGGGACAGTATAAGGGTTGAGTAACCCAACACACAGGACAGTATGAGGGTTGAGTAACCCAACACTCAGGACAGTATGTGAGTAACCCAACACACAGGACAGTATGGGGGTTGAGTAACCCAACACACAAGACAGTATGGTGGTTGGTAGTGTGAGTAACCCAACACACAGGACAGTATGGGGGTTAAGTAACCCAACACACAGGACAGTATGGTGGTTGGTAGTGTGAGTAACCCAACACACAGGACAGTATGGTGGTTGGTAATGTGAGTAACCCAACACACAAGACAGTATGGTGGCTGGTAGTGTGAGTAACCCAACACACAGGACAGTATGGTGGTTGGTAATGTGAGTAACCCAACACACATGACAGTATGATGGTTGAGTAACCCAACACACAGGACAGTATGTGAGTAACCCAACACACAGGACAGTATGGTGGTTGGTAGTGTGAGTAACCCAACACACAGGACAGTATGTGAGTAACCCAACACTCAGGACAGTATGAGGGTTAAGTAACCCAACACACAGGACAGTATGATGGTTGGTAGTGTGAGTAACCCAACACACTGGACAGTATGAGGGTTGAGTAACCCAACACACAGGACAGTATGTGAGTAACCCAACACACAGGACAGTATGGTGGTTGGTAGTGTGAGTAACCCAACACACAGGACAGTATGTGAGTAACCGAACACACAGGACAGTATGAGGGTTAAGTAACCCAACACACAGGACAGTATGGTGGTTGGTAGTGTGAGTAACCCAACACACTGGACATTATGTGAGTAACCGAACACACAGGACAGTATGAGGTTTAAGTAACCCAACACACAGGACAGTATGGTGGTTGGTAGTGTGAGTAACCCAACGCACAGGACAGTATGGTGGTTGGTAATGAGGGTTGAGTAACCCAACACACAGGACAGTATGTGAGTAACCCAACACACAGGACAGTATGTAAGTAACCCAACACACAGGACAGTATGGGGGTTGAATAACCCAACACACAAGACAGTATGGTGGTTGGTAATGTGAGTAACCCAACACACAGGGCTTCTCTTACATCACCTTGGCCAACAAAAGCTCCAGGAAAGCATGAGCTTGTCAGCTGGCCACCTGAAATGTGATATTACAGAGAAACAGGCCACACGTTTACTCCAGACGATAAGTGATGCGACGAGGCCTTACAACACTGGTGACGGCACGGCGTATGTGCGGCGCACGCTTCGGCAGGGGCGTACCGGTGAAGTGGTCCGGTCTTTCTGAGGGTGTCGCGTTTCAGTGGAGAGGTGTAGTGTGCATGTGGAGCTGCTCGCGTCCTCAGACCCAACGCCCATCTGATGGATTAGCATGGAGGATTTCAGAGCCATCTGGCCATTATACACAGGGGTGCGGGTGAGGGTGTGGATGGACACACGGACACACGGACACACACACACACACACACTGCTAATCTCTATGCTCGCTGTCTGTTGCCGTTGGTTGGTCATAGTTAATGCGTGTGTGTGTGTGTGTGCGTGTGTGTGTTTGGGGGGGGACACCCTCCCTTTCTGTGACACATTAGGGACACTCGTATTTTTTAGTCAGAGTGAAGATCAATCTGCTGCCATGGCAACCAGCGCAGCATTAATCAAATCTAGTGATCTCTAAACACATTGACCACACCGCGGTCACTGAGGAGATGACCATGGAGGAGATGACCATGTAGGAGATGATCATGTAGGAGCTGACCATGGAGGAGATGACCATGGAGGAGATGACCATGTAGGAGATGATCATGTAGGAGATGACCATGGAGGAGATGACCATGGAGGAGATGACCATGGAGGAGATGATTATGGAGGAGATGACCATGGAGCAGATGATTATGGAGGAGATGACCATGGAGGAGATGACCATGGAGGAGATGACCATGGAGGAGATGATCATGTAGGAGCTGACCATGGAGGAGATGACCATGGAGGAGATGACCATGTAGGAGATGATCATGTAGGAGATGACCATGGAGGAGATGACCATGGAGGAGATGACCATGGAGGAGATGATTATGGAGGAGATGACCATGGAGGAGATGATTATGGAGGAGATGACCATGGAGGAGATGACCATGGAGGAGATGACCATGGAGGAGATGATTATGGAGGAGATGACCATGGAGGAGATGACCATGGAGGAGATGACCATGGAGGAGATGACCATGTAGGAGATGATCATGTAGGAGATGACCATGGAGGAGATGACCATGGAGGAGATGACCATGGAGGAGATGACCATGGAGGAGATGACCATGTAGGAGATGACCATGGAGGAGATGACCATGGAGGAGATGACCATGGAGGAGATGACCATGGAGGAGATGATTATGGAGGAGATGACCATGGAGGAGATGACCATGGAGGAGATGACCATGTAGGAAATGACCGTGGGTGCAACCCCGGACAGATGCAACCAGTCCACTAACTGATATGCTAGCTGGTTCTTCAAGCTTTTCCAAAGTTCCTGGTTCTGAATCTAAAGCAGTCGCTTCCTGGAATCGTGGCATATTGGGAGAGAGCTGGTAGCGTGCAGAAGTTTACTGAGTCAAGCAGTGCTGGCAAATAACAGTTAAAAACTGGATCGCCCCCATCTGTCACTGACCAGGTCCAATCTGTCACTAACCAGGTCCCCATCTGTCACTGACCAGGTCCAATCTGTCACTAACCAGGTCCCCATCTGTCACTGACCAGGTCCAATCTGTCACTAACCAGGTCCCCATCTTTCACTGACCAGGTCCCATCTGTCACTAACCAGGTCCCCACCTGTCACTGACCAGGTCCCATCAGTCACTGACCAGGTCTGGTCCCCATCTGTCACTGACCAGGTCTGGTCCCCATCTGTCACTGACCAGGTCTGGTCCCCATCTGTCACTGACCAGGTCCCCATCTGTCACTGACTAGGTCTGGTCCTCATCTGTCACTGACCAGGTCTGGTCCCCATCTGTCACTGACCAGGTCTGGTCCCCATCTGTCACTGACCAGGTCCCCATCTGTCACTGACCAGGTCTGGTCCCCATCTGTCACTGACCAGGTCTGGTCCCCATCTGTCACTGACCAGGTCTGGTCCCCATCTGTCACTGACCAGGTCCCCATCTGTCACTGACCAGGTCTGGTCCCCATCTGTCACTGACCAGGTCTGGTTGAGCACAATGGCTTATATGTAGAGAGTAGGAACGTCTCCCACTTGCCTCAGGCCCACTTCACAAGACCTACTTTCATCCACAGTCTGTGCTGCTTTCATATACTACCATCATATATTACCATCTATACTACCATCATATACTACCATCTATACTACCATCTATACTACCATATATACTACCATCTATACTACCATATATACTACCATCATATATTACCATCTATACTACCATATATACTACCATCTATACTACCATCTATATTACCATATTTACTACCATCTATATTACCATCTATACTACCATCAAATATTACCATCTATACTACCATATATACTACCATCATATATTACCATCTATACTACCATCTATACTACCATCATATATTACCATCTATACTACCATCTATACTACCATCATATATTACCATCTATACTACCATATATACTACCATCGTATACTACCATCTATACTACCATCTATATTACCATATATACTACCATATATATACTACCATCTATACTACCATCTATACTACCATTATATATTACCATCTATACTACCATCTATACTATCATCTACACTACCATCAAATATATTACCATCTATACTACCATATAAACTACCATCTATAGTACCATCTATACTACCATCTATACTACCATCTATACTACCATCTATACTACCATCTATATTACCATCTATACTACCATCTATATTACCATATATACTACCATCTATACTACCATCTATACTACCATCTATATTACCATCTATACTACGATCATATATTACCATCTATAATACCATCTATACTACCATCTATACTACCATCTATACTACCATCTATACTACCATCTATATTACCATCTATACTACCATCTATATTACCATCTATATTACCATCTACACTACCATCTATACTACCATCTATACTACCATCTATATTACAATTGTATATTACCATCTATACTACCATCTATACTACCATCTATACTACCATCATATATTACCATCGTATATTACCATCTATACTACCATATATTACCATCGTATATTACCATCTATACTACCATCTATATTACCATCGTATGTTACCATCTATATTACCATCTATATTACCATCAGATATTACCATCTATACTACCATCGTATACTACCATCTATACTACCATCATATATTACCATCTATACTACCATATATACTACCATCTATACTACCATATATACTACCATCTATATTACCATCTATACTACCATCATATATTACCATCTATACTACCATCTATATTACCATCTATACTACCATCTATATTACCATCTATACTACCATCTATACTACCATCATATATTACCATCTATACTACCATCATATATTACCATCTATACCACCATCTATACTATCATCGTATATTACCATCGTATATTACCATCTATACTACCATCGTATACTACCATCTATACTACCATCATATATTACCATCTATACTACCATATATACTACCATCTATACTACCATATATACTACCATCTATACTACCATCTATATTACCATCTATACTACCATCTATATTACCATCTATACTACCATATATACTACCATCTATACTACCATCTATACTACCATCTATATTACCATCTATACTACCATATATACTACCATCTATACTACCATCTATACTACCATCATATATTACCATCTATACCACCATCTATACTACCATCATATATTACCATCGTATATTACCATCTATATTACCATTTATACTACCATCTATATTACCATCGTATATTACCATCTATACTACCATCGTATACTACCATCTATACTACCATCAAATATTACCATCTATACTACCATATATACTACCATCTATACTACCATATATACTACCATCTATATTACCATCTATACTACCATCATATATTACCATCTATACTACCATCTATATTACCATCTATACTACCATCTATACTACCATATATACTACCATCTATACTACCATCTATACCACCATCATATATTACCATCTATACTACCATCTATACTACCATCTATACTACCATCATATATTACCATCTATACTACCATCTATATTACCATCTATACTACCATCGTATATTACCATCTACACTACCATCTATACTACCATCTATACTACCATCATATATTACCATCTATACTACCATCTATACAAATATCTATATTACAATTGTATATTACCATCTATACTACCATCTATAATAACATTGTATATTACCATCGCTAAAATACTGGCGTCAGCAACACAACACAACCTGCTCCTGTCACCACATCAGTACTGCTGAACCAAGGGCAACCTAATACTATTACTGTAATGTTACTATCAGGTTACTATCAGGTTACTACCAGGTTACTATCAGGTTACTATCAGGTTACTCAAGCCTGTCACCACACCAGTACTGCTGAACCAAGGATAACCTAATACTATTACTGTAATGTTACTATCAGGTTACTACCAGGTTACTATCGGGTTACTATCAGGTTAATATCAGGTTACTATCAGGTTACTCAAGCCTGTCACTACAACAGTACTCACACTTCTTGAGCAAATAACTAGAATGTAACATTTTTTAATCATAGCTAGCTTTTTGCTTTTTGCATATTAAGGCATATTAAGTTATGGAGTGATGACTGGCATGACAGTGTTCTCACAAAGAACTGCTCCATGTTGAACATGACAAGATGAGACAAACACAAAAGCATGGTTATTCATACTCATCCATAATAACGCTGTTGAAATTATTAATAAAAAAAAAACTTTTGAAGGCTAGAAACCTGGTTTTAATTTCAGTAAACAGTGGTATGAAAACAATGTGTGGTATGAAAACAATGTGTGGTATAAACACAATGTGTGGTATGAATAAATGTGTGGTATGAAAACAATGTGTGGTATGAACAAATGTGTGGTATGAAAACAATGTGTGGTATGAACAAATGTGTGGTATGAAAACAATGTGTGGTATGAACAGATGTGTAGTATGAAAACAATGTGTGGTATGAAAACAATGTGTGGTATGAACAGATGTGTGGTATGAACAAATGTGTGGTATGAACAGATGTGTGGTATGAACAGATGTGTGGTATGAACAGATGTGTGGTATGAACAGATGTGTGGTATGAACAGATGTGTGGTATGAAAACAATGTGTGGTATGAACAGATGTGTGGTATGAAAACAATGTGTGGTATGAACAGATGTGTGGTATGAACAGATGTGTGGTATGAACAAATGTGTGGTATGAACAGATGTGTGGTATGAACAGATGTGTGGTATGAACAAATGTGTGGTATGAAAACAATGTGTGGTATGAACAGATGTGTGGTATGAAAACAATGTGTGGTATGAAAACAATGTGTGGTATGAACAGATGTGTGGTATGAACAAATGTGTGGTATGAACAGATGTGTGGTATGAACAGATGTGTGGTATGAACAGATGTGTGGTATGAACAGATGTGTGGTATGAAAACAATGTGTGGTATGAACAGATGTGTGGTATGAAAACAATGTGTGGTATGAACAGATGTGTGGTATGAACAGATGTGTGGTATGAACAAATGTGTGGTATGAACAGATGTGTGGTATGAACAGATGTGTGGTATGAACAAATGTGTGGTATGAACAGATGTGTGGTATGAACAGATGTGTGGTATGAACAGATGTGTGGTATGAACAGATGTGTGGTATGAACAGATGTGTGGTATGAACAGATGTGTGGTATGAACAGATGTGTGGTATGAACAGATGTGTGGTATGAACAGATGTGTGGTATGAACAGATGTGTGGTATAAACAGATGTGTGGTATGAACAGATGTGTGATATGAACAAATGTGTGCTCTACAGACTGTTAGCATACGTTAAAATGCCTGCAACTCCCCGTTCACTTTCGGTTTTAGATTGTGAATTTGAGCAGTGCTATTTTAAAATTACCAACGTAACAGACTCCATCTACATTCAACAGAGAGACACCTACTGTCCATGTTCTATTTAGAAGACCTACAGATCTGTCTCCCTGCTCTGAGTGTATATAGAAGACCTAAAGACCTGTCTCTCTGCTCTGAGTGTATATAGAAGACCTACAGACCTGTCTCCCTGCTCTGGGTGTATATAGAAGACATACAGACCTGTCTCCCTGCTTTGAGTGTATATAGAAGACCTACAGATCTGGTTAGATGCTCTATACCACTGTCTGGTTAGATGCTCTATACCACTGTATGTTTAGATGCTCTATAGTATACCACTGTCTGGTTAGATGCTCTATATCACAAACAAACACACACACACACACACACACACACACACACCTGTCACCTGTTCTATGCTGCAGTTTAACAGTTTTTCCATTGTGATCATAACGGAGGTTCGGTATATGCAAAGCAGTGTCCCAGCTGCATCTAGAGGGGGAGGAGCAGGAGGGAGGGTGGGGGAGGAGGAGCAGGAGGGGGAGGACTGGGGGAGCAGGAGGGAGGAGGACTGGGGGAGCCCTTAAAGGTGAAGGAGGAGGGGGAGGAGGAGCCCTTAAAGGGGGAGGAGGAGAATTCAAATGCGGATGGGGGGGAGGGGGAGGAGAGAGAGGGGGAGGAAGAGGAAGAGGAGGAAGAAGAGGAACCCTTAGAGGAGGCGATATGTCCCATATAGAGACTGGGGTTAAAGTATCATATCTTAGTCCCATATAGAGTCTGGGTTAAGGTATCATATCTTAGTCCCATATAGAGTCTGGGTTAAGGTATCATATCTTAGTCCCATATAGAGTCTGGGTTAAGGTATCATATCTTAGTCCCCTATAGAGACTGGGTTAAGGTATCATATCTTAGTCCCATATAGAGTCTGGGTTAAGGTATCATATCTTAGTCCCATATAGAGTCTGGGTTAAGGTATCATATCTTAGTCCCATATAGAGTCTGGGTTAAGGTATCATATCTTAGTCCCATATAGAGTCTGGGTTAAGGTATCATATCTTAGTCCCCTATAGAGACTGGGTTAAGGTATCATATCTTAGTCCCATATAGAGTCTGGGTTAAGGTATCATATCTTAGTCCTATATAGAGTCTGGGTTAAGGTATCATATCTTAGTCCCATATAGAGTCTGGGTTAAGGTATCATATCTTAGTCCCATATAGAGTCTGGGTTAAGGTATCATATCTTAGTCCCATATAGAGTCTGGGTTAAGGTATCATATCTTAGTCCCCTATAGAGACTGGGGTTAAGGTATCATATCTTAGTCCCCTATAGAGACTGGGGTTAAGGTATCATATCTTAGTCCCATATAGAGTCTGGGGTTAAGGTATCAGATCTTAGCCCAATATAGAGACTGGGTTAAGGTATTATATCTTAGTCCCCTATAGAGACTGGGTTAAGGTATCATATCTTAGTCCCCTATAGAGACTGGGTTAAGGTATCAGATCTTAGTCCCCTATAGAGTCTGGGTTAAGGTATCATATCTTAGTCCCCTATAGAGACTGGGTTAAGGTATCATATCTTAGTCCCCTATAGAGACTGGGTTAAGGTATCATATCTTAGTCCCCTATAGAGACTGGGTTAAGGTATCATATCTTAGTCCCCTATAGAGTCTGGGTTAAGGTATCATATCTTAGTCCCCTATAGAGACTGGGTTAAGGTATCATATCTTAGTCCCATATAGAGTCTGGGTTAAGGTATCATATCTTAGTCCCATATAGAGACTGGGTTAAGGTATCATATCTTAGTCCCGTATAGAGTCTGGGTTAAGGTACACAGACAGGGTATCAGACTGACATGGAGACAGTTTTATCTTTCATTACTGGAGGAATTCAGACAGCATGTTAAAGTTTACTTCCTTCTATTACATGATTATCTGCATGGTGCACCTAATTAACCAGCATAACTGTAGCAACATGTAAACGAGAGCTGTGATAGGCCGGCTCTAAAAATGTAAACGAGAGCTGTGATAGGCCGGCCCTCAAAATGTAAACGAGAGCTGTGATAGGCCGGCTCTTAAAATGTAAACGAGAGCTGTGATTGGCCGGCCCTCAAAATGTAAACGAGAGCTGTGATAGGCCGGCTCTTAAAATGTAAACGAGAGCTGTGATTGGCCGGCCCTCAAAATGTAAACGAGAGCTGTGATAGGCCGGCTCTTAAAATGTAAACGAGAGCTGTGATTGGCCAGCTCTTAAAATGTAAACGAGAGCTGTGATAGGCCGGCCCTCAAAATGTAAACGAGAGCTGTGATAGGCCGGCTCTCAAAATGTAAACGAGAGCTGTGATAGGCCGGCCCTCAAAATGTAAACGAGAGCTGTGATAGGCCGGCTCTCAAAATGTAAACGAGAGCTGTGATAGGACGTAATGTGTTTTTGTCGTGCAGTACAACAATGCAGCCCTCTGGTATAGATCAAACAGTGACAACTCACTAGGATATTCCTAACTGCACCTACAAAGAAATAGTATAAATGCCCTGGTGATATCTCCTGGTGGTATCTCCTGGTGGTGTCTCCCGGTGGTATCTCCCGGTGATATCTCCCGGTGGTTTTTCTCGGGGGTATTTCCCGGTGGTATATCCCGGTGGTATTTCCCGGTGGTGTCTCCCGGTGGTGTCTCCCGGTGGTATCTCCCGGTGATATCTCCCGGTGGTTTTTCAGGGGGTATTTCCCGGTGGTATCTCCCGGTGGTATCTCCCGGTGGTATCTCCTGGTGGTATCTCCTGGTGGTATCTCCCGGTGGTATCTCCTGGTGGTGTCTCCCGGTGGTGTCTCCCGATGGTATCTCCTGGTGGTTTTTCCCGGGGGTATATCCTGGTGGTATCTCCTGGTGGTATCTCCTGGTGGTGTCTCCCGGTGGTATCTCCCGGTGATATCTCCTGGTGGTTTTTCCCGGGGGTATTTCCTGGTGGTATATCCCGGTGGTATTTCCTGGTGGTATCTCCTGGTGGTATCTACTGGTGGTATTTCCTGGTGGTTTTTCTCGGTGGTATTTTCTGGTGGTATATCCTGGTGATATTTGGGCTGTAACAAGATGAAACCAGGTTAGAGGTGAGGATTTGGGTTGTAACAAGATGGAACCAGTCAAGAGGTGAGGGTTTGGACTTCATCTGTGTGAGGTGGTCTGTGTGAGGTGGTCTGTGGGAGGTCTGTGTGAGGTGGTCTGTGTGAGGTGCTCTGTGTGAGGTGGTCTGTGTGAGGTGGTCTGTGTGAGGGAGTCTGTCTGAGGTCTGTGTGAGGTGGTATGTGGTCTGTGTGAGGTGTCCTGTGTGAGGTCTGTGTGAGGTCTGTGTGAAGTGGTCTGTGTGAGGTGTCCTTTGTGAGGTGGTCTGTGTGAAGGGGGTCTGTGTGAGGTGGTCTGTGTGAGGAGGTCTGTGTTAGGTGGTCTGTGTGAGGTGGTCTGTGTGAGGTGGTCTGTGTGAGGTGGTCTGAGTGAGGGGGTCTGTGTGAGGTGGTCTGTGTGAGGAGGTCTGTGTGAGGTGGTCTGAGTGAGGGGGTCTGTGTGAGGAGGTCTGTGTGAGGTGGTCTGTGTGAGGTGGTCTGTGTGAGGTCTGTGTGAGGTGTCCTGTGTGAGGTCTGTGTGAGGGGGTCTGTGTGAGGTGGTCTGTGTGAGGAGGTCTGTGTGAGGTGGTCTGTATGAGGTGGTCTGAGTGAGGGGGTCTGTGTGAGGTGGTCTGTGTGAGGAGGTCTGTGTGAGGTGGTCTGTGTGAGGTGGTCTGAGTGAGGGGGTCTGTGTGAGGAGGCCTGTGTGAGGTGGTCTGTGTGAGGTCTGTGTGAGGTGGTCTGTGTGAGGTGGTCTGTGTGAGTTCTGTGTGAGGTGGTCTGTGTGAGGTGTCCTGTGTGAGGTGGTCTGAGTGAGGGGGTCTGTGTGAGGTGGTCTGTGTGAGGAGGTCTGTGTGAGGTGGTCTGTGTGAGGAGGTCTGTGTCAGGGGGTCTACTTTCTACTGTGATCAGTGTATAAGCAGAAGGGAGGCAGGTAAAGAATGCTTCAGAATGATCTTAGGGAAAAACTCATATTCTCCAATCCTTTTAAGACATTCTGAACAGCTGGTTGGTTTCGTAATAATGTAATGTAATGTAATAACTGATCATCCTAACTGCTCCCCAGCAGAACCTGCCTCTTTAAAGGCCGATAGAGATCCACTCCCCAGTTGGTCTTTCTTCCCTGTCCACCCACCGAGGAGTCCTCCTGCTTCACGGGGCCAGCCTGTTCTGCTCAGTGAAGCTGAACCAAGCAGGCTCCTACAACCAGCCTGTCCTATTCTAATCTCCATCACTGGGTCACGCCTGGTTCCAAATCACTGTCCTTCTACAGCTCCTATTGCTTCAGACAGGCACATTCAACATCAATGTTTAATCAGCGCCAAAGAGCAGGAAAAATAACTGCACTCAGTGAATATATAAATATATATAATATATATATATATATAAATGGAATATGGAAGTGAGAACATTCCCAGGAATGTCTGGGTGGGCCATTGGGAATCAGTGGTGTGTGTGCTGCTGGGTGTGTGTTTATACGATCCTATTACGTTTCTAGGGTTGTTATGTAGTGACCGTATTAGTAGCCAAGTCAAGTACGAATGGGAAAAGCAACTTAAGGCACGTTAGCATGTTTCACTCAGTTCCTCACAGCTTAAATAGTCACCTGCCTTTGAGTCAGTCTGCGAATCTGACCTTTAAATAGGTCAGTGTTTTTGCTACAGTCATTGAAGGATATGCAATTCTCCGGGCGCCTGTGAAATGTCCATCTTTAGTGGTGCCTGTGGACTTCAAACATTCAGCATCCATTAGTCAAATAAATAGCCAGGGGGCCACGCCTATTAGTCAGGTGACAAGCCAGAGGGCCACGCCTATTAGTCAGGTGACAAGCCAGAAGGCCACGCCTATTAGTCAGGTGACAAGCCAGAGGGCCACGCCTATTAGTCAGGTGCCAAGCCAGAGGGCCACGCCTATTAGTCAGGTGACAAGCCAGAGGGCCACGCCTATTAGTCAGGTGACAAGCCAGAGGGCCACGCCTATTAGTCAGGTGACAAGCCAGATTGGCAAACCAAAATGTCACACAGACACAACCATTGGTCAGATGACTAGTCACACAGACACAACTATTGGTCAGATTACTAGTCACACAGACACAACTATTGGTCAGATGACTAGTCACACAGACACAACCATTGGTCAGATGACTAGTCACACGGACACAACTATTGGTCAGATGACTAGTCACACAGACACAACCATTGGTCAGATGACTAGTCACACGGACACAACCATTGGTCAGATGACTAGTCACACAGACACAACCATTGGTCAGATGACTAGTCACACAGACACAACCATTGGTCAGATGACTAGTCACACAGACACAACTATTGGTCAGATGACTAGTCACACAGACACAACTATTGGTCAGATGACTAGTCACACAGACACAACTATTGGTCAGATGACTAGTCACACAGACACAACTATTGGTCAGATGACTAGTCACACAGACACAACTATTGGTCAGATGACTAGTCACACAGACACAACCATTGGTCAGATGACTAGTCACACAGACACAACTATTGGTCAGATGACTAGTCACACAGACACAACCATTGGTCAGATGACTAGTCACACAGACACAACCATTGGTCAGATGACTAGTCACACAGACACAACCATTGGTCAGATGACTAGTCACACAGACACAGCTATTGGTCAGATGACTAGTCACACAGACACAACCATTGGTCAGATGACTAGTCACACAGACACAACTATTGGTCAGATGACTAGTCACACAGACACAACCATTGGTCAGATGACTAGTCACACGGATACAACTATTGGTCAGATGACTAGTCACACAGACACAACTATTGGTCAGATGACTAGTCACACAGACACAACTATTGGTCAGATGACTAGTCACACAGACACAACTATTGGTCAGATGACTAGTCACACAGACACAACCATTGGTCAGATGACTAGTCACACAGACACAACTATTGGTCAGATGACTAGTCACACAGACACAACTATTGGTCAGATGACTAGTCACACAGACACAACCATTGGTCAGATGACTAGTCACACGGATACAACTATTGGTCAGATTACTAGTCACACAGACACAACTATTGGTCAGATGACTAGTCACACAGACACAACTATTGGTCAGATGACTAGTCACACAGACACAACTATTGGTCAGATGACTAGTCACACAGACACAACTATTGGTCAGATGACTAGTCACACAGACACAACCATTGGTCAGATGACTAGTCACACAGACACAACTATTGGTCAGATGACTAGTCACACAGACACAACCATTGGTCAGATGACTAGTCACACAGACACAACTATTGGTCAGATGACTAGTCACACAGACACAACTATTGGTCAGATGACTAGTCACACAGACACAACTATTGGTCAGATGACTAGTCACACAGACACAACCATTGGTCAGATGACTAGTCACACAGACACAACTATTGGTCAGATGACTAGTCACACAGACACAACCATTGGTCAGATGACTAGTCACACAGACACAACCATTGGTCAGATGACTAGTCACACGGATACAACTATTGGTCAGATTACTAGTCACACAGACACAACTATTGGTCAGATGACTAGTAACACAGACACAACTATTGGTCAGATGACTAGTCACACAGACACAACTATTGGTCAGATGACTAGTCACACGGACACAACTATTGGTCAGATGACTAGCTAAACTGGATCAAACCATAGGGAAGTTCCAGCAGATGCAGCTGATTTCATGTTAAATGCCCGGCAGGGACAGACCCTTGCTTTTACTATTTATGTACACTCCCTTGTACTGCATTGATTCAAGCTCTCAGTGTGTACAGTAGTTCTCTACAGAATAATATGAGCAGTAATGGCAACTACAGATGCATTGCCTTTGGCAGTTTACTATGATTTTACCATTTAGGAATATAACCTCATGTGGTTATAAAGGGTTTCTGCAGGTTGTGTCATCAGTTAGTCCTTGTAGAAGACCATGACTCGGGAGTTTTGCCACACAATATGTTAATTACACATAGACATAACAATAATGACATGTGCGTCCACATCTACATTACGTTTAAACATCTGAACATCTGTGCTACTTGCCACCTTTCACCTAAACACAGAAGTGCTTCCTGCTCAACGTTGGCGTGACGTTTTAATGTTTACTCAGTTATGTCTAGTACAGTCGACCAACTGTTCCAAACCAGGAAGTCCCGATTGCCACTTTATGTAGTAGGTCACTGTGCCAGTTTAAACTAATGTCTCTAAACACTGTGCCAGTTTAAACTAATGTCACTCAACACTGTGCCAGTTTAAACTAATGTCTCTAAACACTGTGCCAGTTTAAACTAACGTCACTCAACACTGTGCCAGTTTAAACTAATGTCTCTAAACACTGTGCCAGTTTAAACTAATGTCTCTAAACACTGTGCCAGTTTAAACTAATGTCTCTAAACACTGTGCCAGTTTAAACTAATGTCTCTAAACACTGTGCCAGTTTAAACTAATGTCTCTAAATACTGTGCCAGTTTAAACTAATGTCTCTAAACACTGTGCCAGTTTAAACTAATGTCTCTAAACACTGTGCCAGTTTAAACTAATGTCTCTAAACACTGTGCCAGTTTAAACTAATGTCTCTAAACACTGTGCCAGTTTAAACTAATGTCACTCAACACTGTGCCAGTTTAACCACAGGATAATGTAACATGTCTCTCAAATATAGCCTGTTTTTATTCAACAACAGTAGTAATTGCTGATGACATCAGAGGATAATATTATTGATTTCTCCCCTCAAAGACTAGCATGGGGGTTTTAATTATTAACTGGACAGACAAACATTTCCTCTAAGAATGAAGAGGATGACTCAATAAGCAACTGAACAGAGAGAAAGAACATGTTTTTGTAATGTTTCCGATCAAAGACACCAACTTGCACAATGCAAAAGGCACCTGTTGTCAATCTTAAACAAACCCTGCTGGTTCGGGACTGGATTTCTTCTGTTTTACATCTAATTATCTTCAAAGCTGCAATTCAGTGTGTGCAAGTATTCTCAGCTGGTGGGCAGAGGAAGAATTCTGCAGGGTGTAAAAGTGAAACTAATGACGTATCTCAGTCGTTGAGGTAGAGAATGACACAATTACAAAGGCTCCTTCAGGTATATCCAGAAAAACTGCTTCAGATGGGGGATGAGGTGTGACTCATCACACAGAACACGTGCAGAAACGAGCTTTGGGTTGTTTGTTTCTGTCACACCTGCAGTGAGAACAAGACAGAAGCACAGCGTAGTAAAACAGTGTTAGCTTAGATAGTTAGATAGTAGACACAGCTTACTGCAGTGGATTTGTGGTCGTCATTAGAGTTGGATTCTCAAGAAATAAGCCATGATGAGGTGTTGAACAGATCATTTGGAATGCAAACACTATCTTTTGATACAAACTTATTCTGAAATGTTTTAAATAGACTTTCTTCTGTCATCTATATATGCACAATAACATATAATGACAGTTTTTTTCTTAAAAAAACAATATTATTACATTTCCTTAAGAATTTATTGGATGTAGGGTTTCTATACTTTTTGAAATCTGTCAGGTTAAATGTGGAATGCTTATTTACAGTCGTTTTCTCTCTCCAGAGATGTTTGATCAGGTTTAAAGCCAGACTAGCTGGCCCGCTCTTGGACTTTCACAGACTTGTCCTGAAAACACTCTTGTGTTGTCTTGGCTGTGTGTTTTGGGTAATTGTCCTGTTGGGAGGTGAATCTAAGGTCCAGTCTGAGGACCAGAGCACTCTGGAGCAGGATCTCACCAAGTAATTCTGTCTATATTGCCCCGTTCATCTTTACACTCAATCTTGATCAGTTCCTGGAACCCTCCAGACATAAGGCTTGGTATTCAGGCCAAAATCAGTTTCCTCAGACCAGAGAATCTTGTTTCACATGGTCTGAGAGCTCTTCAGATATGACTGTATTATACTATAGATTTAATAGTTAAATTACTTTGAGTTAATGTAAAACTTTCTCTTACCCACACACACGCTTCAATTCTGCTTTCTAAGGCAAACTGTGAGTGAATCACCTATCTCTAACAGACAGGAGTCAAACTGTGAGTGAATCATCTCTAACAGACAGGATGAAAACTGTGAGTGAATCACCTATCTCTAACAGACAGGATTCAAACTGTGAGTGAATCACCTATCTCTAACAGACAGGATGCAAACTGTGAGTGAATCACCTATCTCTAACAGACAGGATGAGTCAAACTGTGAGTGAATCACCTATCTCTAACAGACAGGAGTGAAACTGTGAGTGAATCATCTATCTCTAACAGACAGGATGCAATCTGTGAGTGAATCATCTATCTCTAACAGACAGGAGTCAAACTGTGAGTGAATCACCTATCTCTAACAGACAGGATGAGTCAAACCGTGAGTGAATCAACTATCTCTAACAGACAGGAGTCAAACTGTGAGTGAATCACCTATCTCTTACAGACAGGATGAGTCAAACTGTGAGTGAATCACCTATCTCTAACAGACAGGATGAGTCAAACCGTGAGTGAATCACCTATCTCTAACAGACAGAAGTCAAACTGTGAGTGAATCACCTATCTCTAACAGACAGGATGAGTCAAACTGTGAGTGAATCACCTATCTCTAACAGACAGGATGAGTCAAACTGTGAGTGAATCACCTATCTCTGACAGACAGGAGTCAGTGGTGTCTCATGGGAAGGATTTAATAAGAACAAATTATTCTCTCCATGCTGATGACGGAGGATAAAACAAACTCAGCACAAACACTTATGCAGACACACACACTCACACACACACACAGACACACACACACAGACACACACACACACACACACACACACACACACACACACACACACACACACACACACACACACACACACACACACACACACACACACACACACACACACACACACACACACACACACACACACAGACACACACACAGACACACAGACAGACACACACAGACACACACACACACACACAGACACACACACACAGACACACACACACACACACACAGACACACAGACAGACACACACAGACACACAGACACACACACATACACACAGACACACACACACACACAGACACACACACACACACACACACACACACACACACACACACACACAGAGACACACACACTCACACACACACACAGACACACACACACAGACACACACACACACTCTCACACACACAGACACACACACACAGACACACACACACACACACACACTCACACACACAGACACACACACACAGACACACACACACAGACACACACAGACACACACACACACGCACACACTCACACACACACAGACACACACACACACTCACACACACACACAGACACACTTACACACTCTCAAAGCCTATGACAGATTACCAGTGGTCCAGGGGTGACTGAATTCTGTGCTGCCTGTCTTTGTTCAGTCATGTACTTGGCCGGTCCTGTGAAAGGCTGTGGCCCTGATCTGGAGTCTGTTGGACTGTACATCCCAGTATGGGCCTCGGGGCAAGGCTGAGAAAAAAGGCTCAAATGGATAATGGAGAAACAGAGGATGACAGAGGGGATGACAAATATGAACATGTAGCCCGACTCTTTCTGCCTCCATTCCATTTGCAATTTCACAGTCGAACAAAACGTCTGGACATGAACAGCACCTCCTCAGAACCAAACCGCTCGTTAACTTGTGTACTTCTAGCAGCCTGAGAAAAATGTGCTGTCGTTTCCACGGTTGCACTTCATTTGCTTTCACTTGTTTACACTGGAACATAAATTAGTGTAATTGAAATAAATCTCTGAGTTGAGTTTTTTTTTCATCATTCTATTTTTGTGCGTCAGATCTATGGTGGACGTTCTCATACCATACTGAACCAGAGCTCCACTTACGGAGATTTATCCTCCCGGATTCCTCCAGATAACTATCCCATCTTCATCTGAGAGCTTTCACCACATTACCTAAATAGGCCAATGTTCCTGATGTCTTAGGATACCCAAACTAGGGACAGGGTCTGTAGTTCTGAACGTTCCACACCTACAGACCCAGTGTTTACCTGATCGGGTCTGTAGTTCTGAACGTTCCACACCTACAGACCCAGTGTTTACCTGATCGGGTCTGTAGTTCTGAACGTTCCACACCTACAGACCCAGTGTTTACCTGATCGGGTCTGTAGTTCTGAACGTTCCACACCTACAGACCCAGTGTTTACCTGATCGGGTCTGTAGTTCTGAACGTTCCACACCTACAGACCCAGTGTTTACCTGATCGGGTCTGTAGTTCTGAACGTTCCACACCTACAGACCCAGTGTTTACCTGATCGGGTCTGTAGTTCTGAACGTTCCACACCTACAGACCCAGTGTTTACCTGATCGGGTCTGTAGTTCTGAACGTTCCACACCTACAGACCCAGTGTTTACCTGATCGGGTCTGTAGTTCTGAACGTTCCACACCTACAGACCCAGTGTTTACCTGATCGGGTCTGTAGTTCTGAACGTTCCACACCTACAGACCCAGTGTTTACCTGATCGGGTCTGTAGTTCTGAACGTTCCACACCTACAGACCCAGTGTTTACCTGATCGGGTCTGTAGTTCTGAACGTTCCACACCTACAGACCCAGTGTTTACCTGATCGGGTCTGTAGTTCTGAACGTTGCTTCCACTACTACAGACACAGTGTTTACCTGATCGGGTCTTTAGTTCTGAACGTTCCACACCTACAGACCCAGTGTTTACCTGATCGGGTCTGTAGTTCTGAACGTTGCTTCCACACCTACAGACACAGTGTTTACCTGATCGGGTCTGTAGTTCTGAACGTTGCTTCCACTACTACAGACACAGTGTTTACCTGATCGGGTCTTTAGTTCTGAACGTTCCACACCTACAGACCCAGTTTTTACCTGATCGGGTCTGTAGTTCTGAACGTTGCTTCCACTACTACAGACCCAGTGTGTAATGAATCGCGGGGTGTGTAGCAGGTACAGGAACGGGCAGGAAGCAATCGCGGAGTTTTACAAAGATAATTGTGCTTTTATTAATTAACCTCTACACGGAGACGAGACCATTACATAAAGACAATGCCCAACACCCACAAACCCAAAACGAAGAACTTAAATACACAGACACTGATTATTGACACGGAACAGGTGAACATGAGAAACAGGTGCCAGTAATCAGTCCAATCACCTATCAATCATCTCCCTCTCTCGGTTGACGGAGAGGTCTCAACTAGGTACCGAGAGAGGGAGAGCTTCAACAACCCTTACATAATCCCCCCCCTCTCTACGCAGCTCCTGAGGCGTATAACACAACACCCAACCCCCCTCCCCTAGGGAGAAACAAGTCCTTAATACAAGGGTCGGGAGGCCGGACGGGAGAATGCGGAGCCGAGGGACAGACGGACGGAGGCTGGTCAGGAGGCCGTGGAGGCTTGGACGGGTCAGGAGGCCGTGGAGGCCTGGACGGGTCAGGAGGCCGTGGCGGCGGACGCTGGTCAGGAGGCCGTGGAGGCCTGGACGGGTCAGGAGACCGTGGAGGCCTGGACGGGTCAGGAGGCCGTGGAGGCCTGGACGGGTCAGGAGGCCGTGGAGGCCTGGACGGGTCAGGAGGCCGTGGAGGCCTGGACGGGTCAGGAGCAGGCTCTGGATCAGGCTCTGGCGGACCTGGATCCGGGTCTGGCGGATCTGGATCTGGCGGATCTGGATCTGGCGGATCTGGATCAGGCTCTGGCGGATCTGGATCAGGCTCTGGCGGATCTGGATCAGGCTCTGGCGGATCTGGAGGATCTGGATCAGGCTCTGGCGGATCTGGATCAGGCTCTGGCGGATCTGGAGGATCTGGATCAGGCTCTGGCGGATCTGGATCAGGCTCTGGCGGATCTGGAGGATCTGGATCAGGCTCTGGCGGATCTGGATCAGGCGACGACGGTGGTTCAGGTGATCGACCCGGCGGGAGCGGGTCTGAGGTCCACCCGGCGGGAGCGGGTCTGAGGTCTACCCGGCGGGAGCGGGTCTGGAGGTCTACCCGGCGGGAGCGGGTCTGGAGGTCTACCTGGCGGGAGCGGGTCTGAGGTCTACCCGGCGGGAGCGGGTCTGAGGTCTACCCGGCGGGAGCGTGTCTGGAGGTCTACCCGGCGGGAGCGTGTCTGGAGGTCTACCCGGCGGGAGCGTGTCTGGAGGTCTACCCGGCGGGAGCGTGTCTGGAGGTCTACCCGGCGGGAGCGTGTCTGGAGGTCCACCCGGCGGGAGCGTGTCTGGAGGTCTACCCGGCGGGAGCGTGTCTGGAGGTCACCCGGCGGGAGCGTGTCTGAGGTCTACCCGGCGGGAGCGTGTCAGGAGGCAGGTCCGGAGGAGACGGGTCTGGAGGCAGGTCCGGAGGAGACGGGTCTGGAGGCCGTGCCGGAGGACACGGTTCAGGAGGCCGTGCCGGAGGACACGGTTCAGGAGGCCGTGCCGGAAGACACGGTTCAGGAGGCCGTGCCGGAAGACACGGTTCAGGAGGCCGTGCCGGAGGACACGGTTCAGGTGGCCGTGCCGGGGACACGGTTCAGGTGGCCGGGAACCGGCTTTGGCCCGGCAACAGTCCTTGGCCCGGCAACAGTCCTTGGCCCGGGAACTGGCTCGGCCAGGATGACGGCCTCGGGCATTGGACGGGGCTCGAAAACAGGACGGGGCTCGAGGACAGGACGGGGGACTGGACTGGAGTCAGGCAGGGGGACAGGACTGGAGTCAGGCAGGGGGACAGGAGTGAACTCTGGGTCTGGAGTGAGCTCTGGGGCTGGCGTGAGCTCTGGGGCTGGCGTGAGCTCTGGAGCTGGAGTGAGCTCTGGAGCTGGAGTGAGCTCTGGAGCCGGGACAGCCACGGGGACAGACTCTGGGACGGACACGGGGACTGGGACAGACACGGGGACTGGGACAGACACGGGGACTGGGACAGACACGGGGACTGGGACAGACACGGGACTGGGACAGACACGGGGACTGGGACAGACACGGGGACTGGGACAGAGACGGGGACAGGCTCAGAGACGGGGACAGGCTCAGAGACGGGGACAGGGTCAGAGACGGGGACAGGGTCAGAGACGGGGACAGGGTCAGAGACGGGGACAGGGTCAGAGACGGGGACAGGGTCAGAGACGGGGACAGACGTGCACTCAGGGACAGACGTGCACTCAGGGACAGACGTGCACTCAGGGACAGACGTGCACTCAGGGACAGACGTGCACTCAGGGACAGACGTGCACTCAGGGACAGACGTGCACTCAGGGACAGACGTGCACTCAGGGACAGACGTGCACTCAGGGACAGACGTGCACTCAGGGACAGACGTGCACTCAGGGACAGACGTGCACTCAGGGACAGACGTGCACTCAGGGACAGACGTGCACTCAGGGACAGACGTGCACTCAGGGACAGACGTGCACTCAGGGACAGACGTGCACTCAGGGACAGACGTGCACTCAGGGACAGACGTGCACTCAGGGACAGACGTGCACTCAGGGACAGACGTGCACTCAGGGACAGACGTGCACTCAGGGACAGACGTGCACTCAGGGACAGACGTGCACTCAGGGGACAGACGTGCACTCAGGGACAGACGTGCACTCAGGGACAGACGTGCACTCAGGGACAGACGTGCACTCAGGGACAGACGTGCACACAGGGACAGACGTGCACGCAGGGACAGGCGTGCACTCCGGGACAGACGTGCACTCCGGGACAGGCGCGGGGACTGGAACAGGCGCGGGGGCTAGAACAGGCACAGGGGCTAGGACAGGTACGGGGGCTAGAACGGGTACAGGGGCTAGAACGGGTACAGGGGTTAGGACAGGTACTGGGGCTAGAACGGGTACAGGGGCTAGAACGGGTACAGGGGTTAGGACAGGGATTAAGACACGCTCAGGAACTGAAGGCTGCATAAGGGATTGAGCCGGACCAACGGGCCATGGGCTACGGGACATGGGAGACCCAGGCTCAGGGTTGTCCGACAGTCTGGCCTCGGAAAAACTGTGAGGCCCAGCCTCGGGCGGGACAGGAGATAGCCTGGTCTGGAATACTGCAGAGAGTAGGGATTCCGGTAGGACGGGTAGACCATCCTTATCAATATAACCCCGAGCAGATAAAAGTTCTGAACAATGTCATCTGAGGATGGTTCCTCTGTCTTAACGGGAGGGTGGATGGGAGCTGCGATACGGCAGTCTGTAAAAATGAGCCGGTAGACAGACCTGATTCTTTGGGAGGTTGAGGATGGAGTGAAGATTCGTACCGGAGAGTCTGACTGGGTAAATCCGGGAAAGCCTCATACGTCTCCACCACCTGCGAGAACAACTCTGCAGGGTCTTCGAAGTCATCGTCCTCCTCATAATAGTCCTCGTACTCCTCGTCGCGGTTAGACTCCGCATTATCTTCTACCTCGGAGAAGAAATCCGCCCGGACCCAGCCTACTGGGGCGGGAGCGGATGGTCGGGGGAGGCAGGGGTGGTCCGCGACGTATCGCGCACCGGCGAAATTGTTCAGCTGGTCTGGAGCGGGGTTTCTCTTCCAGGAGAAACCCCAAAGATCTCTCCGCTGCTTCCTCTTAATTCGGTTGGGCATTCTGTAATGAATCGCGGGGTGTGTAGCAGGTACAGGAACGGGCAGGAAGCAATCGCGGAGTTTTACAAAGATAATTGTGCTTTTATTAATTAACCTCTACACGGAGACGAGACCATTACATAAAGACAATGCCCAACACCCACAAACCCAAAACGAAGAACTTAAATACACAGACACTGATTATTGACACGGAACAGGTGAACATGAGAAACAGGTGCCAGTAATCAGTCCAATCACCTATCAATCATCTCCCTCTCTCGGTTGACGGAGAGGTCTCAAGTCCTAGGTACCGAGAGAGGGAGAGCTTCAGGAACAACCCTGGAGGCCTACACGGATCTGGAGGATCTGGATCAGGCTCTGGCGGATCTGGATCAGGCTCTGGCGGATCTGGAGGATCTGGATCAGGCTCTGGCGGATCTGGATCAGGCTCTGGCGGATCTGGAGGATCTGGATCAGGCTCTGGCGGATCTGGATCAGGCGACGACGGTGGTTCAGGTGATCGACCCGGCGGGAGCGGGTCTGAGGTCCACCCGGCGGGAGCGGGTCTGAGGCTACCCGAGCGGGAGCGGGTCTGAGGTCTACCCGGCGGGAGCGGGTCTGGAGGTCTACCTGGCGGGAGCGGGTCTGGAGGTCTACCCGGCGGGAGCGGGTCTGAGGTCTACCCGGCGGGAGCGTGTCTGAGGTCTACCCGGCGGGAGCGTGTCTGGAGGTCTACCCGGCGGGAGCGTGTCTGAGGTCTACCCGGCGGGAGCGTGTCTGGAGGTCTACCCGGCGGGAGCGTGTCTGGAGGTCTACCCGGCGGGAGCGTGTCTGGAGGTCTACCCGGCGGGAGCGTGTCTGGAGGTCTACCCGGCGGGAGCGTGTCTGGAGGTCTACCCGGCGGGAGCGTGTCAGGAGGCAGGTCCGGAGGAGACGGGTCTGGAGGCAGGTCCGGAGGAGACGGGTCTGGAGGCCGTGCCGGAGGACACGGTTCAGGAGGCCGTGCCGGAGGACACGGTTCAGGAGGCCGTGCCGGAAGACACGGTTCAGGAGGCCGTGCCGGAAGACACGGTTCAGGAGGCCGTGCCGGAGGACACGGTTCAGGTGGCCGTGCCGGGGGACACGGTTCAGGTGGCCGGGGAACCGGCTTTGGCCCGGCAACAGTCCTTGGCCCGGCAACAGTCCTTGGCCCGGGAACTGGCTCGGCCAGGATGACGGCCTCGGGCATTGGACGGGGCTCGAAAACAGGACGGGGCTCGAGGACAGGACGGGGGACTGGACTGGAGTCAGGCAGGGGGACAGGACTGGAGTCAGGCAGGGGGACAGGAGTGAACTCTGGGTCTGGAGTGAGCTCTGGGGCTGGCGTGAGCTCTGGGGCTGGCGTGAGCTCTGGAGCTGGAGTGAGCTCTGGAGCTGGAGTGAGCTCTGGAGCCGGGACAGCCACGGGGACAGACTCTGGGACGGACACGGGGACTGGGACAGACACGGGGACTGGGACAGACACGGGGACTGGGACAGACACGGGGACTGGGACAGACACGGGGACTGGGACAGACACGGGGACTGGGACAGACACGGGGACTGGGACAGAGACGGGGACAGGCTCAGAGACGGGGACAGGCTCAGAGACGGGGACAGGGTCAGAGACGGGGACAGGGTCAGAGACGGGGACAGGGTCAGAGACGGGGACAGGGTCAGAGACGGGGACAGGGTCAGAGACGGGGACAGACGTGCACACAGGGACAGACGTGCACTCAGGGACAGACGTGCACTCAGGGACAGACGTGCACTCAGGGACAGACGTGCACTCAGGGACAGACGTGCACTCAGGGACAGACGTGCACTCAGGGACAGACGTGCACTCAGGGACAGACGTGCACTCAGGGACAGACGTGCACTCAGGGACAGACGTGCACTCAGGGACAGACGTGCACTCAGGGACAGACGTGCACTCAGGGACAGACGTGCACTCAGGGACAGACGTGCACTCAGGGACAGACGTGCACTCAGGGACAGACGTGCACTCAGGGACAGACGTGCACTCAGGGACAGACGTGCACTCAGGGACAGACGTGCACTCAGGGACAGACGTGCACTCAGGGACAGACGTGCACTCAGGGACAGACGTGCACTCAGGGACAGACGTGCACTCAGGGACAGACGTGCACTCAGGGACAGACGTGCACTCAGGGACAGACGTGCACTCAGGGACAGACGTGCACTCAGGGACAGACGTGCACTCAGGGACAGACGTGCACTCAGGGACAGACGTGCACTCCGGGACAGACGTGCACTCCGGGACAGGTTCTGGGACTACAACAGGTACCGGGGCTAGAACGGGTACAGGGGCTAGAACAGGTACTGGGGCTAGAACGGGTACAGGGGCTAGAACGGGTACAGGGGTTAGGACAGGTACTGGGGCTAGAACGGGTACAGGGGCTAGAACGGGTACAGGGGTTAGGACAGGGATTAAGACACGCTCAGGAACTGAAGGCTGCATAAGGGATTGAGCGGACCAACGGGCCATGGGCTACGGGACATGGGAGACCCAGGCTCAGGGTTGTCCGACAGTCTGGCCTCGGAAAAACTGTGAGGCCCAGCCTCGGGCGGGACAGGAGATAGCCTGGTCTGGAATACTGCAGAGAGTAGGGATTCCGGTAGGACGGGTAGACCATCCTTATCAATATAACCCCGAGCAGATAAAAGTTCTGAACAATGTCATCTGAGGATGGTTCCTCTGTCTTAACGGGAGGGTGGATGGGAGCTGCGATACGGCAGTCTGTAAAAATGAGCCGGTAGACAGACCTGATTCTTTGGGAGGTTGAGGATGGAGTGAAGATTCGTACCGGAGAGTCTGACTGGGTAAATCCGGGGAAAGCCTCATACGTCTCCACCACCTGCGAGAACAACTCTGCAGGGTCTTCAAGTCATCGTCCTCCTCATAATAGTCCTCGTACTCCTCGTCGCGGTTAGACTCCGCATTATCTTCTACCTCGGAGAAGAAATCCGCCCGGACCCAGCCTACTGGGGCGGGAGCGGATGGTCGGGGAGGCAGGGGTGGTCCGCGACGTATCGCGCACCGGCGAAATTGTTCAGCTGGTCTGGAGCGGGGTTTCTCTTCCAGGAGAAAACCCCAAAGATCTCTCCGCTGCTTCCTCTTAATTCGGTTGGGCATTCTGTAATGAATCGCGGGGTGTGTAGCAGGTACAGGAACGGGCAGGAAGCAATCGCGGAGTTTTACAAAGATAATTGTGCTTTTATTAATTAACCTCTACACGGAGACGAGACCATTACATAAAGACAATGCCCAACACCCACAAACCCAAAACGAAGAACTTAAATACACAGACACTGATTATTGACACGGAACAGGTGAACATGAGAAACAGGTGCCAGTAATCAGTCCAATCACCTATCAATCATCTCCCTCTCTCGGTTGACGGAGAGGTCTCAACTAGGTACCGAGAGAGGGAGAGCTTCAACAACCCTTACACAGTGTTTACCTGATCGGGTCTGTAGTTCTGAACGTTCCACACCTACAGACCCAGTGTTTACCTGATCGGGTCTGTAGTTCTGAACGTTGCTTCCACTACTACAGACACAGTGTTTACCTGATCGGGTCTTTAGTTCTGAACGTTCCACACCTACAGACCCAGTGTTTACCTGATCGGGTCTGTAGTTCTGAACGTTGCTTCCACTACTACAGACCCAGTGTTTACCTGATCGGGTCTTTAGTTCGGAACGTTCCAGACCTACAGACCCAGTGTTTACCTGATCGGGTCTTTAGTTCTGAACGTTCCACACCTACAGACCCAGTGTTTACCTGATCGGGTCTGTAGTTCTGAACGTTGCTTCCACTACTACAGACCCAGTGTTTACCATCCACACCTCTTGTCACTCTCATCATGTTACCCTGGTCCTGATGATCCAGGAGAGAAGCCCACAGCTGAAATAACATTAGAAAGAGCAGCAGGGGAAATAGGCCCCATGTTGGAACCGTTTGCTTCATCCCTTTCTTCTGCCTCACACCTGCACTTCACCCCTGCAGCTCACCTCTGCACCTCACATCTGCACCTCACCCCTGCACCTCACCCCTGCACCTCACTCCTGCACCTCACCCCTGCACCTCACCTCTGCACCTCACCTCTGTACTTCACTTCTGCACCCCACCCCTGCACCTCACCCCTGCACCTCACCCCTGCACCTCACTCCTGCACCTCACCCCTGCACTTCACCCCTGCACTTCACCCCTGCACCTCACCCCTGCACCTCACCCCTGCACCTCACTCCTGCACCTCACCCCTGCACTTCACCCCTGTACCTGCAGATAGCAGATAGAACAATGGCCTTTCCAGTCAAGTAGCCATACACAGAATACACACAGAATACACACAGAATACACACAGATTACACACAGAATACACACAGAATACACACAGAATACACACAGATTACACACAGAATACACACAGAATACACACAGAATACACACAGATTACACACAGAATACACACAGATTACACACAGATTACACACAGATTACACACAGAATACACACAGAATACACACAGAATACACACATCCTAAAACGCTGCCCCAGAAAATAGTGAGGTCTATTCCTAAAACGTGGGCTGTCACAACTTACATCAGCATCAATGCATTTGGACATCTGTGTAGTCTGTAACCATGACGATCATTTGGCACTGGGGCTGGATCGACTAGCATTATTAGGGTACACAGGTAATATAGGATAGAAACTACAGCAGAACTATTGTCCAATGGGAGTGTTCGGGACGTTGACGACTAAATAGACTATATACACAGAAGCAGATTAAGTCAGATATAGTGGATGTATCTCCCTATACATGCACATAAGTTGATGGTTTGCTTTCAGAGCTGTAGTACTCGAGACCGGTCTCGAGACCACTTTTTTAAGGTCTCGGTCTCGTCTCGGTCTCGGTTACATTTGGACTCGGTCTCGACTCGGTCTCGGACAGTAAGGACTCGTAAATTCTTCCGAGACCAGCCGAGACCAGCGTAGAAATTATCGCCCACAATTTTTTCTAGAAAAATATTTAAGTATGACATGTAGAGGCTGTATTTCCATTGGCTGTATTTCGTCCAGAGTCAGACTGTTTTTTTCTGATGTGGGTTATCCCGCCAATGGCTATCTACTTTTGAAGAAAAGCCCACCCCCAGCGTCGCTAGAGCGTGCACCCATTCACGTAAATACTTCAATCTTAAACATATGCTCGATCATGTCTGCACAATCTGCCATTATATTCGTTTTGCCTATATTCAGTACATTGAGCACAAATAAATAATTTGTCCGAAAACACACAGCGGTTAGTAATTAAAATACATATATAATGTTGAAAAGCTACAGCCGACGTCCTTCCATGACTTTTCCTAAATACGTGCATTTTACCTTGTCCCGTTTTCAGAATTGCAAAATCACAAACCGAACAATATATAAAACTACTATTTACATGTTTTTTGATACCTAAACTGCCTTCCTGTCGCCAAAATCCCACGCCGCTGGGCGTTGGTACCCTAATTGCGGTACCCAGACACCGATCACACTTCACTGAGCCTATGATGGCAATGGTTGAATGGGCGATACACAGACAAATACTACGAGAACACATATAGACAATAGTCTGATTGGCTTGGTTGAACTACAAAAAAAGAGGTACGTTTATAAAGAAATATGTTTCACTAAATAAACAGAACGAATTCCGCCAAATACATACAGCCCCATTCATGTGTCATGCGCCTATTGCACTCAATAATTAATAACGAATGAACCACAGTGTATTCATATAGCCTACAAGAGACTTCAACAAAATATTGTTTTGTATCGAAATTAAACGAATATAAACAATAATTATTAATAGGCTTACTACAAATGGGCGATAAATGAAATTACTCATGCACACAGAAGGACGTGGGACATGCATAAGTCCGGGGGGCATACGGCAGAAAGAGCATAAAACTGGACCGGTTATGGTCCGATCTATATCAAACTGGACCCGTTTTGGTCCGATCTTTATTAAACTGGACCGGTTATGGTCCGATCTATATGAAACTGAACCCGTTTTGGTCCGATCTTCATTAAACTGGACGGGTTTCGGTCTGATCTATATGAACACTGCTGCTGTCTCATGTGCACTCGTAACAATAATGAACACTGTGCGCAGTGCAACCGGTTCGTTTGCGTGTCCTGCTCAAGCAGACAAACAACTGAAGCTGCGTGCCGACTGTGGACGGATAAATAATTATAAATAGATTTGTTTATCGGCCAATCATGCGCAAATCATTTGATTGCAAGTCGCTAGTGATCTAAAATGTGTTAGCATTTACTACATCAACATAGGACATACAGTTTGATGGATTTTCATTTATTCGATTTTTTGAAATTTTTATATCATAGCCTGTGCATTTTAAAATCATGGTTTTATTTTCGTATTTTATGTTTACATAAGACAATAAATAGGCCTACATACTCTTTTAATAAAATTCATTTAATTCAGGATGACAACACAGTAGATGATCTGATGCTGTTGGTCAAGTGTTTTTTTTACATTGGTCATTGGACCAAAAACATGTCATATTATTTAGTGTTGATATGACTGGTCTCGGTCTCGGCCCCCTTTGGTATCGGTCTCGTCTCGGTCTCGGCCACCTTCGGTCTCGGTCTCGTCTCGGTCTCGGCCCCCTTCGGTCTTGGTCTCGTCTCGGTCTCGGCCCCCTTCGGTCTCGGTCTCGTCTCGGTCTCGCTTTAGGTGGTCTCGAGCACAGCTCTGTTTGCTTTCTCTATCCCGAAAATCTTTTTGACATTTGGCAGATTAGGATTGAAGCAGCACCTCAGCAAAGAGTTTAATCCACTTTGATCAGAGCCTCGTTTGAATTCAGTATTTTTAATGTGAACATGGTTTCGAGTCTGGTGATTTGATGAAACATGTTTTTGGCCCCCAGCAGACAGGGCACGTTACAGAGTCCTTTCTCAACCCCAAGCCTCTTTAACAGAGAGATTAGATCCACGGAAACAAACTATGACAGGAAATTGTCGGTTTACGTAAAACCCGGTTATGTGATATCGTGCCCCCCTGGAGCACAGAGGAGGCTCTTCTTGTGACCCATGGCGAATTAAACAGGATCGTTTCAGACTTCTCAGGCTTCTACTAAGTTACTGTTAACATTACACACAGAGGACAGGAGAAAGACATTAAAAATCAATTACCTTCTGGGCTTTGCTGAACTCCTAAACAAAAAACGTGTTACAGCGTTGGTGCTTGAGTTAAAACCCGTGCAACAGTCTCACATCTCTTCATTTGGTTATTTCATTTAAAATACTTCTCTCAATGTGAGATGGATGTTGATGAATTAAAAGCAGTTTGGCGAGGGAGTGGTGAGCTTCAACATATTTAGATAAAATCTCAGAGAGGTATTTTTCTTTGTCTCTTCCTCCATGTTGATCCCAAGACTGTGTTCATTTTCTATCTGCCCCGTGCTTAACTTTCCCTTGTTTTCCTTTCACCCCAGGATATTGTGAGTGTAACTAAAGATGTCCGATAGTGTTGAATCTGAAGAGAAACCGCCAGCCCCTCCCTTGAGAATGAACAGTAGTTCTCGAGACTCTTCATCAGTAAACCACGGCTCCAAACCTCTCCCAATGGCTCCCGAAGAGAAGAACAAGAAGGTCCGACTGCGCTCCATCTTCCCTGGAGGAGACAAAAGTGAGTAGACATCTGCGTTCGATTAGCTACTCGTGACCCCGTGACCCTGATCAGGAAACATCTGGGATCTCCCACATAATGGTCGGAGCCGAATGATAAGCCTCGCTTATAAACATGACAGTGATTCCATCAAGTGTCTCTTTCCAATGTCAGTGGATATGCTGGAGATACTGGAGATACTGGATATGCTGGAGTTACTGGAGATACTGGATATGCTCGAGATACACAGAATAATCTATGGTTTCTCCCCCTGCAGCAAACAAGAAGAAGGAAAAGGAGCGTCCTGAGATCTCCCTGCCTTCAGACTTTGAACACACCATACATGTTGGCTTCGATGCGGTTACAGGAGAGTTCACCGTAAGTACATCCTGACTGACAGATTTATACAGTACTTAGAACATCACAGACGAGCAAGATGTGGAACCAATGAGTACCCCGTTTAATGGCCACAGGACAGCTACTTGTAAATACCAAATGTTAAAAGGCCCTCCTGACCCCTGAACTTATGACCCCTGGGAGTATGACCCCTGAACTTATGACCCCTGGACGTATGACCCTTGAACGTATGACCCCTGAGCGTATGACCCCTGAGCGTATGACCCCTGGGTGTATAACCCCTGAACTTATGACCCCTGAGCATATGACCCCTGGGTGTATGACCCCTGGGCGTATGACCCCTGAACTTATAACCCCTGAGCGTATGACCCCTGGGTGTATAACCCCTGACCTTATAACCCCTGAACTTATGACCCCTGGGTGTATGACCCCTGGGTGTATAACCCCTGAACTTATGACCCCTGGTCGTATGACCCCTGAACTTATAACCCCTGAGCGTATGACCCCTGGGTGTATAACCCCTGACCTTATGACCCCTGGGCATACGACCCCTGAGCGTATGACCCCTGGGTGTATAACCCCTGACCTTATGACCCCTGAACTTATGACGCCTGGGTGCATGACCCCTGAACTTATGACCCCAGGGTGTATGACCCCTGAACTTATGACCCCTGGGCGTATGACACCTGAGCGTATGTCTCTCCCCCAGGGTGTATGACCCCTGAACTTATGACCCCTGAACTTATGACCCCTGGGCGTATGACCCCTGAGCGTATATCTCTCCCCAGGGTATCCCAGAACAGTGGGCGCGTCTCCTCCAGACCTCTAACATCACCAAGCTGGAGCAGAAGAAGAACCCACAGGCCGTGCTGGACGTGCTCAAGTTCTACGACTCCAAAGAGACGGTCAATAACCAGAAGTACATGAGCTTCACCTCCGGAGGTCAGGACACACAAACGCATAACGTTGTTTTGTTACATGTTGTGGATATGTTTGATGAAGAGCGCTCATGCAGCGTTCTTAGTGTTTACTGTATAAAATGGCACTTCTGGCAAACGATTCCTTTCTCTTTTAGACAAATCAGCACATGGCCACATAGCCGCCAACACTCTGGTAAGAACTAATTCTTCTTGAACGTGTTCCTTATCCTCTCAAAAGCTCCAGTAATTAGCCTGTGTTTGTAGGCAGAGGAACCGTGTAGCCTGCCTCCCTGGCTGTGTTGTTCTCTAGTCAGCTGTAGAAGGTTTGGTAGATGTTGTAAGGCAGACAGTCCGTTGGCTCTAATACATGAGCTCGACCTCACATGACTGTCTCACAGACTCAGAACGGCCAATTGGAATTCTGCCTAATTACTGCAACAGTGGCCCAGAGAATTTTACAATTCACTGTTACCAACCATGCTATAGACTAAACAGTATTTATTATGACTGTAATGGACTGTGGACTGAGTTGAGATTAACGTATGATTGGTGGACTGAGTCGAGATTAACGTATGATTGGTGGACTGAGTCGAGATTAACGTATGATTGGTGGACTGAGTCGAGATTAACGTATGATTGGTGGACTGAGTCGAGATTAACGTATGATTGGTGGACTGCAGGACGACTATCTGACTATTTTCTCATGTGATGACTCTCTGATATCATGTGCCTACTCTCTGATATCATGTGCAGACTCTCTGAGGTCATATGCAGACTCTCTGAGGTCATGTGCAGACTCTCTGAGATCATGTGCAGACTCTCTGAGGTAATGTGCAGACTCTCTGAGGTCATGTGCAGACTCTCTGAGATCATGTACAGACTCTCTGAGATCATGTGCAGACTCTCTGATATCATGTGCAGACTCTCTGATGTCATGTGCAGACTCTCTGAGGTCATGTGCAGACTCTCTGAGGTCATATGCAGACTCTCTGAGGTCATGTGCAGACTCTCTGAGGTCATGTGCAGACTCTCTGATATCATGTGCAGACTCTCTGAGGTCATGTGCAGACTCTCTGAGGTCATGTGCAGACTCTCTGAGGTCATGTGCAGACTCTCTGAGGTCATGTGCAGACTCTCTGAGGTCATGTGCAGACTCTCTGAGGTCATGTGCAGACTCTCTGAGGTCATGTGCAGACTCTCTGAGGTCATATGCAGACTCTCTGAGGTCATGTGCAGACTCTCTGAGGTCATGTGCAGACTCTCTGAGGTCATATGCAGACTCTCTGAGGTCATATGGAGATCGTGTGAAGTTAGATGGTGTTCAGTGAACCAAGACCACAACACTCTGCCCCCTCCCCCCCACCTTCCTCTAAGGTTCAGAGCTCTGTATTGTTGGGTCGGTCTGAGTCCAGTCAATCATTCCGTTCTCAACCTTTACTTTCAGAACCGATTGCTTTCTTCTGGGCCTCCTGTCAGCCTGAGAACGTGCAGCGCCTTATTTGACAAGGTAACTGCTCCATCTTTCTTTCCACGTACATCTACATTGGCTTAACACTATATTGAACCATATTCAACTGTTAATGTTGTTGCTGCTAGATGTGCCAAATTATCCATTGGTGAGAAATTAACATCGAGTCAGTCATATGAAACATTTTCAGATTGGTTAGCCGCTGTGCTAACAGTTCATCAGTTAGCCGCTGTGCAAACAGTTCATCAGTTAGCCGCTGTACAAATAGTTCATCAGTTAGCCGCTGTGCAAACAGTTCATCAGTTAGCCGCTGTACAAATAGTTCATCAGTTAGCCGCTGTACTAATAGTTCATCAGTTAGCCGCTGTGCTAATAGTTCATCAGTTAGACGCTGTGCAAATAGTTCATCAGTTAGCCGCTGTGCTAATAGTTCATCAGTTAGCCGCTGTGCAAATAGTTCATCAGTTAGCCGCTGTGCTAATAGTTCATCAGTTAGCCGCTGTGCTAATAGTTCATCAGTTAGCCGCTGTGCATATAGTTCATCAGTTAGCCGCTGTGCTAATAGTTCATCAGTTAGCCGCTGTACTAATAGTTCATCAGTTAGCCGCTGTGCAAATAGTTCATCATGATAACCTGCTAGCTAGCGTTGCCCATCATTATTAGCCAGCAGTACTCTCATCTCCCCTGTGATTCCAGGGCTTTCCTCAGTACACTGGCCCATATTATTCTCCATGGTAGGACTAATCTTCCACTGCTAACTCAAGCTGCTGGCTTGGCATTATTGCATAGCTTGTAGCCAGTCATCAAAACAGCTACGTGCTGCGCACGTTTGATTATTGAGTATCGTCACACCCCCCCTAGGCAACGGAATGTGTTAGGTGACTGTGTTTGGAGTTATGCCATGTTCGCACAACCGTTTTGTTTTTAGCTAACTAATTCAATCTCAGACACAACCCCTGTGACAATCACGTCTGTTCTATCACATTCATCCATTAGCGCATATTAGAATCCTGATTGGCCGTAATATGCAGCCCAGGTTTAATTATACTGATCATACACTCCAATCACGATGTATTAGCATATCCGACTTCACAGCTGGGAGGCCTGTTAGAATGCAATGCTCTAACATGTGTGTTTGCATGTCAGTTATTACGCCACACAAGGTTAGTGATGTAACACAGAGTTACAGACTTAGGAACTGTGACACATGTCAGTTATTACGCCACACAAGGTTAGTGATGTAACACAGGGTTACAGACTCAGGAACTGTGACACATGTCAGTTATTACGCCACACAAGGTTAGTGATGTAACACAGGGTTACAGACTCAGGAACTGTGACGCATGTCAGTTATTACGCTACCATATTTGTCCCAGTGATGTAACACAGGGTTACAGACTCAGGAACTGTGACACATGTCAGTTATTACGCTACACTAGGTTAGTGATGTAACACAGGGTTACAGACTCAGGAACTGTGATGCATGTCAGTTATTACGCCACACAAGGTTAGTGATGTAACACAGGGTTACAGACTTAGGAACAGTGACACATGTCAGTTATTACGCTACACAAGGTTAGTGATATAACACAGGGTTACAGACTTAGGAAAAGTGAGGAATGTCAGTTATAACGCTACCATATTTGTCCCAGTGATGTCAGACATACAGAATACAACTGACATCTTGTATTACCCTTTAGGGTGCTAAGACATCCACGGATCCCCCTATAGCGCCCCCTGTGTCAGAGGAGGAGGATGAGGAGGAGGAGGAGGAGGAAGATGATGACGATGAGCAACCACCTGTGATTGCACCTCGACCTGAGCACACTAAATCTGTGAGTCAATAACGTACACGCTGTTGTAAGACTTATGAGTCACAGATAAACACAGTGATGTAATCTGTGAGTCAATAACGTACACGCTGTTATAAGACCTATTAGTCACAGATAAACACAGTGATGTAATCTGTGAGTCAATACCGTACACGCTGTTATAAGACCTATTAATCACAGATAAACACAGTGATGTAATCTGTGAAGTCAATAACGTACACGCTGTTGTAAGACTTATGAGTCACAGATAAACACAGTGATGTAATCTGTGAGTCAATAACGTACACGCTGTTATAAGACCTATTAGTCACAGATAAACACAGTGTCATAAACTAGGGAACAATAATGTAACACAGAGTTACAGACTTAGGAACAATAATGTAACACAGAGTTACAGACTTAGGAACAATAATGTAACACAGAGTTACAGACTTAGGAACAATAATGTAACACAGAGTTACAGACTTAAGAACAATAATGTAACACAGAGTTACAGACTTAGGAACAATAATGTAACACAGAGTTACAGACTTAGGAACAATAATGTAACACAGAGTTACAGACTTAGGAACAATAATGTAACACAGAGTTACAGACTTAGGAACAATAATGTAACACAGAGTTACAGACTTAGGAACAATAATGTAACACAGAGTTACAGACTTAGGAACAATAATGTAACACAGAGTTACAGACTTAGGAACAATAATGTAACACAGAGTTACAGACTTAGGAACAATAATGTAACACAGAGTTACAGACTTAGGAACAATAATGTAAAACAGAGTTACAGACTGAGAAACAATAATGTAACACTGAGTTACAGACTTAGGAACAATAATGTAACACAGAGTTACAGACTTAGGAACAATAATGTAACACAGAGTTACAGACTTAGGAACAATAATGTAACACAGAGTTACAGACTTAGGAACAATAATGTAACACAGAGTTACAGACTTAGGAACAATAATGTAACACAGAGTTACAGACTTAGGAACAATAATGTAACACAGAGTTACAGACTTAGGAACAATAATGTAAAACAGAGTTACAGACTGAGGAACAATAATGTAACACAGAGTTACAGACTTAGGAACAATAATGTAACACAGAGTTACAGACTTAGGAACAATAATGTAACACAGAGTTACAGACTTAGGAACAATAATGTAACACAGAGTTACAGACTTAGGAACAATAATGTAACACAGAGTTACAGACTTAGGAACAATAATGTAACACAGAGTTACAGACTTAGGAACAATAATGTAACACAGAGTTACAGACTTGACTGTGTATCTCCTCCACTGTGCATACAGATCTATACTCGCTCTGTCATCGAGCCAGTGGCGCCGCTAGCCCCTGTGAAGGAGGTCACAACCCCGCCGGAATCCAAGGTCCAGCCGGAGAACACGTCCAGCACTCTGTATCGCCACACTGACCGGCAGAGAAAGAAGTCCAAGATGACAGATGAAGAAATTCTGGAGCGGCTCAGTATGTTGTCTCTGTGTTAACCTGTGTCCCCCTATTAGTGTCCAGTGTCCCTGTGACAGTATGTTGTCTCTGTGTTAACCTGTGTCCCCCTATTAGTGTCCAGTGTCCCTGTGACAGTATGTTGTCTCTGTTTTAACCTGTGTCCCTGTGACAGTATGTTGTCCCTGTGTGAACCTGTGTCCCACTGTTAGTGTCCAGTGTACCTGTTACAGTATGTTGTCTCTGTTTTAACCTGTGTCCCTGTGACAGTATGTTGTCTCTGTGTTAACCTGTGTTCCACTATTAGTGTCCAGTGTACCTGTGTATGTTGTCTCTGTGTGAACCTGTGTCCCTGTGACAGTATGTTGTCTCTGTGTGAACCTGTGTCCACTGTGAGTGTCCAGTGACCCTGTGACAGTATGTTGTCTCTGTGTGAACCTGTGTCCCTGTGACAGTATGTTGTCTTTGTGTGAACCTGTGTCCCAGTGACAGTATGTTGTCTCTGTGTGAACCTGTGTCCATTGTGAGTGTCCAGTGACCCTGTGACAGTATGTTGTCTCTGTGTGAACCTGTGTCCCTGTGACAGTATGTTGTCTTTGTGTGAACCTGTGTCCCAGTGACAGTATGTTGTCTCTGTGTGAACCTGTGTCCATTGTGAGTGTCCAGTGACCCTGTGACAGTATGTTGTCTCTGTGTGAACCTGTGTCCCTGTGACAGTATGTTGTCTCTGTGTGAACCTGTGTCCACTGTGAGTGTCCAGTGACCCTGTGACAGTATGTTGTCTCTGTGTGAACCTGTGTCCCTGTGACAGTATGTTGTCTCTGTGTGAACCTGTGTCCACTGTGAGTGTCCAGTGACCCTGTGACAGTATGTTGTCTCTGTGTGAACCTGTGTCCCTGTGACAGTATGTTGTCCCTGTGTGAACCTGTGTCCCAGTGACAGTATGTTGTCTCTGTGTGAACCTGTGTCCACTGTGAGTGTCCAGTGACCCTGTGACAGTATGTTGTCTCTGTGTGAACCTGTGTCCCTGTGACAGTATGTTGTCCCTGTGTGAACCTGTGTCCCAGTGACAGTATGTTGTCTCTGTGTGAACCTGTGTCCATTGTGAGTGTCCAGTGACCCTGTGACAGTATGTTGTCCCTGTGTGAACCTGTGTCCCAGTGACAGTATGTTGTCTCTGTGTGAACCTGTGTCCATTGTGAGTGTCCAGTGACCCTGTGACAGTATGTTGTCTCTGTGTGAACCTGTGTCCCTGTGACAGTATGTTGTCCCTGTGTGAACCTGTGTTCCACTATTAGTGTCCAGTGTCCCTGTGTATGTTGTCTCTGTGTGAACCTGTGTCCCAGTGACAGTATGTTGTCTCTGTGTGAACCTGTGTCCCACTGTTAGTGTCCAGTGTCCCTGTGACAGTTTCTGGGCCTTTTTGCACTCTAAAGTCATCCTGCTGCAGTGATTAGTGTGGGCTGGTCAGTAAGCCAGAGATTAAAGGCCCCAGGACAGCCCCCCTCCATAGTCAGCATGCTGCAGTGTGCGTTTGTGCGTGTGAGCGTGTGTGCGTGCGTGTGCGAGCGTGTGTGTGCGTGCGTGTGTGCCAGTGTGTGTGTGTGTGTGTGCGTGTCCAACTCAGTCTGACCTGAACCCCGTTAATATGGTTCTACACTCCCACAAATTACCCCTCTTCATTCCCTCAGGGAGCATTGTGAGTGTGGGAGACCCCAAAAAGAAGTACACACGTTTCGAGAAAATAGGACAAGGGTAAGTCTTCCTTCAGCCACTACCCCTCGTTGGAAACAAAGTAGTCTCAGACCAACTGAGAGAGAGACAAGAGAGAGGGACAGACAAAGAGACAGAGACAGAGACAGAGAGAGACAGAGAGAGACAGAGAGAGAGAGAGAGAGAGAGGGAGAGACAGACGGACAGATCCTCACACAGATGGAGAAACGGGTCTGAAGGCTCAGAGGGTGAAGTAAAAGCAGGAGGAAGGTAATGACAACTTCATTCCCACATGGCACCAGGCCAGATGAGCTCAGCCTGCTCCCTCTTTCATTCTTTCTCTCTTTCTTTCTCTCTGGAGTTTGGGGTGAGCACTGTCCTGACATTACCACTCCGTCAACCTTAGACCTAAAACTGCAGCAGTAGCCTTCTCCTTTCTGTACTGCAGAGACTCTCTGTCTATGTGTTGGACATAGTGCCAAAACCTCCCTTGATCGATGTGAACGGCAATAACAGAAATGAACGAAAACAGCTGTGAGCAAGGGTGTGTCGTGGCAAGTAAGGAAATGCTGCCCGAGAACACGCGAGCCGTTTACAGACCCTGGCAGATTATTAACCACCGTGCTCTGTATTACCTGTATTATCTGTGAATCAAGTGAGAGATCCCTATTAAGTCAAAGATCAGCAAGAATTAGTTCCACAGCCAGCTTACAGAGTGTCAGTTACTAGGTTGGGCTGGGGTTCACCATGACTGGCCAGACTGAACAGCAGCAACAGTACATTATTCATACACACAGACACTAATACACTGGTGCAACCTGACAATACCAGAGATGGGGGAGTGAGAGGAGGGAGGGAGAGGGGAGAGAGAGAGGAGGGAGAGAAGAGAGAGAGGAGGGAGGGTGGGGAGAGGAGAGAGGAGAGAGGGGAGAGAGGAGGGGAGAGAGGAAAGAGAGAGGAGAGCAGGTTATGAGCAGGTTATGTGCAGGTTATGTGCTAGTACTATGGACTGGTTTATTAGTACTATGGACTGGTTTATTAGCACTATAGACTGGTTTATTAGTACTATAGACTGGTTTATTAGTACTATGGACTGGTTTATTAGCACTATAGACTGGTTTATTAGTACTATGGACTGGTTTATTAGCACTATGGACTGGTTTATTAGTACTATAGACTGATTTATTAGTACTATAGACTGGTTTATTAGTACTATAGACTGGTTTATTAGTACTATAGACTGGTTTATTAGTACTATAGACTGGTTTATTAGTACTATGGACTGGTTTATTAGCACTATGGACTGGTTTATTAGCACTATGGACTGGTTTATTAGTACTATAGACTGGTTTATTAGCACTATGGACTGGTTTATTAGTACTATAGACTGGTTTATTAGTACTATAGACTGGTTTATTAGTACTATAGACTGGTTTATTAGCACTATGGACTGGTTTATTAGTACTATAGACAGGGTTATTAGTACTATAGACTGGTTTATTAGCACTATGGACTGGTTTATTAGCACGATGGACTGGTTTATTAGTACTATAGACTGGTTTATTAGTACTATAGACTGGTTTATTAGTACTATAGACTGGTTTATTAGTACTATGGACTGGTTTATTAGTACTATAGACTGGTTTATTAGTACTATAGACTGGTTTATTAGCACTATAGACTGGTTTATTAGTACTATGGACTGGTTTATTAGTACTATAGACTGGTTTATTAGTACTATAGACTGGTTTATTAGTACTATAGACTGGTTTATTAGCACTATAGACTGGTTTATTAGCACTATAGACTGATTTATTAGTACTATAGACTGGTTTATTAGTACTATAGACTGGTTTATTAGTACTATGGACTGGTTTATTAGCACTATGGACTGGTTTATTAGTACTATAGACTGGTTTATTAGTACTATAGACTGGTTTATTAGTACTATAGACTGGTTTATTAGTACTATAGACTGGTTTATTAGCACTATAGACTGATTTATTAGTACTATAGACTGGTTTATTAGTACTATAGACTGGTTTATTAGTACTATGGACTGGTTTATTAGCACTATAGACTGGTTTATTAGCACTATGGACTGGTTTATTAGCACTATGGACTGGTTTATTAGCACTATAGACTGGTTTATTAGCACTATAGACTGGTTTATTAGTACTATAGACAGGTTTATTAGTACTATGGACTGGTTTATTAGTACTATAGACTGGTTTATTAGTACTATAGACTGGTTTATTAGTACTATAGACTGGTTTATTAGCACTATAGACTGGTTTATTAGTACTATAGACAGGTTTATTAGTACTATGGACTGGTTTATTAGCACTATGGACTGGTTTATTAGCACTATAGACTGGTTTATTAGTACTATGGACTGGTTTATTAGTACTATAGACTGGTTTATTAGTACTATAGACTGGTTTATTAGTACTATAGACTGGTTTATTAGCACTATAGACTGGTTTATTAGCACTATAGACTGATTTATTAGTACTATAGACTGGTTTATTAGTACTATAGACTGGTTTATTAGTACTATGGACTGGTTTATTAGCACTATGGACTGGTTTATTAGTACTATAGACTGGTTTATTAGTACTATAGACTGGTTTATTAGTACTATAGACTGGTTTATTAGTACTAAAGACAGGGTTATTAATACTATAGACAGGTTTATGTACTATAGACAGGTTGATTAGCACTATAGACTGGTTTATTAGTACTATAGACTGGTTTATTAGTACTATAGACTGGTTTATTAGCACTATGGACTGGTTTATTAGTACTATAGACTGGTTTATTAGTACTATAGACTGGTTTATTAGTACTATAGACTGGTTTATTAGTACTATGGACTGGTTTATTAGTACTATGGACTGGTTTATTAGCACTATAGACTGGTTTATTAGTACTATAGACTGGTTTATTAGTACTATAGACTGGTTTATTAGTACTATAGACTGGTTTATTAGTACTATGGACTGGTTTATTAGCACTATGGACTGGTTTATTAGCACTATAGACTGGTTTATTAGCACTATAGACTGGTTTATTAGTACTATAGACTGGTTTATTAGTACTATAGACTGGTTTATTAGCACTATAGACTGGTTTATTAGTACTATAGACTGGTTTATTAGTACTATAGAATGGTTTATTAGTACTATAGACAGGGTTATTAGTACTATAGAATGGTTTATTAGTACTATAGACAGGGTTATTAGTACTAGACAGGTTTATCAATAATATAGACAGGTTTATTAGTACTATAGACAGGTTTATTAGTACTATAGACTGGTTTATTAGTACTATAGACTGGTTTATTAGTACTATAGACAGGTTTATTAGTACTATAGACAGGTTTATTAGTACTATAGACAGGGTTATTAATACTATAGACAGGTTTATTAGTACTATAGACAGGTTTATTAGTACTATATACAGGTTTATTAGTACTATAGATGGGTTTATTAGTACTATAGACAGGTTTATTAGTACTCATTTATTGCTGTGATCCAGGATCAGTAGTGGAGGCCTTAATAACGTCCGGTGGTCAACGGCACCCTCTGGTGGTCAGATTACAGGATGTGACTGGATGCCATTTAAATGCTCTCATTCAAAGACTGATTGTTAATCACAAATGCCGCAAAATGACCTCCAGTGTGTCGTCGTATATTGCGTAAGTGGATGTAGATATTATTTTCGAACTTTCTTTTATGTGGCATTAATGTCCTTTGTCTTGTTTCCTCAGGGCATCTGGCACTGTTTACACAGCCATAGACATTGCGACTGGCCAGGAGGTACGCCTTTCATCTCCCGTACTTCAGGGAAACATTGCCGTAGTACAGTCTGTCAGATGAGCACTCAGGCCACCATATAACGTCCTGTTTTTCTGTCAGGTGGCCATAAAGCAGATGAACCTCCAGCAGCAACCGAAGAAGGAGCTGATCATTAACGAGATCCTGGTGATGAGGGAAAACAAAAACCCCAACATAGTGAACTACCTTGACAGGTACGTGTCTCGCCCGTGTTCAGGTTAGCCACTGCGGGATGTTTCTCACTAACACCAACTCTGTTACTGAACACAGTTACCTGGTGGGGGATGAACTGTGGGTGGTCATGGAGTACCTGGCTGGAGGCTCTCTAACTGACGTGGTCACTGAGACCTGCATGGACGAGGGCCAGATCGCTGCTGTCTGCAGAGAGGTAAGAGAACAACCCTCTGGGTTCAGACAGGACTCCACAGTGGAGCTGGAGCTGACCCTGGTCTCACCTTTGACCTAGTTTAGATTAACCAATATGTCCTGGTGGCTAGAGCTGACTCCCTTTGAATCTTTAGCTAGGTTTAGATTAGCAAATTCTCCTGATGGGAGAACCAGTTTGACCTTTGACCTCGTTTAGGATCTACCAATATGTCCTGATGGCTAGAGCTGATCCCCTTTTGACATTTGACCTAGTTTAGATTAACCAATATCTCCTGATGGCTAGAGCTGACCCAGTATGACCTTTGACCCAGTTTGACCTAGTTTAGAATCTACCAATATCTCCTGACAGCTAGAGCTGACCCATTTCTGACCCATCTTGGTCTAGGCGTTTCCTTTGATCCCTGTTGTATGTTTGTGTCCACAGTGTCTGCAGGCTCTGGATTTTTTGCACTCCAACCAGGTGATCCACAGAGACATCAAGAGTGACAACATCCTGCTGGGAATGGACGGCTCTGTGAAGCTGAGTACGTAATCTGACCAATGATAATGTGGGGGCGGGTCAGTGGGAGGGCCCAGGGTAGACTAGGTGGATTAGGAGGTGGGTTCTCACATATTCCCTCCTACTGCAGCGGATTTCGGGTTCTGCGCCCAGATCACACCGGAGCAGAACAAGCGCAGTACCATGGTGGGAACGCCCTACTGGATGGCTCCTGAGGTGGTGACCCGCAAAGCTTATGGACCAAAGGTTGACATCTGGTCACTGGGCATCATGGCCATAGAGATGGTGGAGGGGGAACCTCCCTATTTGAACGAGAACCCTCTTAGGGTGAGACATTCATACACACATTACCGTCACTACGCACACACTACAGTCACAACACACACTACACACACTACAGTCACTACACACACTACCCACACTACAGTCACATATAAAAAATATGTCCCCAATAATTAACACACCTTCCCCGACACATGAACAAATTACCCCGAAAATGAACCCAATCCCCCCGAATACGAGTGAACTCCCCCTAAATAGGATGACATATTTCCCCTATTGCGACTCAATTCCCCCAAATACAAAGAAACGCTCCCCCACAAGCATGTATTGCCCTTACTGCCAGCGCAACCGCACCTTCAAGTGCTGGGGGGGCACCTAAAATAGTCTCATAATTATAATGCCGATATTATTTCCCTATATTAATATTTTTAGGCACTTTTTAGAGATCTGGATCGGTTCGCAGCCGAGTGTGAAGCGGCTGGGATGAGGGTTAGCACCTCTAAATCTGAGGCCATGACTCTCAGCAGGAAACCGGTAGAGTGCCTACTCCGGGTAGGGAATGAGTCCTTACTCCAAGTGAAGGAGTTCAAGTACCTCGGGGTCTTGTTCGCGAGTGAGGGAACAATGGAGCGGGAGATTGGTCGGAGGATCGGAGCAGCGGGGGCGGTGTTGCATTCGCTTCACCGCACCGTTGTGACGAAAAGAGAGCTGAGCCGAAAGGCAAAGCTCTCGATCTACCGGTCAATCTTTGTTCCTACCCTCACCTATGGTCATGAAAGCTGGGTCGTGACCGAAAGAACGAGATCGCGGGTACAAGCAGCCGAAATGGGTTTTCTCAGAAAGGTGGCTGGCCTCTCCCTTAGGGATAGGGTGAGAAGCTCAGTCATCCGAGAGGAACTCGGAGTAGAGCCGCTGCTCCTTTGCATAGAAAGGAGCCAGTTGAGGTGGTTCGGGCATCTTGTACAAATGCCACCTGGGCGCCTCCCTAGAGAGGTGTTCCAGGCACGTCCAGCTGGGAGGAGACCTCGGGGAAGACCCAGGACTAGGTGGAGAGATTATATCTCCAAACTGGCCTGGGAACGCCTCGGGATTCCCCAGTCAAAGCTGGCTAATGTTGCCCGGGAAAGGGAAGTTTGGGGTCCCCTGCTAGAGCTGCTACCCCCGCGACCCGACCCCGGATAAGCGGTTGAAGATGAGATGAGACTTTTTAGAGATGTTTATAAAAAAACGTGCAAAACAAGAGTATTTAATTGCGCTAGAACGTAACCATGGTGCCCCCCTTCCCCCAAATACTGACGAAGTTTCATAGTAGGCTGTAGATTTTTTGGGAAAGACAGCAGGAGTCAGGAGAAAACGAATGAAGATAAAAACTCCAAAAATACGTTTTTTTCTCGGGTTGGTTGGGGGGGCATCATAATAGAATCATGCTTAGTGCACCAAAATGGCTAGCAGCGGTACTGGTTATTGTGGAAAGCATTTTGATCTGCCGAGTTTTTGTAGCGCATACTAATTTTAATGTTGTGAAACGTTGACAGCATATCTAAGATGATTTCATAAGAATGTCCCTGGTTAAAATAAAGAGTAATTAGTGCAATTACATGACTTGCAGAATTGTTTGCGCTCATTTTTCTTCCTTCCAAAACCATCAATAACTTCTTATTTCCTGTTTGTGTGTTTGTGCATCCAATCAGCGACAAGGTGTTGCACCCGCCCTTTCCGTACAGAGTTAATGTAATGTCGTTTCACTTGTGGGGGAGCGTGTCTTTGTATTTGGGGGAATTGTCATCCTATTCAGAGTTCACTCGTATTTGGGGGGAGTGTGTTCATTTTCGGGGTAATTTGTTCATGTGTGGGGGAAGGTAAGTCGTATTTGAGGGAACGTGTGTTAATTATTGGGAATTTTTTTATATTGGTGGAGCATGTTAATTTGGGGGATGCACTCATATTTTCGCGTGTGTTTTGCACTTGAGGGCCACCATACAACACACACTACAGTCACTACACACACTACAGTCACTACACACACTACAGTCACTACACACACTACAGTCACTACACACACTACAGTCACTACACACACTACAGTCACTACACACACTACAGTCACTACACACACTACAGTCACTACACACACTACAGTCGGCTTACGTCCAGTATTCAATAGGAGCTGATTGTTCCTCTCTCCGATCCACCCCTCTCTCCCCCTCCACCCCTCTCTCCCCCTCCACCCCTCTCTCCCCATCCACCCCTCTCTGCCATCCCTTCAGGCCCTCTACCTGATTGCCACCAACGGGACGCCAGAGCTGCAGAACCCTGAGCGTTTGACCTCCGTGTTCAGAGACTTCCTCAACCGCTGCCTAGAGATGGATGTGGACAGAAGAGGTTCAGCCAAGGAGCTCCTTCAGGTACACTGCAAACCAAGCCTGATCATGCTAACATAACTGTAACATCTAACTACGCTAACATAACTGTAACATCTAACTATGCTAACATAACTGTAACATCTAACTATGCTAACATAACTGTAACATCTGACTACGCTAACATAACTGTAACATCTGACTACGCTAACATAACTGTAACATCTAACTATGCTAACATAACTGTAACATCTAACTATGCTAACATAACTGTAACATCTGACTACGCTAACATAACTGTAACATCTAACTATGCTAACATAACTGTAACATCTAACTATGCTAACATAACTGTAACATCTAACTACGCTAACATAACTGTAACATCTGACTACGCTAACATAACTGTAACATCTAACTATGCTAACATAACTGTAACATCTAACTATGCTAACATAACTGTAACATCTGACTACGCTAACATAACTGTAACATCTAACTACGCTAACATAACTGTAACATCTAACTATGCTAACATAACTGTAACATCTAACTATGCTAACATAACTGTAACATCTGACTACGCTAACATAACTGTAACATCTGACTACGCTAACATAACTGTAACATCTGACTACGCTAATATAACTGTAACCTGTAACCAAGCTAATATAACTGTAACCTCTGACCAAGCTAATATAACTGTAACCTCTGAACAAGCTAACATAACTGTAACCTGTAACCAAGCTAACATAACTGTAACCTGTCACCAACTTAACGGTAACCAGTAACCAACCCAAGTAGCAATGATGTGTTGGCCCAACGTTGGGCTTCAGTCGTGCGATCCGTATGCATGACGTTGGCAAACATCGTTGGGCCAATCGAGTTTTGTCTAGCGGCCCAATGTTGGCGTTACGTCGGCGTTGGCATAGCGTTGTCATGTTGCCCTTTTACCGACCAATTCATAGTTGGTTATACGTTGGCTAATAGAAACTGCCAACATTGTTGTTGTCATGGTGCCCTTTTCCGGACCAATTAATTGGCTAATATAAATCCCAAAAATTACACAATGAAATCCAAGTCAAATGTATTTATTTTTAATGTATTTATTATTGAACATGCACGTTTAATATTAGCTTGTGTGGCCATCTTCTAATCTGTAAAAGAAACAAACGATTTCATGTTTTCCCAAAATACTCAGAATACCTTTATTGTACAGTTAGATACTGTACCTATATGATATAACACGATTACATCTTATAATTAATTAATTCTCCAAATTGTCGAATGTCCGTTAAATGTCTGTTGAATGTGAATGTGCGAATATAAAACACAGTTTACCTCGGTAGGCTTGCTTGACTTTTGAACTTGATCAAAACTAGCCTGCTCAAGGTTTAACCAAGCTAATACAACTGTAACCTCTGACCAAGCTAATATAACTGTAACCCGTAACCAAGCTAATATAACTGTAACCTGTAACCAAACTAATATAACTGTAACCCAAATCTGACTACACCAACATAACAGTAATCTCTAACCAAGCTAACACGACTGTAACGCCTATCCTACCACGCTAACATAACAGAACGGCTAACCTACATATCCTCTGTTAAATACCTGGCAGTACTACAACTCCTTATATCAACACTCCTGTCTTGTCTTGTCTGCAGCATTCATTCCTGAAGTTAGCCAAGCCTCTGTCCAGCCTGAGCCCCCTGATTGTAGCAGCTAAAGAAGCAATTAAGAACAGCAGCCGCTAGGGGGCGCCGTGTGTCCACACAAAGCTGGACCCGCTCCTAGACCAGACCTGCTAATAGGGGCTGTGTGATAAAATGACTGACAGATCGGAGAGAGCACCAGGACAGACAGAGACCAACCCCCCTCACCCCTACACACAGATGGCCAGCTGGTCTGCAGGACCAACCTCTATGATCAGATGGTGCAGCTCAACCATCTGCCTGCCCCTTAAATCCTCTGTACCTGTGGAGTCAGTCAGAACTTTGTGTGTGTGTGTGTGTCCTGAAACAAGAGAAACACAAATAAACGTGTTCTCCTTTTGAAGAGGGAGAGATCCAGGAAGAAAACTATCATGGAGATCTTGTGACACTGTCCAGCCACTGACCACCTTCCCTGTATGTCCAGCCACTGACCACCTTCCCTGTATGTCCAGCCACTGACCACCTTCCCTGTCTGTCCAGCCACTGACTACCTTCCCTGTCTGTCCAGCCACTGACCACCTTCCCTGTATGTCCAGCCACTGACCACCTTCCCTGTGTGTCCAGCCACTGACCACCTTCCCTGTATGTCCAGCCACTGACCACCTTCCCTGTATGTCCAGCCACTGACCACCTTCCCTGTGTGTCCAGCCACTGACCACCTTCCCTGTATGTCCAGCCACTGACCACCTTCCCTGTGTGTCCAGCCACTGACCACCTTCCCTGTATGTCCAGCCACTGACCACCTTCCCTGTGTGTCCAGCCACTGACCACCTTCCCTGTATGTCCAGCCACTGACCACCTTCCCTGTATGTCCAGCCACTGACCACCTTCCCTGTGTGTCCAGCCACTGACCACCTTCCCTGTGTGTCCAGCCACTGACCTCCTTCCCTTTCCTCTTAATCACTCTACAAGGCACCGTCAGAACTCTCCTGCAGCGAACGTTCTAATGAGAGACAAACACTGGGACACAACACATTCCTGCATGACTTTGGCTCTGTGCAACCATCTTCCTACCTGCTCATCTTCTTCAGATAGTAGTGTGTGTCTGTAGGAGTGTGTGGGTGAGTGTGCGTGTGCGTTTATGTGTGTGTGTGTGTGTGTGTGTGTGTGTGTGTGTGTGTGTGTGTGTGTGTGTGTGTGTGTGTGTGTGTGTGTGTGTGTGTGTGTGTGTGTGTGTGTGTGTGTGTGTGTGTGTGTGTGTGTGTGTGCATGCGAAAGAGAGAAAAGGGATAGAGAACGAGACAAGGCTAGCATCCATAAAGGCCGTTTGGCTCTTATACTTCTGGTATAGTTTGGCTTTGACACCCTTAATATTGTAGGTTGTGACATTGACGATTGCTGTGATAAGGTTCAATCACTTTTGTTCTAACGTGGCCACGTTGTTCTGGGCAAAAACAAGTTCCCCTTTTTCAAATTCTGATATGAAATCTTTTTATGGGCTAAATACCTTTTAGTAACTTAAAATCGATTTAGTAAGTTATTTATTTGTAATTGTTCGGCCAGAGTGGATTTGCAATCAACGTTTACGGCAAAATGTTATTTAGAAGCTGTTCCGTTCTATTGCAGGACGTTAAACAGAGTTGCTGTGTCTATTTATGTGGCATTAGTCTGCCAACGAAAATGGCTTGAAGATATTTTGTGGTCATTGTTTCCTGGTGTTGCCAGTCGTTTCACATCATTGAGCCTTACTTTTGCATGCATAAACTCTGATCTGTGAATTTACCTACATGTATCTGAAGCAGATTCCGTGCTTAGTGTGAAAAGCCCTTTTGTTCAAATTAGCTGAATGAGCACGTGTTCGTCTGTCAGTCTTATCCATTTGTTCGTCGGTCCATGAGATGTATATATTTTTTACGGGATGCTATTCTTTAGCTTCCCTCCTCCGATCTCAGCACAAATGGATACTGCTCCAGTGTCTGCTTGATTATGTACTGTGTCCGTTTGCTTGTGTCTGTAAATGTTTCTGTGTGTTTCGGCTGTGTGACAGCAGGTTTTGGGGTTGTTGAGTGCCATTATACGATTGTAACCTCTCATGAACAATTGAACACAGGAGGACCACGTTCCCCTTCCGTCTTCCATCCGTAACATACGATAGCAGTTATCTGGACACCTGTGAAAGGCGTTTCCTGTAAATACGTATTTAAACTGTACCCCAGAAAATAGATAGCAACCCTCAAAACTGTGTTAATGTCCAGATCCAAGAGAGGGTAGAAGAGAGCTGGACACTAGACCACATGAAGGAGGTCTTAACAATACTGGACACTATGTAGTAGACAATATGTAGTAGACACTATGTAGTAGACACTATGTCATGGACACTATGTAGTAGACACAATGTCATGGACACTATGTAGTAGACACTATGTAGTGCTATGTAGTATACACTATGTAGTAGACACTATGTAGTGCTATGTAGTAGACACTATGTAGTGGACACTAGGTAGTAGACACTATGTAGTAGACACTATGTAGTGCTATGTAGTGGACACTATGCTCTTACAGGGAATCTCTGACTGTGACTTCATGTAAAATAAACTCAAACTACATCCCTGCTAGATGGTGTGTGTGTGTGTGTGAGTGTGTGTGTGTGTGTGTGTCTCAGTGTCTGAGCATGTGTGTATTTGAAAGAGAGAGAACATCTCCTACGTCCACTGTAAGGAGGTGTGGCTTAACGCAGGGCAGCATGGCACTGCCCACTGTAAGGAGGCGTGGCTTAACGCAGGGCAGCATGACACTGCCCACTGTAAGGAGGCGTGGCTTAACGCAGGGCAGCATGGCACTGCCCACTGTAAGGAGGCGTGGCTTAACGCAGGGCAGCATGGCACTGCCCATTGTAAGGAGGCGTGGCTTAACGCAGGGCAGCATGGCACTGCCCATTGTAAGGAGGCGTGGCTTAACTCTTTCATGCATGGGAATATGAAACATGTCCATTCATTAGAACGGAACCATTTCCAGAACATCTGTGTATTTATGTAAATAGTCTTTTTTTCTCCTCAGAATGACGTAACTTTAAATTAAAATGACAGGTATTCAGGTTGCTCTATGATAGACCTATGTATTTGTTAATGTTCTGCCACCTGGAAATTGATGATAATAATCATGTCTGTCAGACGGTACTCCACCTGCACACAGAGCCATCTGAAGCAGCTGCCTGTCTGTCTATAACACAGAGAGCCTGTATGTCTGTCTGACTGTCATAGCAGGAACATGGAACCTGTCTGACTGTCATAGCAGGAACATGGAACCTGTCTGACTGTCATAGCAGGAACATGGATCCTGTCTGACTGTCATAGCAGGAACATGGAACCTGTCTGACTGTCATAGCAGGAACATGGAACCTGTCTGACTGTCATAGCAGGAACATGGAACCTGTCTGACTGTCATAGCAGGAACATGGATCCTGTCTGACTGTCATAGCAGGAACATGGAACCTGTCTGACTGTCATAGCAGGAACATGGAACCTGTCTGACTGTCATAGCAGGGACATGGAACCTGTCTGACTGTCATAGCAGGAACATGGAACCTGTCTGACTGTCATAGCAGGAACATGGAACCTGTCTGACTGTCATAGCAGGAACATGGAACCTGTCTGACTGTCATAGCAGGAACATGGAACCTGTCTGACTGTCATAGCAGGAACATGGAACCTGTCTGACTGTCATAGCAGGAACATGGAACCTGTCTGACTGTCATAGCAGGAACATGGAACCTGTCTGACTGTCATAGCAGGAACATGGAACCTGTCTGACTGTCATAGCAGGAACATGGAACCTGTCTGACTGTCATAGCAGGAACATGGAACCTGTCTGACTGTCATAGCAGGAACATGGAACCTGTCTGACTGTCATAGCAGGAACATGGAACCTGTCTGACTGTCATAGCAGGGACATGGAACCTGTCTGACTGTCATAGCAGTAACATGGAACCTGTCTGACTGTCATAGCAGGAACATGGAACCTGTCTGACTGTCATAGCAGGGACATGGAACCTGTCTGACTGTCATAGCAGGAACATGGAACCTGTCTGACTGTCATAGCAGGAACATGGAACCTGTCTGACTGTCATAGCAGGAACATGGAACCTGTCTGACTGTCATAGCAGGAACATGGAACCTGTCTGACTGTCATAGCAGGAACATGGAACCTGTCTGACTGTCATAGCAGGAACATGGAACCTGTCTGACTGTCATAGCAGGAACATGGAACCTGTCTGACTGTCATAGCAGGAACATGGAACCTGTCTGACTGTCATAGCAGGAACATGGAACCTGTCTGACTGTCATAGCAGGAACATGGAACCTGTCTGACTGTCATAGCAGGGACATGGAACCTGTCTGACTGTCATAGCAGGGACATGGAACCTGTCTGACTGTCATAGCAGGAACATGGAACCTGTCTGACTGTCATAGCAGGAACATGGAACCTGTCTGACTGTCATAGCAGGAACATGGAACCTGTCTGACTGTCATAGCAGGAACATGGAACCTGTCTGGCTGTCATAGCAGGAACATGGAACCTGTCTGACTGTCATAGCAGGAACATGGAACCTGTCTGACTGTCATAGCAGGAACATGGAACCTGTCTGACTGTCATAGCAGGAACATGGAACCTGTCTGTCTACATGTCTGTCTGTCTGGAGCACCACTGCTATGTGTGCCTGTGGCTGAGGGTATCAGGGGACCACATGAGACACATGTGCCCTGCAAACCTTGGCCTCCATATTGAACTATGAGCACAAAGATGAACTGTGGGTCAGCCAGTGGCAGCTTGCCCCTGCTCCCCCTGGTGGCCGTCTCTCCTACTGCAGCCCCTTCTGCACATTCCTCTCTACTGAATGTGTAAAGTGGTGTGAAAATTCCTCTATAAATGTGTACCAAGAGAACGGAACAAAGACAAACAAGCGTTTCTTTTTTAATTATTCCTCTTATTATTATTCTTGTCGTTATTATTATCTGGGTTTGTAAACTGCTAATTCATCCGATAAACCTCAACAGGCCCCATCTATGAAAACGGACCGAAGACAAATGGAGGCGGGCGAAACTGAGGTTTTGGATAAGCTATTTTTAATTGTGGCTGAAGCAATATCATTTTTTGAATTATAAATTGTGCATGGCTGTGTGTTGAGTGTAAAACAACTAAATACTGCAGTTTGGGAACTGGACAAAAATAAAAAAGAAGAAAAAAATATGTTCAATTAATTGCATTAATTATTTAATTGTCGACTATGTGGTGTTTCATGTGTAACCAGCGTTGTTTAGTCACATAATGTATAAGCAATTGTTGGATATAGTCAAAAGTTTATATTCTAGATGTATTCACGTAATTAACAGCTTAATAACTAAAATACTGGATAGAATAGGAAAAAAGACTCATTTATTTCCTATAATAAATATACATGGCACTGAAATTTGAATATGCTAATAATTGACTATATTAAAATTAGAATGCAATTTTCTTTGCAAAAAATGCATTATTACTGTCAATATATGGAGGTTTTATTTGAGACTATACTAAAATAGAAATGCAACAATCCAAATTGCATTTGAATATTGTCTCAAATAACACTTACATTCATTGAATATGGTAATTTACTTTTTTCTCCGAAATTGCATTATCATTTTAATATAGTGCCTTATGGGCTTCCATACTTGAGTCTTTACAGGACCAGTACTGGAGCCAAACCCCCTCTGACCTGGAATAACCACATTCAGGCACACAATTCAGTCTCCCTCAGATGAGTCCTGAGTTTTCTCGTTGATCCTGTATTTTTATTTCTCCTGTTGGCGTAATAATCGTCCCAGTATCACCAGACATGTTTTCACCTCATGTGAACCAGTCTAACTGGTAGGTTGACACAAGTAAGTTATATCTATTTTTAGCTTACAAAACAGTGAATCTAATTATCCGACACATTTGATCTCAAAATAGTGTAAAAAGAGTACATCTGAAAGAAAAAGTCATTGTCAAAATGTCAAAAAGACTCTTGCTGTTTGGAGAATTTCAAGGTGAAACAACCATCCTATATTACAACTGACACCGGTCTCTGTGTGTATACAGATGAAATATATTGATCTCTTCATTAACCTCTCTTACGACAACATAGAGTAGTTCATAGAAAATGTAATATAAAATAACTTTTTCTGTTTACAGACTTCACAGTCATTTAGCTTTTAAAACGGCATCACACAAAGAACCATTGTAAAAACCGTAAAAAACATAAAAACCCAGAAGGGTTGCAGGCGCTTCTTGGTTCACGAGCACGTGAAGCGGCTTGCAGTCTAACATGTCCACCCAGTGTTTTGTTGTAAGGAACTTTGGTACTCATGACCAGGGGTCCTGGTCACATCCCAGTGAGCTCTGCCAAGGTGACGATACGGAGGGCGATGGTGCCGGGAACTTCATCGGCCTTGGCACTGCCACTCTTCCTCAAGGTGAGCCTCTGGGGATTGGCTGAGTCCTTTACAGAGCCACTTAAAATCACTTGGCCCATGAACTGGTCCTTCACAGCATTACTGTTCCATACCTAGGGAATGGGGGGGGGGTGGACAAGGAGGGGGAAGGAGGCAGGAGGAAGGGGGAGGGGACAGGGGGCAGGGAGAGTGGGGGTGGACAATCAGGACACATGATGGAGGAGGTTTCAAATGTCAAAACACTTTTCACTTCCCATCAGCAGGGAGTCTTACCGCTACTGTGATTGGCTTAGAGGGTTTCTTCCTGTAGAAGATGGCCCTGGTATCAAACAGCGGCTCCAGAGTGTCCTTCTGGACGGTGGAGCGGACGGAGGAGCCCTCACAGGACACAATCACATACGGATCAGCACCTGTTCAATGACACCGTGTGAACCAGCTGTCGGACCGGGCTGAGTATACCATGGTTCTGATTCTAAAGTGTGTCCATACCCCCGGTACTGTCCTGTTTCTCCAGCCCCTCTGCTCCGTGAATGTAGACCTGGCTGACGAGCTGGGGGTATCTGGTGAATACAGTCCAGCACCGTACGCTGGGCTTGTCTCCTGTCAACTCTCTGAGAGGAACAATATGAATATAGATTCACGGCAAAAGTAAAGCAACAGTATTCTGTATGATTCGGATATGACGACACAGGGTTAACGATGACCTCGGGTTTATTCCCATCAAGCCCACCTGCACCCTGAATCTTCTCCGGCGTAAACGCGTAACATGAAGTCTCCCAGCGACCCGGGTTGAAAGGTCGAGGGGATAATGACGTAGCGAGCCTTGGGAAGCTTGACCCTCTTGAACACCGTACGCGCGTTAATGTACGTAGACGTCTGCACATTCGTCTGGGTGATGATGTCATGCAGGCGATACTTCCTGTTTAGCTCAACCTATAAGAGAGAGAGAGAGAAAAGAGTTTAGACTGACCGTGTAAAATGTGGCTCCAACGCAAACTGACTGAAAATATAAACCGTTACGTGAGTAAAGGTCTGTGTTGAACATTTCTGTCTCTTATATGAGCCGGCCATTAAAGCCATTATGAGTTATGTCTACGAATATTGTAAACACAGAATGTCTGATTTAATGTTTGCTCAACAGAGAGAGAAAAAGAAAAACTGCAAATACCATTGGCTTTCCAAGTTCCCAAAGAGAAGGGAAAGCCAATTATGTGTTGGAGAAAACGTATGTGTTGGAGAAACCACTCCCACACGGCAGACATCCACTCTTTGGGTCGCCCGACCAAGCCTAGCGCTTAGAGACGGTTCACATTCACCTTAAATACGGCAAAGCCAATGGGGAGGTTCTCTCCTTGGCCGATACTTTTGTGGATCTTCATGTCTCTCTGCTGTAGGGAAATCAGAACTTCGTCCATCTCATTGGTAACGTCAAACATGTACTGGTGGTTCTGGAGGAATGTGGCTTTGTTATTCATGCAGCCTCCACAGCGATTGCTCATTGGGTCTGTATCCTTGGTCCAACTCCCAAATTGGACCACTTCGTGCCATGTCTTCTCGGTGCTGAGCAGAGAGGTGTTGATAAGACGACAGACGTCTGCGTCGGTGAAGTACTGACACCAGTCTGTAAACGCCATCCTGTGGTGGTACAGAAACACACACACACACACACACACACAGACACACACCAGTTCTGTAAATGCCATCCTGTGATGGTACAGAAACACACACACACGCACGCACACACACACACACACACACACACACACACACACACACACACACACACACACACACACACACACACACACACACACACACACACACACACACACACACACACACACACACACACACACACACAGACACACAAACACACACACACACACACACACAGACACACAAACACACACACACACCAGTTCTGTGTTCACTCACCAAAACTCCCCGTCATCTTTCACTGTAATACCAAGGTTACTCCTCTCTTTGCTGCCAACCTTGTTCCATTCTGCCGAGCTAAAGTGAGAGACGAGGAACAACAGAAAAAAACGAGATCAAGAAAAAGCCATCGGCGAGGTCACACACGGACGGGCGTGCGGGGATGCGTGCAGATAAAGGGGGCGGTACCACTAGAGGCTCCGCCCCCGCTAATCACCTGTCACTCCAGGGCCCGTTCCACTCAACCTTCCCCCAGGGGTTCCTCATGCGGATCAGGGGGATGGTCTCGTTCTTGAAGTAGGCCACCAGGCCGTGGCCCAACCGGACATTCTTTACCGCGGTCACGGAGTAGGCGTGGCCCTTCATCAGCCCACACGGCATCCGGGCTTCCCGTTCGGTCGGAGACGCCTGGGGACGGGACAGACGTGGGGAATAAGGGGTTAAGGGGCTGGGTTTACATGTCAGTTGGGACTGTGAACATCTGGGCTGGGTTTACATGTCAGCTGGGACTGTGAACATCTGGGCTGGGCTTACATGTCAGTTGGGACTGTGAACATCTGGACTGGGTTTACATGTCAGCTGGGACTGTGAACATCTGGGCTGGGTTTACATGTCAGTTGGGACTGTGAACATCTGGGCTGGGTTTACATGTCAGCTGGGACTGTGAACATCTGGGCTGGGCTTACATGTCAGTTGGGACTGTGAACATCTGGACTGGGTTTACATGTCAGCTGGGACTGTGAACATCTGGGCTGGGTTTACATGTCAGTTGGGACTGTGAACATCTGGGCTGGGTTTACATGTCAGTTGGGACTGTGAACATCTGGGCTGGGTTTACATGTCAGCTGGGACTGTGAACATCTGGGCTGGGTTTACATGTCAGCTGGGACTGTGAACATCTGGGCTGGGTTTACATGTCAGCTGGGACTGTGAACATCTGGGCTGGGTTTACATGTCAGTTGGGACTGTGAACATCTGGGCTGGGTTTACATGTGAGTTGGGACTGTGAACATCTGGGCTGGGTTTACATGTCAGTTGGGACTGTAAACATCTGGGCTGGGTTACATGTCAGCTGGGACTGTGAACATCTGGACTGGGTTTACATGTCAGTTGGGACTGTGAACATCTGGACTGGGTTTACATGTGAGTTGGGACTGTGAACATCTGGGCTGGGTTTACATGTCAGTTGGGACTGTGAACATCTGGACTGGGTTTACATGTCAGCTGGGACTGTGAACATCTGGGCTGGGTTTACATGTCAGCTGGGACTGTGAACATCTGGACTGGGTTTACATGTGAGTTGGGACTGTGAACATCTGGGCTGGGTTTACATGTCAGTTGGGACTGTGAACATCTGGACTGGGTTTACATGTCAGCTGGGACTGTGAACATCTGGGCTGGCAGATACAAAACTAAACATGGCAGACCTTGATGGAACAGCTGATGATTCCATCCCTGTCGTAGACTCTGAGCAGGTCCTCAAACAGGCCGCTTATTTTCTGGGGGTCTTTGTAGAAAGCTTCAGCCTCAAGGTCGATAGTCTCTGACACAGCTCCACTGAAGTCCACCACCGCGTCCCCTGTATTGCCCCCGTCCAGCGACTCATAGCAACCAGAGAGCCTGGTGACGGAGAGAGGGAAGAGGGTCACCAGAGGTTACAGAGAGGTCAAAGGGCACAAAGGGAGTTTATATCAGGACGGGTTGATTTCTAAAACGGTTCTGACTTGGCATAGGCTTTTTCCAGCAGGGCACTCCAGAACTCGTTGTTGGCTTTAGAGTGACAGTAGATCAATTCTCCGTTGATGGTGGGCAGCCGGTCGTCCACAACAACATCCAGCCACTCCCCAAACACCCAGAACCGGAAGTGGAAGATCCCGGCGTAGTTATCTTGGTTCTTAGAGTCCCACTCCTGCTCCTTCCACTGTGGGATAACCTGGAGGAAGATGTGGGTGAACAGACATTTATAGCACCAGGTTGAATCATGTTAATGCATGTTATGGAATTGTGGAAGTATTTTATGAAGGGAACTCCTGAAACTGTTTTATATTCTGCAGGAGTGAAAAGCTGCTCAGGTGTATTCCTCTGGTGAGCGTAAGTTAGTGGTTGGATCAGGTACCCGATACACACAGATAGACACCGATACACACCGATACACACAGATACACACCGGTACACACACATCTTCTCAGGTCATCCATATGTGACCAGACAGGAGAAACCGTACCTTGTGCCAGAGGTCTGGCTTCAGTGCCAAGCAGGAGCATGCGGCCACAAACCAGCAGTTACCCAAATCACCCTGGTTCAGGTCATCTGAGCTGATGCCGTCCACAAACAGATGAGGATCACTGGTGATTTCCTGTACAAAGAAGAGTTTACGCCTTGGGTTGATGAAATGTGAAATACTTTACAGTTTTTAGCAATCCCTTTGACCATTATCTCAGAACCTTAATGTCATTTTCCACAACTCTAGACACAAAACTCACAACCAAAGATCAAAATGCACTTTTCTCAAAACTCTAACACGTTTTTTCAATTGCTTGGATACAATACACCTAAACTGAAGATCATTTGTTCATTTAACTTTTATCACCGGTTCAATATGATACAATGTAACATCAAAGTACTACTATTTCAAAATGCGATTCCTACATTACGTTTGAAATGATAGTCTGTTCATTTCATTCCACAGATCTAACTATCAATTGATACAACTAGTCAAAATGATAAGTATTTGCTGCATTACTCTTAATGCATAGTTTTATGGAAACGGACAAACAATATTCCACGTTTACAGTAAATCATGAAAGATTCAAGATACTGAGATTTATTGTCACCAATTAGCGTGGAGCATGAACCAATTAGACTACAATATCCATGGATGTAGCCTAATATTTTATCATACTGTAATGCTACACTGTGTCTATGGTCCCAAATACTGCACCACCGTTTCAGACTATTTACAGTACTGACAGTACTACACTGTATAGATGCAGGCCCTTGTAATTGCTTGTCCAATTCAGCCAACCCGTTACTGATGGTTTAGTGCACATTGTGGAATGAGTATATACATAAAGAGTTGATATGGATCCAATTGCAAGAGCATAGTGATTCGTAACATGGAGCCAGCAGGTGATCCAGGTCACAATGGAGGTCAAGCAGTGGTGGCAGGAAGACGAGAAAGACGAGGAAGACGTGTTGGTCATAGGAATGGCATGGCAGGCACCCTTTCTGAGAGGTGGTTGTGGGCCTCGTTTGAGAGGTGTGGGGGAACGTGGTAGAGGACGAGGCCACGGACCAAGACAGCGGCAGCAACAGCATAGAGTGTCGAATGAAATTCAGGCAAAAAAAAATACAATCCAAGATGTTTGGCTAATGAAAACATCCAATGTGATGTAGATGAGAACCAGTGGCCAAATCCACAACACAGAGTTGATGACAATGTAGAAGTACAGTTATCACTTCTGTTTTGTTTCTTACAGTACAAGCAAACAAGTTGAGGAACACTGCATTTGATGTTTTACGGTACTGTCTCTATTTTTCTATTTCATAGCTAATTATTTTTGCTTTGATTCAAATAAACATATGTTGTGATTGTATTCTATTTCATTACAGTAATACATTTCATATGTTGTTCAATGATTCCATTGTGTTTGTACTATTCTCTTTACCACAGAAGTACATTTACAGGGATTCATTTGCTTGTAGTACCATAATGGAACATGTATCATCAATTTTGTGCACCAATATCTAATGATTGGACAAACAACTAACTAGTGAAACTATGGGCATCTTGTGTCTGGGTGATCTAAATCAATGTACCCATGGTATTCCATGATAAATCTATTGTTTGAACCATTGATTGTGCAAATGCAAGGTATCTTTAAAGATATGAATGCACAATGCAATGTTTTGAACATTGGAGAGCCTGTGTTACAAGTGTTTACTGTTGCGAGTTTTGTGTCTAGAGTTGTGGAAAATGACATTAAGGTTCTGAGATAATGGTCAAAGGGATTGCTAAAAACTGTAAATAAAAAATGAAATATCTTTACAATGTGCTCAGTCACAAGGCAAGAATCACTGGCTTTGGGCATTTTTTTCATATGAGTTTTATTTTTTTCTGGTCCATTTGACAATGTTGGTATAACTGTGAACCTGCAACACTTTTGTGGCAGTTAAACTCCCACAGGGAACCAATATAAATTATGAATATAAACTAATTACACAATGAATATGCTAATTAATGCACTAGGTGAGAAGGATTTCTATATTACAAACATGAATGATTTTGTTGTAATAGGCACATGTTATTCTACGGACATACAGCGTATATTCATCTGGAATACAATGACTGGTTCTCTTAGATGAATGACAGCTCTACTACTGACAGCTCTACTACTGACAGCTCTACTAATGACAGCTCTACTACTGACAGCTCTACTAATGACAGCTCTACTACTGACAGCTCTACTAATGACAGCTCTACTACTGACAACTCTACTAATGACAGCTCTACTATTGACAGCTCTACTACTGACAGCTCTACTAATGAGAGCTCTACTACTGACAACTCTACTAATGACAGCTCTACTATTGACAGATCTAATACTGACAGCTCTACTAATGACAGCTCTACTAATGACAGCTCTATTAATGACAGCTCTACAACTGACAACTCTACTAATGACAGCTCTACTAATGACAGCTCTACAACTGACAACTCTACTAATGACAGCTCTACTACCGACAGCTCTACTAATGACAGCTCTACTACTGACAACTCTAATAATGACAGCTCTACTAATGACAGCTCTAATACTGACAACTCTACTAATGACAGCTCTACTAATGACAGCTCTACTACTGACAACTCTACAACTGTCAGCTCTACTAATGACAGCTCTACTACTGACAGCTCTACTAATGAGAGCTCTACTACTGACAACTCTACTAATGACAGCTCTACTATTGACAGATCTAATATTGACAGCTCTACTAATGACAGCTCTACTAATGACAGCTCTATTAATGACAGCTCTACAACTGACAACTCTACTAATGACAGCTCTACTAATGACAGCTCTACAACTGACAACTCTACTAATGACAGCTCTACTACCGACAGCTCTACTAATGACAGCTCTACTACTGACAACTCTACTAATGACAGCTCTACTAATGACAGCTCTAATACTGACAACTCTACTAATGACAGCTCTACTAATGACAGCTCTACTACTGACAACTCTACAACTGTCAGCTCTACTAATGACAGCTCTACTACTTACAACTCTACAACTGTCAGCTCTACTAATGACAACTCTACTACTGACAACTCTACTAATGACAGCTCTACTAATGACAGCTCTACAACTGTCAGCTCTACTAATGACAGCTCTACAACTGTCAGCTCTACTACTGACAGCTCTACAACTGTCAGCTCTACTACTGACAACTCTACTAATGACAGCTCTACTACTGACAGCTCTACAACTGACAGCTCTACTAATGACAGCTCTACTACTGACAGCTCTACAACTGACAGCTCTACTACTGACAGCTCTACTAATGACAGCTCTACTACTGACAGCTCTACTACTGACAGCTCTATTAATGTATGTCTCACATGCACTCCTCCAGTTGTATTAAATATATTGAACGATGATTCAGGGGACCATATCACTTTTCTCCACATCTCTACAGACCGGTGCCTAGTCGAGGCATGGACCCCACTAGTCCTCTGAAGGTGTTCTGTAGTATCTGGCACCAAGACGTTAGCAGCAGATCTATGGACTCCACTAGACCTCTAAAGGTGTTCTGTGGTATCTGGCACCAAGACATTAGCAGCAGATCTATGGACACCACTAGACCTCTGAAGGTGTTCTGTGGTATCTGGCACCAAGACATTAGCAGCAGATGTATGGACTTCACTAGACCTCTAAAGGTGTTCTGTGGTATCTGGCACCAAGACATTAGCAGCAGATCTATGGACTCCACTAGACCTCTGAAGGTGTTCTGTGGTATCTGGCACCAAGACATTAGCAGCAGATCCATGGACTCCACTAGACCTCTGAAGGTGTTCTGTGGTATCTGGCACCAAGACATTAGCAGCAGATCTATGGACTCCACTAGACCTCTGAAGGTGTTCTGTAGTATCTGGCACCAAGACATTAGCAGCAGATCCATGGACTCCACTAGACCTCTGAAGGTGTTCTGTAGTATCTGGCACCAAGACATTAGCAGCAGATCCATGGACTCCACTAGACCTCTGAAGGTGTTCTGTAGTATCTGGCACCAAGACATTAGCAGCAGATCCATGGACTCCACTAGACCTCTGAAGGTGTTCTGTAGTATCTGGCACCAAGACATTAGCAGCAGATCCATGGACTCCACTAGACCTCTGAAGGTGTACTGTGGGATCTGGCACCAAGACCATAGCAGCAGATGTATGGACTCCACTAGACCTCTGAAGGTGTTCTGAAGGTGTTCTGTAGTATCTGGCAACCAAGATCCATTAGCAGGTGCAGATCCAGATCCATGGACTCCACTAGACCTCTGAAGGTGTTCTGTAGTATCTGGCACCAAGACATTAGCAGCAGATCCATGGACTCCACTAGACCTCTGAAGGTGTTCTGTAGTATCTGGCACCAAGACATTAGCAGCAGATCCATGGACTCCACTAGACCTCTGAAGGTGTTCTGTAGTATCTGGCACCAAGACATTAGCAGCAGATCCATGGACTCCACTAGACCTCTGAAGGTGTTCTGTAGTATCTGGCACCAAGACATTAGCAGCAGATCCATGGACTCCACTAGAGACCTCTGAAGGTGTTCTGTTAGTATCTGGCACCAAGACATTAGCAGCAGATCCATGGACTCCACTAGACCTCTGAAGGTGTTCTGTAGTATCTGGCACCCAAGACATTAGCAGCAGATCCATGGACTCCCACTAGACCTCTGAAGGTGTTCTGTAGTATCTGGCACCAAGACATTAGCAGCAGATCCATGGACTCCACTAGACCTCTGAAGGTGTTCTGTAGTATCTGGCACCAAGACATTAGCAGCAGATCCATGGACTCCACTAGACCTCTGAAGGTGTACTGTAGGATCTGGCACCAAGACATTAGCAGCAGATCCATGGACTCCACTAGACCTCTGAAGGTGTTCTGTAGTATCTGGCACCAAGACATTAGCAGCAGATCCATGGACTCCACTAGACCTCTGAAGGTGTTCTGTAGTATCTGGCACCAAGACATTAGCAGCAGATCCATGGACTCCACTAGACCTCTGAAGGTGTTCTAGTATCTGGCACCAAGACATTAGCAGCAGATCCATGGACTCCACTAGACCTCTGAAGGTGTTCTAGCAGCAGATCCATGGTATCTGGCACCAAGACATTAGCAGCAGATCCATGGACTCCACTAGACCTCTGAAGGTGTTCTGTAGTATCTGGCACCAAGACATTAGCAGCAGATCCATGGACTCCACTAGACCTCTGAAGGTGTACTGTGGGATCTGGCACCAAGACCATAGCAGCAGATGTATGGACTCCACTAGACCTCTGAAGGTGTTCTGTAGTATCTGGCACCAAGACATTAGCAGCAGATCCATGGACTCCACTAGACCTCTGAAGGTGTTCTGTAGTATCTGGCACCAAGACATTAGCAGCAGATCCATGGACTCCACTAGACCTCTGAAGGTGTTCTGTAGTATCTGGCACCAAGACATTAGCAGCAGATCCATGGACTCCACTAGACCTCTGAAGGTGTTCTGTAGTATCTGGCACCAAGACATTAGCAGCAGATCCATGGACTCCACTAGACCTCTGAAGGTGTTCTGTAGTATCTGGCACCAAGACATTAGCAGCAGATCCATGGACTCCACTAGACCTCTGAAGGTGTTCTGTAGTATCTGGCACCAAGACATTATCAGCAGATCCAAGACCACTAGACCTCTGAAGATGTATGGGATCTGGCACCAAGACCATAGCAGCAGATGTATGGACTCCACTAGACCTCTGAAGGTGTTCTGTAGTATCTGGCACCAAGACATTAGCAGCAGATCCATGGACTCCACTAGACCTCTGAAGGTGTTCTGTAGTATCTGGCACCAAGACATTAGCAGCAGATCCATGGACTCCACTAGACCTCTGAAGGTGTTCTGTAGTATCTGGCACCAAGACATTAGCAGCAGATCCATGGACTCCACTAGACCTCTGAAGGTGTTCTGTAGTATCTGGCACCAAGACATTAGCAGCAGATCCATGGACTCCACTAGACCTCTGAAGGTGTTCTGTGGTATCTGGCACCAATACATTAGCAGCAGATGTATGGACTCCACTAGACCTCTGAAGGTGTTCTGTGGTATCTGGCACCAAGACATTAGCAGCAGATCTATGGACTCCACTAGACCTCTGAAGGTGTTCTGTGGTATCTGGCACCAAGACATTAGCAGCAGATCCATGGACTCCACTAGACCTCTGAAGGTGTACTGTGGTATCTGGCACCAAGACATTACCAGCAGATCTATGGACTCCACTAGACCTCTGAAGGTGTTCTGTGGTATCTGGCACCAAGACATTAGCAGCAGATGTATGGACTTCACTAGACCTCTGAAGGTGTACTGTGGTATCTGGCACCAAGACATTAGCAGCAGATGTATGGACTTCACTAGACCTCTGAAGGTGTACTGTGGTATCTGGCACCAAGACATTAGCAGCAGATCCATGGACTCCACTAGACCTCTGAAGGTGTTCTGTGGTATCTGGCACCAAGACATTAGCAGCAGATCTATGGACTCCACTAGACCTCTGAAGGTGTTCTGTAGTATCTGGCACCAAGACATTAGCAGCAGATCCATGGACTCCACTAGACCTCTGAAGGTGTTCTGTAGTATCTGGCACCAAGACATTAGCAGCAGATCCATGGACTCCACTAGACCTCTGAAGGTGTTCTGTAGTATCTGGCACCAAGACATTAGCAGCAGATCCATGGACTCCACTAGACCTCTGAAAGTATCTGGCACCAAGACATTAGCAGCAGATCCATGGACTCCACTAGACCTCTGAAGGTGTACTGTGGGATCTGGCACCAAGATAGCAGCAGATGTATGGACTCCACTAGACCTCTGAAGGTGTTCTGTAGTATCTGGCACCAAGACATTAGCAGCAGATCCATGGACTCCACTAGACCTCTGAAGGTGTTCTGTAGTATCTGGCACCAAGACATTAGCAGCAGATCCATGGACTCCACTAGACCTCTGAAGGTGTTCTGTAGTATCTGGCACCAAGACATTAGCAGCAGATCCATGGACTCCACTAGACCTCTGAAGGTGTTCTGTAGTATCTGGCACCAAGACATTAGCAGCAGATCCATGGACTCCACTAGACCTCTGAAGGTGTTCTGTAGTATCTGGCACCAAGACATTAGCAGCAGATCCATGGACTCCACTAGACCTCTGAAGGTGTTCTGTAGTATCTGGCACCAAGACATTAGCAGCAGATCCATGGACTCCACTAGACCTCTGAAGGTGTTCTGTAGTATCTGGCACCAAGACATTAGCAGCAGATCCATGGACTCCACTAGACCTCTGAAGGTGTTCTGTAGTATCTGGCACCAAGACATTAGCAGCAGATCCATGGACTTCACTAGACGGCTGAAGGTGTTCTGTAGTATCTGGCACCAAGACATTACCAGCAGATGTATGGACTTCACTAGACCTCTGAAGGTGTTCTGTAGTATCTGGCACCAAGACATTAGCAGCAGATCCATGGACTCCACTAGACCTCTGAAGGTGTTCTGTGGTATCTGGCACCAATACATTAGCAGCAGATGTATGGACTCCACTAGACCTCTGAAGGTGTTCTGTGGTATCTGGCACCAAGACATTACCAGCAGATCTATGGACTCCACTAGACCTCTGAAGGTGTTCTGTGGTATCTGGCACCAAGACCATAGCAGCAGATGTATGGACTTCACTAGACCTCTGAAGGTGTTCTGTGGTATCTGGCACCAAGACATTAGCAGCAGATGTATGGACTCCACTAGACCTCTGAAGGTGTTCTGTGGTATCTGGCACCAAGACATTAGCAGCAGATCTATGGACTCCACTAGACCTCTGAAGGTGTTCTGTGGTATCTGGCACCAAGACATTAGCAGCAGATCCATGGACTCCACTAGACCTCTGAAGGTGTACTGTGGTATCTGGCACCAAGACATTAGCAGCAGATCTATGGACTCCACTAGACCTCTGAAGGTGTTCTGTGGTATCTGGCACCAAGACATTAGCAGCAGATGTATGGACTTCACTAGACCTCTGAAGGTGTACTGTGGTATCTGGCACCAAGACATTAGCAGCAGATCCATGGACTTCACTAGACGGCTGAAGGTGTGATGTGGGATCTGGCACCATCATGGGGTCATCATGGGGTCATCATGGGGTCATCACGGGGTCATCATGGGGTCATCACGGTGTCATCACGGTGTCATCACAGGGTAATCATGAGGTCATCATGGGGTTATCACGGGGTCATCATGAGGTCATCACGAGGTCATTGTGGGGTCATCATAGGGTCATCACGGGGTCATCATGGAGTCATCACGGGGTCATCATGGGGTCATCATGGGGTCATCATGGGCACCCTGACTGCTCTGGGGCTACACAGCCACATATTCATTTTACCATTATGTCATTAACAGACACTGTTAATACACAGATCTGTGTATTTTAGTGCCTGGTTAAATCACCACACTTGCTCCTGCCCTTGACAGCTCCATAGAGAGCGAGCTAAAGGAGACTCAAGTTCACCACTTTGCTTTGGAAGTTATTAACCTTGGTTAACAACGCCCAGACAACATTATGAGAGGTTGTGTTAAAGCCCAGTGGCACACATGAAAGTGAAAATATTTTATTATTAATGTTAGACATATAAAATCAAAGTTCAACGGTTGTATACACCGCAGTGAGTTCAGATGTTATCGCTGTATTTCCTTATTCCAAAAAATTAAGTAGATAATAGCAACAGCGACAAGAAGAAGGTGTTTAGATTTTAGTGTATGTATGTTTTCGGGATTTAGTTGCAGTGATTTTATTGTTTATCTATGTTTAGTTCTCTGTATTGTGTCATTATAAGGCGTGTGACGGGATCTCAGGCCAAAAGATCTCGCGAAACGTGACAATATTTCTAGTCGATGTGATAACAGCTGTCTCGTGCGATCAACATGACCGAGTGTGAGCGAGGGTGAAATTTGCAAAGAACACATCGACGATGCTTTAAAGTCGTTTGTGTGGAAGCATTTGGCACAACCGGTGACAGAGTTATAAACGGCATATAACAGAGTTACACAAAAAAACAATACGTGAGCACATCCGTTGTTTAGTTGTTTTCACACCTCTAGTCATTATTGGTTTCACCTGTCGTCTCTACACGCCGGTTTTGAATTATGTTCTCTATTTAGTCCTCACGCACTCTGTGTGTCTTTGTGAGCTATTGTTCGTTTTGCACAGACTACTGAGCCTTGAGAGAGTGGTTTGTTTAGACACACAGGTACCAAACTTTGTTCTCGTTTTTTGTATCGTTCACCAATAAAGGGCCTTGCCCTTATTTGACTGTTGTGATAGTTGTCTTCGATTTCGTCCGCGTTCTTGCCAAGCCCTTCTGTGACCCAGTTAAAGTTCTATATCAACATCTAACTACAATTTTTGCCTTTTGGAACTGTGTTCTTTGAATTAATCTACAATGCGCTCTGTGCTGAGATCCTGTACTTATCCCTGCCATTACACCTAACACGAAACAGCAATAAATGACATCACTGGCTTTAATATTAGACCAAAGGGAGGAGAGCACTTATCCATTATATGTAATTTATCATGAACATGAAACCATCGGAATTTAAAATAGCTACATTTCTCCAATACTGTTACTCAAAATCTGTCTTTGTGTGTGTGTGTGTGTGTGTGTGTGTGTGTGTGTGTGTGTGTGTGTGTGTGTGTGCGTGTGCGTGTGCGTGTGCGCGTGCGTGTGCGTGTGTGTGTGTGTGTGCGTGTGTGTGTGCGTGTGTGTGTGTGTGTGTGTATGTGTTAAAATGAAGTGATTTCTGCACACGTACTCTGCCTCCTTGACTGTGCCAAAATACAGAAAATAGCACACAAAGGATTGTCATTCTTTTAAATCTAGCAGAAGGTTTTTATTCAGGTAAATCATAAAGTCTGATATGATGTCAGTGAGTCAGGTGTTGGGTTTCAGCCAGTCAGTTACTCACCCCGGGTCTCTTCCACGCCACCCTACCAGGGGGAGGCTTCCTATAAAACAAGGACGCGTTGGTCACTGGAAACTCTGGGTCCTCAAACAGTTTCTTGTCCTCCAGACATTTCCTCTTCAGCTCAGAATAATGCTGCTTCTTGTACGGAGTGGCCGAGGACATGATGACTCAGGTTCCGTCAACTCCAATCTGAGCACAGAACACACAGACTTCTGGTTTTATAGATTATCTGGGCATTGCCTTTGTCACCTGAGGATTGTTCACACGTGATCATGAACGTGTCATTGATATACAATCCAGAACAGCTTATATCTGAGTTTCTAATGTTTTATGGCATCTTCTAAACCTCTGTTGTTTGCATATTGTCTCTAAGGTTATATACCAAATCCTAAATACACTAACCCATATAAAAAGCATTGTTATACTATCTAAACATTGAACAAAACAAAGCTTCAGCATATCACTGTAGATGTCAGTCACTGATTTCGAATGTACGCCAATCGTTGACTCAAAAAAAAAACTAAACTTTGGCTTAATTTTGTGTTGGAAAAACATCCCATGGTGCCAAGGTTTTCGTGAATAATATCTGTTCCAGAAATCTGTTGCCCTTTGGGAATATTCAGATTTTCTAACTCTTCGACCAGTACACTGGCTTTCCTCAATTGCCTCTATCTCTTTATATACACACCAACTAATCAGATTGCAAAGGAATTCAATGTTGTAGACACAGGAGAGCAATCACGTAGCAAACTCCCGTTGAGCTGTCTGGAATTACACGTTTCCTCAAAACATTCTGTTGGACCTAAGAGCCAAGCAATTTCCGAAAACACAGCAAGAGACATGAATGTGAACATGTCTCTCTAACTCTGTTCTCGTGCTCTATTCCTTCCTACACACAACAACCACACTGTATATTGATTGTCTTTCCTCAAGCTAAGAAAGCAAATTCACACTCAAATAAATACTCCCAAATAAATCTAACACACCTTATTTAGTAAAGCTCAGCCAAAGTATCTCCTGTACCTAACTCGTAGTACTCTGACCACCACAGAGATCCCAGGACAATAAATGAACGTGGTATTTCCAGGTGTTTGCTCCAACCTTTCTGGCTCCTCCCTCTCAAACACCTCCACAGCCAATGACTCGCTGTAGTTTGGTTCAGGGCCACGCGCACGTCTCAGTTGTTTGATAGCTCATTGAACGTCTGTGTGGGGGACTTTAATAGGCTTGTTTTACTGTGTAATTGGGTGATGTCACTGCTTCATGGAGGAGTTTCGGTTTCTGTGTGTGAATACCTGTGTGTGTGTGTGTGTGTGTGTGTGTGTGAGGGTGAGTGGGTGTGTTTGTAAATTTACTTCCTCAGGCAGTACCTGACTGACGTGCTCCAACATGTTTTTGTGTTTGTCATACAACTGGCTCACACACTTTGGTCTGCACCATTACAAAACAGTCTCTGATTAAATGCAAGTATTTGAAGTAATCATATGTTTTGCTGCTTATGTATTCAGAACAACAGTGTAGTGTTCCAGTGTTCATCAGCTGTTATCATGATCCTATTGGGTGTCTATGTATACAGGTCATTTGGTTTCAGTCTAACATAGCAGAGTTGTTTGTTCTAAAATAGAGGCGTAGATAGATTGCATTCTGTTCCCTAACTGCTACCAGAGAAATCCTGGATCTGAAAAGTTATGCATACATAAAAATAATTACAAAAAAAACAAGTCTATCTTCTAATATTATTCTGACAAGTTTACGTTTCCTCTCAGACATGCATTCACAATCGAAAAACAAATGTGATCCGTAAACATAATTGAATTCTCCAGTTTTTTCACTCTTACCTGTAAAGTCCTGTAAAATCCCAAGGAAATCTTCAAGTTCCTGGCAAGGTTATTAGCGTGATGAAGTTCTACTGGGACGTCTCGACCAGAACCTTGTGATCTATCATCTCTCACTGATGTTCTGTTTCACTTACCAAACTAACACAGGCACACACACACACACACACACACACACACACACACACACACACACACACACCCACCCACAAACACTCACACATGCAAACGCTGACTGAAAACTGGTCTGACGAGTCCTTCTCAGGAAGAATCATGCAACTTGCCCATTCGTTAAGAGTGAGATAAGATCAGAGATGCCTGGGGTTGTCCGAGATGCAGGGATCTGGGAAGACGCGTGATGAAAGAGCTGTGATAATAAGGCACTCCCACCAGATTACTGGAGTGAAACTAGCTAGGGTCGTCTTTCACTCTGTGTTCATCTTAACAACTCATAAGCCCACCCCTGAAATAGTTAGCATACTTGTTAGCATACCTGATAGCATGCCTGTTAGCATGCCTGTTAGCATACCTGTTAGCATGCCTGTTAGCATGCCTGTTAGCATACCTGATAGCATGCCCGTTAGCATACCTGTTAGCATGCCTGTTAGCATGCCTGTTAGCATGCCTGTTAGCATACCGGGGCCCATTGTTGCTGATGCAGCGACGCTAACAGTCCAGTGGTTCTCTGCAGATATTTGGTTGGAATGAGGTAACATTGGGGTAGACTAGGAGACAGAGCATCTGACCAGTAACCCAAATGTCGCTACATCTAATCATCCCTGAGATATTTCTTAAATTCTGTCCTTTAGCAAACAGGTAAGCCACATTTCTCCCCGGCCCTTATCACGGCAGGCCCTCGTCTTGTCAGGCCCTCGTCTGGTCAGGTCCTTATTGTGGCAGGCCCTCATTGTGGCAGGCCCTCGTCTTGTCAGGCCCTCGACTGGTCAGGTCCTTATTGTGGCAGGCCCTCATTGTGGCAGGCCCTTGCCTTGTCAGGCCCTCGGCTGGTCAGGTCCTTATCGCGGGAGGCCCTTGTCTTGTCAGGCCCTTGTCTTGTCAGGCCCTCGGCTGGTCAGGTCCTTATCGCGGGAGGCCCTTGTCTTTTCAGGCCCTTGTCAGGCCCTTGTCTTGTCAGGTCCTCGTCTGGTCAGGTCCTTATCGTGGCAGGCCCTCGTCTTGTCAGGCCCTTGTCTTGTCAGGTCCTCGTCTGGTCAGGTCCTTATCGTGGCAGGCCTTTGTCTTGTCAGGCCCTCGTCTGGTCAGGTCCTTATCGTGGGAGGCCCTCGTCGTGTCAGGCCTTCATTTTGCTTGAACTTTTATTTGAGAATTATAGCCTCATTTCCTACTGGGACAAGCTTTTTGGTCATCCACATTATCTAGTTGTCTGGTCTGGTGGTCCCTGAATGCCAAAACAACAGTTTAACAGTTAAAACTCCACTGACGGACGGAGATCTGGTCCAGGCCCAGGTCAGACAAGGTCCAGCAAACTGCCAGGGGACCGTTGTCACGTAGCAACATGTCAGCAGCGAATTAGGGCAAGTGACAAACATGGCCTGAAGACAAAAATAAATAGTCAGCATCTGTCTCAGCAAACATGGGAGCAAAACAGAACGTCCAGGAATCCTTAGACATCCCAGTTACAGAGATCAAAAGGTCAACACCCAGATTCTTGTATGACCAGGAATGAATCGACCGAACGTTAACGATGCTGTGACTGAACTTACTGTGTTTGGTGTGTTTGATGTGGTCCAGCTTAGCTCTCCGGAGGCTCTGGTGGTAGACGGTGTAGTGCGCCCATATCAGACACTCCGTGGCTTTGATTCAACCTGGTACTTCATTAACACACTGACTCCATGGCTTTGACTCAACACGGTACTTCATTAACACACTCCATGGCTTTGACTCAACACGGTACTTCATTAACACACTGACTCCATGGCTTTGACTCAACACGGTACTTCATTAACACACTGACTCCATGACTTTGACTCAACACGGTACTTCATTAACACACTCCATGGCTTTGACTCAACACGGTACTTCATTAACACACTCCATGGCTTTGACTCAACACGGTACTTCATTAACACACTCCATGACTTTGACTCAACACGCTACTTCATTAACACACTCCATAGCTTTGACTCAACACGGTACTTCATTAACACACTGACTCCATGACTTTGACTCAACACGGTACTTCATTAACACACTCCATGGCTTTGACTCAACACGGTACTTCATTAACACACTCCATGACTTTGACTCAACACGGTACTTCATTAACACACTCCATGACTTTGACTCAACACGGTACTTCATTAACACACTCCATGGCTTTGACTCAACACGGTACTTCATTAACACACTGACTCCATGGCTTTGACTCAACACGGTACTTCATTAACACCAGATGGTGAGAACAAACCCCCATATTTCCTTCACATTAACAATGATGCATTCAAACAGAACATCTCTTACCACAGCCCTGAATAAATGTGCTAAACGTTCTCCCTGTCGAGTCTATGTAAGGAGGCCATAGTGTTACTGGATGAACGTGATTGGGACGAAACTGCAGACACTGTTTCATATTGACGCGGATTCATTCACACTCATCACGGTGACATTAAAGCTCCTGTCATAGTTCTGCTACGCGTTGTTTTTTCAAGGCAAACACATCCATATATTTGTCCACTGGTAAGGATATGTCATCTGAACTGCTATTAACATCCCAACCAGCATGTTCTCCTGTCATCAGTCTGAAAACTGGTTAACCCAGCGCCTTCCAGTAACCGAGACAGGCAACAGCTGTCTGTTTGAGTTTAAGTGGATAAGAAGTCTCTTTCTGTGGTGAATATTAGTTCTGGCTATGTCTGTTACATACAATTGTACAGTATTGATATCTATAAACACATGTCCCTTCCTAAATACACCTTTGGGGAAAACACAGCCCAACACTACTTTCAGCAGTACTAAATCAAGTGTTGAAACATCAACATTCTTTTTTTAATTGCTATAATTAATCAGAGGACTGAATAAGTGACCTTGTCATGATAACTAATGTCAGCCCCCTCCCCAAGAACCAGAGGAATGGACTCTTAATAAGTCTGTCTACGTCTGTGAATAACAGCAGAACATGCCAAATGACCTGACAAAGACCTCAGGAGGAACACATTATGTTCAATCATCAACGAGAGCAACAGTCTGGAATGAGTTTAAACTTGAGCAACTCCCTACTGCAACTTCTAGCAGGCACTCTGTGGAATTGCAGGTCCTACACATTACAGTTTTTGCCTGTAGCTTGAACACTATAGACCCATGCTTAGACTAAAGTAACACAACTTGATGCTTCTGTTACCATACCTCAAACACATGTACCCATACCTTAAACACATGTACCCATACCTTAAATACATGTACCCATACCTTAAACACATGTACCCATACCTTAAACACATGTACCCATACCTTAAATACATGTACCCATACCTTAAACACATGTACCCATACCTTAAACACATGTACCCATACCTTAACACATGTACCCATACCTTAAACACATGTACCCATACCTTAAACACATGTACCCATACCTTAACACATGTACCCATACCTTAACACATGTACCCATACGCTGCTTTGCACTCTTGTTGCAATTCTGCCACACACTTACTCCTTTATGCCACACACGTTCTCCTTTATGCCACATACTTGGTCCAGCATACTACACACTATTTCATACATAAGACACTTCGTTCAAAAATGATATCTCAGGGTGCCATTTGGAAAACACATGTATCCAAAATACTAAACACATCGGGTATTTGCAACCACTCAAATACACACCTGAAGACACTTACTTGCAGAACTGAACACCAACCAGCCAGCTACAAAAATCTCTCAGTTTAGCCATTTCAAGAACTTTGCAAGCATGGATGGAGGGAGAGCAAGAGGAAGAAGGAATATGTACGGCTAAGTGTAACTGTCCTTTACATTTGCAACATAGTATTGGTGAAATCCAGTAGCAGCTGAAAATGTACCATATCAGTACCACATGGATCCATTCTGAGAGCTACACAGGTACCTGTGTGATGGGTTGAGGGTTCTGAATGGCTACACAGGTACCAGTGTGATGGGGTGAGGGTTCTGTATGGCTACACAGGTACCTGTGTGATGGGGTGAGGGTTCTGTATGGCTACACAGGTACCTGTGTGATGGGTTGAGGGTTCTGTATGGCTACACAGGTACCTGTGTGATGGGGTGAGGGTTCTGTATGGCTACACAGGTACCTGTGTGATGGGTTGAGGGTTCTGTATGGCTACACAGGTACCTGTGTGATGGGTTGAGGGTTCTGAATGGCTACACAGGTACCTGTGTGATGGGTTGAGGGTTCTGAATGGCTACACAGGTACCAGTGTGATGGGGTGAGGGTTCTGTATGGCTACACAGGTACCTGTGTGATGGGGTGAGGGTTCTGTATGGCTACACAGGTACCTGTGTGATGGGTTGAGGGTTCTGTATGGCTACACAGGTACCTGTGTGATGGGGTGAGGGTTCTGTATGGCTACACAGGTACCTGTGTGATGGGTTGAGGGTTCTGTATGGCTACACAGGTACCTGTGTGATGGGGTGAGGGTTCTGTATGGCTACACAGGTACCTGTGTGATGGGTTGAGGGTTCTGTATGGCTACACAGGTACCTGTGTGATGGGGTGAGGGTTCTGTATGGCTACACAGGTACCTGTGTGATGGGGTGAGGGTTCTGTATGGCTACACAGGTACCTGTGTGATGGGTCCATGAGCCCACGTATGCACATTTGCTATGATTTTCTGTGTTTACAGTATAGTGTTGTTGTTTTTTTTGGTTTATCTGAATTCATGTTACTGCAATGTACAGTATTGAGTAGGCATATTTGATTTTTTTGGTCGTTTGAAAATGTGCCTCCTGAAAATATGCCTTCTGAATAAACACTGAAAATAAAAGACTGCAGTGTTTAATATAAAGTAGACTTGTGCGTTCCCCCTGTAGAGTTTAGGTTGATAGTAGAGTTTCAATTTGACACAGGTGTGAATGGTATATTTCCCAGTGTTGTGTCATGTTTACTTGTGTGTAGAGTTTTGGCACAATGAGCAACATTTTGCAAAATGTGTTTAAGCAACGGGCAAAAACTGTAATATGCAAGATGCCAAATATATGGACGCACTCGTCCTGCCATGATGAGCCACCAGATGGCAGCAGAACCCTATTGTCACCATGGATAAATACTATACTGGCATGTAATCCTTAATCGTGATTTACAACATGGTGACATTCTGTTATAGTGCTTGGGTTTGATTAGGTGGGCAGTTAAACATATATATCAATTGTGTTAAACAAATAGAAATATCTGTCGTACTGATATGCCCAATGAGTCCTAAATTTACCAAACCTGAGTCGCTGAAAATAACAATGTGTTCTTAGTCATACTTACCTGTACAGTCAAAAACTGGAAATGAATATACAAAATGTGTTCTTAGTGTCATTGTTTTTGTATGGTGATATATGAGAACAATATAAATAATATATAGGAATATTAATATAGAACTTTTTTACTTACAAGTAAAAAATAAGTGATACATAGTATAGATATATGATATATTTGTATTGTGTGGAAGTTTAATATCTTCTAGTTAACTGTGTGAAATCATGTATTTCGGACACAAACCAGTGATTTATTCAAAACTGATCAGGTCTCCTTTAAAAGCAAATGCAAATTTCATTATAAACATGTTAGCTTGGCTGTTCATGAGAAGCAAGCAGCTCTCAAAGTTAAATAATTTCTGAGTTCCCTATAATAACTACAATATCATATTCAATGGATGGAACAGCATAAATGAATACAGTCACCCAGGCTACGGTCTGTTTGCACTGCTGCCATCTGGTGGACGGTACAGGAGCATCAGGGCACGATCTACCAGACACACAAACTGTATTAACCCCCAGGCTATAAGACACAATCTGCAACATTAGTCTTCTGATCATATTGATCAATGAACATTTTCATGCTCTGGTCACATTCCATGTACAATCAATCCACATAAGTATATTAAATGTGCCCATTTATATACACAACTACACTTATATTTATGGATTTTCTATTCCTACATTGTCCATATTCCTTTACTTGCTCCATTTGCCTCTAGTTGTTAATGCATATATCTTATTGATATTATTCTTGCTGAATATTTTCTCAAATGATTACTGTGTAGATTTCTCATGTTACATTGACTCAATTGTTTAGAATGAAGCTATGTCATCCGGCCATTTGACAAACTACTCTTTTGACTTCGAGGCACTGTAATTAGGACAAATTCCCTAATAAGGGTTAAGAAACTTAGAGAGGAACCAGACTCTGAGGGGTGCTCAACTAAAGATTGTCTAATATCCGTTAAAGGATTGCGTTCTCCTAAATCATCGTACATCAGATGTACAGTTATCATATAATGCAACAACAGATAGTCTAGCCTTGCATTTACTACTTGGCATTTTATTCTGTCTTGCGTGAAGGCATTTAAGTGAGACAGCAGGTGTTATTATACTAGGCAACATAACCATTACAGGGAGCACTGTCCCAGCCGCATTTAAAGCAGTGGAACTTGTGAGCAGGGAGCAGTTCCCAGTAGGGTACAGTGCAGTTCCTTCCCCCAGAACCCCCTGTTTACGCCGGAGATTAATGTTTACTGTTGAGAGACTCACAGTTGCCATGGCGACAGAGACAGTCAAAATGGCGCTGTTTGTAATTCCATGCCTTCACACTGTGTGTGCCTTTCAACCTCTCGATCTCTCCACTGAAGCTCTGGAGCTCCTTGTCTTACCCAGACTTCTTCCTAGCATGAACACCCACACACATCCCACACACACACACGCAACCCACACACACACACACACATGCAACACACACACAGAGGCACACGCAGACACCGCACAGAACAACCAATAGTATGTGCACACAGTAGAAAACCTCCCTAAAGCCATTCATCTGCTGAAGGTTGAGTATCATGGGACATTTGGCTAGAATAGAGTGTGTTACCATGGTAACGTCCACATTTAACATTGTTCTTCGCTCTCTATTTTTAAAGGTGCGATATGATCTGTTAAAACTCACCCAAGGTTGCATGCCTCCAGAATAAAGCTAAGCGGACAGACTGTGCTGCATATACAATGGAATCCAAAGTACCAGACGCCACAGCACCTAATACTGGCCTAATAATGATGTCAAACAGCTGGGAAGATTTGTGAATATGAACCTGGATTGATGTGCACGTATGGCCACTGTGTGAATAAAACAATGAGACATGTCACATAAACTGTGTTGTTAAGTTAATACTGACCTAATATCCATCATCAGAATACAGCCAGAAGTAGAGGTGAAACACAATGAGACATGTCACATACACTGTGTTGTTAAGTTAATACTGACCTAATATCCATCATCAGAATACAGCCAGAAGTAGAGGTGAAACACAATGAGACATGTCACATAAACTGTGTTGTTAAGTTAATACTGACCTAATATCCATCATCAGAATACAGCCAGAAGTAGAGGTGAAACACAATGAGACATGTCACATAAACTGTGTTGTTAAGTTAATACTGACCTAATATCCATCATCAGAATACAGCCAGAAGTAGAGGTGAAACACAATGAGACATGTCACATAAACTGTGTTGTTTATACTGACCTAATATCCATCATCAGAATACAGCCAGAAGTAGAGGTGAAACACAACTCTTTTATTGCAAAAGGGAACCGGTTATTACATAGAATTAAGCACTGAAACAAGCCACTGTGACATTGCAAAAACACCAATAAAGAAGACATTGTACACTTCCCAGTAATCCAGGTCATTCCATCAGAAATGCATTCAAAGAGAACAGAAAGAGAGTACATTTGCACCAGAACAAAGTTATTCTGGCGTTCTACAAAACAATGTTTAGAGCTCTCACTGCTCCGATGGCAGCTCTACGATTCAAGACATTTAAAAATGCTTTACAAACAGTTTGTTAACAAATCAGACAAGTCTTAGTTTTCCTGTTTCTGTATTTTTTTTTTATCAAAAGACAACAATCTAAAAAAAGGCACCATTGGAGGTGCGATCTTTGCCCACACCTCCTGTCTGACATGGTGGCGACAGCTTCACACTAAACAACCGACGGACACCTGGAAATGTTAAGCTGGAAAAAAGCTGGCCCAAAGACACAATATATTGAACACGTGGTGAGTTAAAGTAGTGAACTGAAATCTCCAGACAAAAAAACTGACTCCGAAGGTTTACATTTTTTTCTTCTTCACATATTATTATTATTTTTTGCTACGCGTGGATTTCCAGAAGTCGTAGTTGCAAAATGACTAGGTGTGACATCACTGTCACATCACTACCTGCAGAACACATTTCTTGTTGCAGGGCAGATATTTTGATGAGTAAGGGAGATCCAGTGAGAGGATTTCAGATTGTACACAAATCCCCTATTAGCTAATGCCCAAGATCTACTGGATCAGCTGTTATATATGGACCTTGTCAAATATGCCACTCTTCTTTGGAACGACAAACCCTTCTAGATCCACCAGAACTTCCAGGAACAGGATGTTACTATATAACCATATCTTGTGTCATTCTTGTGTCAAGAAAAGGACGTTTATCCATGTTTTCTCTTTACATATATATTACCTTTGACTAGTTCATTTTAATAAAATGATACTTTTGTGGAACAAATCCCAAAATGCAAACTCCTTCTTATCCTAACTTTGTATTAAATAATTTAGTATTAACAAACAAGATGTAGCCATGCAAAATGTAAGTAGCTCTACTTAGTCTAATGTTTTCTGTGCTGTTTAAAATGTATTTCCCTAAATGGACATGGTCTGGTGTGATTGGCCTAATGGGATGACTCAGTAACCAATAGGCAGTGCATGTTACATCAACTGACTGGGGGAATTACAGAAGATCTACAGGTCAGTTACCCAACGCTTTGACATTTGTATTGTTATAATGTAAGAACCATTCAAAACTTGCCCAAATCAAGAACGCCTCGCTAGATCCAATTTATATTGAAGTCCCCTTCCTGGAATCAGCAAAACACATAATATAAATAAACCATCACTTAAATAGATTTTAGAATCCTAAAACCTCATTTAATAAAAAAAGATGTGCTTGCTCGTTTCAAATGGGCCGAATGTTCTGGCTTTGGTAGGTTTGTACACAGTCATTGGACTTCACTCCAACTCTCTATTCATACTGTTTCAGAGCTCGGTGTCTTTGTGCTGTGGCAGTTTATCAAGACCTCATAGATAGAAGATGAAAGACAGAAAACATGGTACGTTGATTTAACGTTTGGCAGACGTTGTATGACGTTTTGCTGAAGCGTGATTTTGAATGTCAGGCATTAGCTGGGATGTTGCGATGGCTGTACACAATATTTACAGCGGATGAAAAGGACATTTGCCTCTCATGTCCAAGAGCCTTCGTTACCCTAAACAAGTTCTCATTACTTTTACCAACTTGATCCATAGTACAGAAAAGAGATACAGAGGGACATTATTAGCACAACTTGGATCAGGTCCCACTTCAAAATCCCAGGAAAAAGTCAATTTGCTGCTTGGAATTGTGCACTTGATCTAAGAAAATCGTTCAAATGTGAAGTATGCTGCCCGATATCCGGACATCGGTTTTCACCAAGAGAACTGGCATTTTGAAATTGCTTGTTAGTAGCTAAATGAAGCGCTTCGGAGAACCCGACAACAAACAGTAAATTGTTAGTCAACTGTAACACAAAATGATTTCAGGATATTTGCAAGAGGCGGTGATTGGTACGTTGTTGTCGTATACGCCCAGCATATACAATCTGCACAACACTGGAAATGATGAACGCCATCTAGTGGTGAATTCTCAAGCAGCAAAAGGTGGAACGGCTGTAGAGGCCAAGGCCAGGTAGTTAGCGCACCGGCGCCAGGGAGAGATGGTCCTCCTGGATACCAAATGGCCGTTAGTGAAGGTGGAGAGCACCAGAGATACCTGGGAGATACCTGGGAGATACCTGGGAGAGACAGGCCAGGGGCAGACAGACAGGCAGACACGCGCTGCAGATGAACAGGTCTACATAGACTCCCCCTGAGAGTCGTCATCATCCAGAGATAGAGGCAGGTAGAGATCCTACAGAGGGGAAATAAAGGCAGTGAGACCAGAGATAGAGGCAGGTAGAGATCCTACAGAGGGGAAATAAAGGCAGTGAGACCAGAGATAGAGGCAGGTAGAGATCCTACAGAGGGGAAATAAAGGTGAGACCAGAGATAGAGGCAGGTAGAGATCCTACAGAGGGGAAATGTAGGGCTCTGTTGTCCTGCTGGACCATAAGTCTGTTGTAGCTGCATAGTATTACATGTGTGACAGCCAAGGGCGTAGGTTTGGTCCCAGCTTAGGTGGGGACAATTTCATGTTTAAATATAGGTGGGGACAATTTCATGTTCAAATATTGGTGGGGACAATTTGGTCATGTTAAAATGTTGGTGGGGACAATTTGATCATGTTAAAATGTTGGTGGGGACAATTTGATCATGTTAAAATGTTGGTGGGGACAATTTGGTCATGTTAAAATGTTGGTGGGGACATGTCCCCACCGCCCCCCCCTAAACCTACGCCCATGTGACAGCTCTGCTTCAATCTGAGATCTGCATTTTCCATACACCTCTAATATGTGCGGGATGGTATAACATCGGATCATTTTCTTAAATCCCTTTTTGGTGACAGTGTTTAATGGCAACATATCTTTAGCGATATAAAACGTTATTTTTACGTTGTGGTGCCGTTTTAAATGATCAGACAAATTGGTGGTGTTTCCTTGTTTTGAGGCCACAACTTTATAACACTCCAGGCAAAGTACCTGTTTATGGTCAACATCCTCATTTTTGTAGCCGTTTATGTATAAAATAATAATTATTATAGATAATAATTACATCTCCCGACTCCTTGGTTGTGTAAATACATCGATCGTTTATTTAGCTAAGCATGTAAACGATCAGGAACAACGAAAACATATCGTTTAGTGAATATTTGAGACAATGAAACGGTGAGTTTATGAGTTCGCTACGTGAACGTGGATTTAAGAGACACCAGAGAGAAGCTCATGAACGCGCATGTTGCTATCGGTTTGCTACGACAACACAAACAAATTATTGGTAGTGCGCATGTCCATCATGACGTCATGGGCCAGTCAACGCGGAAGATCCAAGCTTCATGTTGGCTTTATGCGCTTTTGAGCCTCTCATTGGAATGTACGGGTCTTCCCGCAGAACACTGTATCCAGTTCTCTTAACATTTAACATTTATGGGTGCTACCCTGGTGCTACCGTTCTCTTAATACATTCATGGTGCTACCGTTCTCTTAATACATTTATGGGTGCTACCCTTCTTCACATCGCATGTTCCGACGATGTGACTATCGCGCATGCGCACATCGCGATGTCAATGTTAAAACCGAATATCGTTCAGCCCTAGAGAGAACCAGAGGGGATAATAGAGGAGAACCAGAGAGGATAGAGAGATGATAAGGGAGAACCAGATGGGATAATAAGAGAGAACCAGATGGGATAATAAGAGAGAACCAGATGGGATAGAGGGATAATAAGAGAGAACCAGATGGGATAATAGAGGAGAACCAGATGGGATAATAGAGGAGAACCAGATGGGATAATAGAGGAGAACCAGAGAGGATAATAGAGGAGAACCAGAGGGGATAATAAGGGAGAACCAGAGGGGATAATAAGGGAGAACCACAGGGGATAATAGAGGAGAACCAGAGAGGATAATAGAGGAGAACCAGATGGGATAAGGGATAAGGGAGAACCAGAGGGATGGACAGTGTGGGGGTACCTTCTGCTTGCGGTGGATGCCGGGGCTGTTGGGGGTGGAGGTAGGAGATTGCTTGGATATGGGTGTAGAGAGTTGGCTGCTGGAGCCTGTCCCATTGGCTGTGAGAACCCAGACAGGAACAGATGTGAAGAGAGGAAAGAGAGGTTGAGAGAGAGAGAGAGAGGGTGGTGAATTAGTCAGTGTGTAGAACTCCTGGCCCAAATCGGGGGTCATTCCTGGGCTCTGTCCTCACTTGGCTGTGCTGTTTCTGGGCGGCTGACTAACTGGGTCCCTGTTTGTTCATCTCTGCTGGAGGACGTTTGGCCGTTACTCTATGGCCCTGGGCTAGTTGCTAGGATACCCCTGACCTAGACCGTGTACATGGGGAAAGTAGTGCCATGTGGTTTTACTTGGGATAATAAGAGTTTGATAAAAAGGCCTTTCTTTTGTCTTTGATAGAAAGCAGAATCTAAAAGGAAAGACTTTGAAACAGACGGCCGATCTCTTAGCCAGTCTGAATTGTATACAGGTAGAAAGGAGAGAGGTCTGTACAGAAAACATTCCAATACAAATAATATGTCACCTTCTCTAAATCACATATAACATAGACAACAGCCACATTCTCTAAATCACATATAACATAGACAGCAGTCACCTTCTCTATATCACATATAACATAGACAGCAGTCACCTTCTCTAAATCACATATAACATAGACAACAGTCACCTTCTCTATATAACAAATAACATAGACAGCAGTCACCTTCTCTATATCACATATAACATAGACAGCAGTCACCTTCTCTATATCACATATAACATAGACAGCAGTCACCTTCTCTAAATCACATATAACATAGACAGCAGTCACCTTCTCTAAATCACATATAACATAGACAACAGTCACCTTCTCTATATCACATATAACATAGACAGCAGTCACCTTCTCTATATCACATATAACATAGACAGCAGTCACCTTCTCTATATCACATATAACATAGACAGCAGTCACCTTCTCTATATCACATATAACATAGACAGCAGTCACCTTCTCTATATCACATATAACATAGACAGCAGTCACCTTCTCTAAATCACATATAACATAGACAACAGTCACCTTCTCTATATCACAAATAAATCACTATATCACATATAACATAGACAGTCACTTTCTCTAAATCACATATAAGTAGACAACAGTCACCTAAATCACATATAACATAGACAACAGCCACATAAATCACATATAACATAGACAGCAGTCACCTTCTCTATATCACATATAACATAGACAGCAGTCACCTTCTCTAAATCACATATAACATAGACAGACAGTCACCTTCTCTATATCACATATAACATAGACAGCAGTCACCTTCTCTATATCACAAATAACATAGACAGCAGTCACCTTCTCTATATCACATATAACATAGACAGCAGTCACCTTCTCTATATCACATATAACATAGACAGCAGTCACCTTCTCTATATCACATATAACATAGACAGCAGTCACCTTCTCTATATCACATATAACATAGACAGCAGTCACCTTCTCTAAATCACATATAACATAGACAGCAGTCACCTTCTCTAAATCACATATAACATAGACAACAGTCACCTTCTCTATATCACAAATAATATAGACAGCAGTCACCTTCTCTATATCACATATAACATAGACAACAGTCACTTTCTCTAAATCACATAAAACATAGACAACAGTCACCTTCTCTATATCACAAATAACATAGACAGCAGGCACCTTCTCCATATCACATATAACATAGACAGCAGTCACCTTTTCTATATCACATACAACATAGACAGCAGTCACCTTCTCTATATCACATATAACATAGACAGCAGTCACCTTCTCTATATCACATATAACATAGACAGCAGTCACCTTCTCTAAATCACATATAAATATTTAATTTTTCACTTTCACTCCCCCTCTCCTTATTGCACCCCCACTACACCCCTCCAGACCCCACCCGGGTCAACCTGGAAAACACCAAGGCTGGCTTTTCCCCTGAGTCAAAGCAGCTCACTTAAATATTAAAGAGCTTTGTGACGGGTGTTGGGCAGCACAGTCTCCATGGAGACACGCATAATGACCTGAGGTCCGTTAGCCAGCAACCAGGAGGGCAGCCAGAGAGGCCCCGCCCTTAAAAAGGTCAAACTTACTGTGGAGTGAACCAGGTGGATTCTACTGGTTGTAACTGGTCTAGTTGATAGAACTGGTCTAGTGGTTATAACTGGTCAAGTGGTTATAACTGGTCAATTGGATAAAACTGGTCTAGTGGTTATAACTGGTCTAGTGGTTATAACTGGTCTAGTGGTTATAACTGGTCTAGTGGTTATAACTGGTCTAGTGGTTATAACTGGTCTAGTGGTTATAACTGGTCTAGTGGTTATAACTGGTCTAGTGGTTATAACTGGTCTAGTGGTTATAACTGGTCTAGTGGTTATAACTGGTCTAGTGGTTATAACTGGTCTAGTGGTTATAACTGGTCTAGTGGTTATAACTGGTCTAGTGGTTATAACTGGTCTAGTGGTTAAAATAGGAGTATGGGAGATACCCAATTCCTGAGTGTGTTCTTTAACCCTCTAACCAGGGCAGCGTATGTCCAGGATAATTACAGCTCCATTGGCAGATGTGAAGTACTCACAATCCTCCACTACCTTAATAGTCTTTTGATATTATATATTTTATATTTCACCATAGATTAGTCTAATTTCCTAATTCATAATCTGCACAGATAATCCCGATCAAACAAAGGCTATATGTCTGCGTCCTAATTCCTGTGTTGTTGGAGGTCACTAAATCACATATAACATAGAGCTCACTGTCCACCTCACTGTCCACCTCACTGTCAGCCTCACTGTCAGCCTCACTGTCCGCCTCACTGTCCGCCTCACTGTCAGCCTCACTGTCAGCCTCACTGTCAGCCTCACTGTCAGCCTCACTGTCAGCCTCACTGTCAGCCTCACTGTCAGCCTCACTGTCAGCCTCGCCTCACTGTCAGCCTCACTGTCAGCCTCACTGTCAGCCTCACTGTCAGCCTCGCCTCACTGTCAGCCTCACTGTCCGCCTCACTGTCAGCCTCACTGTCAGCCTCACTGTCAGCCTCACTGTCAGCCTCACTGTCAGCCTCACTGTCAGCCTCACTGTCAGCCTCACTGTCAGCCTCACTGTCCACCTCACTGTCCGCCTCACTGTCCGCCTCACTGTCAGCCTCACTGTCCGCCTCACTGTCAGCCTCACTGTCAGCCTCACTGTCAGCCTCACTGTCAGCCTCACTGTCAGCCTCACTGTCAGCCTCGCCTCACTGTCCACCTCACTGTCAGCCTCACTGTCAGCCTCACTGTCAGCCTCACTGTCAGCCTCACTGTCAGCCTCACTGTCAGCCTCACTGTCAGCCTCACTGTCAGCCTCACTGTCAGCCTCACTGTCCGCCTCACTGTCAGCCTCACTGTCAGCCTCACTGTCAGCCTCACTGTCAGCCTCACTGTCAGCCTCACTGTCAGCCTCACTGTCAGCCTCACTGTCAGCCTCACTGGTGTGATGGAGAGAGTGGTGAAGACTGAGGTAACACAGTGGATGTGATAGAGTAGTGTATAGAAGATGATGGTGTGATGGAGAGAGTGGTGAAGACTGAGGTAATACAGTGGATGTGATAGAGTAGTGTATAGAAGATGATGGTGTGATGGAGAGAGTGGTGAGGACTGAGGTAATACAGTGGATGTGATAGAGTAGTGTATAGAAGATGATGGTGTGATGGAGAGAGTGGTGAGGACTGAGGTAATACAGTGGATGTGATAGAGTAGTGTATAGAAGATGATGGTGTGATGGAGAGAGTGGTGAAGACTGAGGTAACACAGTGGATGTGATAGAGTAGTGTATAGAAGATGATGGTGTGATGGAGAGAGTGGTGAAGACTGAGGTAATACAGTGGATGTGATAGAGTAGTGTATAGAAGATGATGGTGTGATGGAGAGAGTGGTGAAGACTGAGGTAACACAGTGGATGTGATAGAGTAGTGTATAGAAGATGATGGTGTGATGGAGAGAGTGGTGAAGACTGAGGTAACACAGTGGATGTGATAGAGTAGTGTATAGAAGATGATGGTGTGATGGAGAGAGTGGTGAGGACTGAGGTAATACAGTGGATGTGATAGAGTAGTGTATAGAAGATGATGGTGTGATGGAGAGAGTGGTGAAGACTGAGGTAACACAGTGGATGTGATAGAGTAGTGTATAGAAGATGATGGTGTGATGGAGAGAGTGGTGAAGACTGAGGTAACACAGTGGATGTGATAGAGTAGTGTATAGAAGATGATGGTGTGATGGAGAGAGTGGTGAAGACTGAGGTAATACAGTGGATGTGATAGAGTAGTGTATAGAAGATGATGGTGTGATGGAGAGAGTGGTGAAGACTGAGGTAATACAGTGGATGTGATAGAGTAGTGTATAGAAGATGATGGTGTGATGGAGAGAGTGGTGAAGACTGAGGTAATACAGTGGATGTGATAGAGACGTTCCTTCTGAGTCAGCATGGGAAGTCACATGACAGATGAGACAATAATGAGCTCACTCGATTCTGCAGGAGACTTGCTGCGCCGAATCGGACCGGGACTCTTAGAACCTTTCTTCTTCATCATCCTGCACCCTTCTGCTGAGAGAAACACACACACACACACACACACACACACACACACACATATCCAGGTGTATGAGTCATGAAGAAAGGCTCAGTAACCGTCCAAATATATCTCCACATGATAGGCCAGACAATCCCACAGACATCACTTGAAACAGACTGACGGAATGAGAACAAAGACAGAGTAAAGTGCTGATGTAGGACCACAAGGCCAGACAGATGTGCCTTAATGAAGACCACTGTGGTCGGATATGTAGTCATTCAGTGTAGTGCTTTGAGGTTTTTCTGTCCCCGTGTTCACTGGCACAGAGTCAGTATGTTCTGGATCAGTACGATACACAGAATGAACAGTGTGGCACAAAAGCCCACAGCCCAAACCCCTCTGCCCTCCCACTCCACTCCACCTCCTCGGGATCTGAGCTCCTCCGCCTTTCTCCCAGTACTACACAGCCTTTCTGTTTCTCCACCTTTGCCTGTCGGCTCTAAACATCTGTACCTTCACCACCACATCCTCTCCTATCTCAGTATATCTTCTCCGCCTTCCTCTGTCCACACTGTAGAAGTGAGCTGATCACCCTGTCTGTCTCTCTGTCTGTCTCTCTGTCTGTCTGTCTGTCATATCCCAGGAGTCACACACAGAGAGATCAATGTTGGTGTTCAAATCCTCTTGTAAAATATCCACGGGCAAAGTCACCACCCGCTCCTCTAGAAGCCTCTCTCAGAGAAATCCTCACTCTGATTGCCAACTGGTTTGATGTTTGCACAGAGCTTATTTAGAAGGTATTCTGGCCTTGAAAGAGATATCTAAAGGGCATTGAAAGAGCATTTGAAATGGTTCCAATATGGCTTTTAGGGAAGCTCCTCAAAATCCAAGCTTACACACCCCCTCTGCCGTCGAACTCGGCTGAACCTGGATATGTGCCAAACTGATAAAGCAACGCAGGATCGAATATATACCAAATAAAGCCCTGCAATCTGATTGGACGGTCAACGGCACATCGCTGTATCGGCTGTGTGGTGGGAGGGGCCCACTAACCCCTCCACAGGCCCCGCCCAGACCCGTCAACTGATGTGATGTCAGAGTGATGTCGGCATGACCCTACTGACCTTGGTTATTATTGCCCCCCTGGGCTGATTTGGGTTTGGTTCCAGAAGGGTAGTGGGCTGAAAGAAAGGAACCACAACATTAAAGAACAGCGCTCAACCCGTTAGAGCCAGTGGTCAGCTAGTGGGTCAGGACACGGGCCCTGGATAAACCCAGGTTGGGTAAGCAGTGCTGTGTGTCGACCTGCTGATGAGTCATAAGGGGGTAATGGGAGCTGGTTCTGTGGTGGTCTGTGGTAGTCTGTGGTGGTCTGTAGTCTGTGGTTTTCTGTGGTGGTCTGTGGTCTGCGGTGGTCTGCGGCGGTCTGCGGCGGTCTACGGTGGACTGTGGTGGTCTGCGGTGGTCTATGGTGGTCTGCGGTGGTCTTTGGTGGTCTGCGGTAGTTTGCTGTGGTGGGCTGTGGTGGTGGTCTGTGGTCTGCGGTGGTGGTCTGTGGTGGTCTGCGGTAGTCTGCGGAGGTCTGCGGTGGTCTGAGTGGCTCCATTATAAAGACTCTTTAGGAGAAGGCTGGGATGGCTTGCTGGTGTAGCTCTGCATTTCTCTTTTCCTGCACTCACAGTCAGTATCAGAGCCACTGAATCATCTGACCTTAACCTGTCAAACCAAGATTAATGGCTGCTCCTCTAGCCCTCTACCTCCCTGCTGCTTTCCAAGCGCTACACCACTTACAGCCAGTTTACTCATTCACAGACAGACGTATCGACACACACACAGCCTCTAGTAAGAATGATACATTTATTCTGGAATTGTACACGCATCTGAGGAAAGCCTGTTCAATATGTAGGCCCATCTTTGGAAAACTGAGCATAAAATGGCCGTCTATTCTTTGAGTCGTTCCTATTATGGCCCTGGGAGTGCCTGATCCTGTCTGCCATTTAAGACGCCCTGGAGGGTACTTAACATGTAATTTACATGGCTAAAAGCTCATTTACATGAACTTCATCTAAATAATGAAATCCGGCAGTGATTTGAGACTCAAGTGTTGGACTCAACCAAAGAAGAGAAGCCTTTGTGTTGTATTTGTCAGTCGATCGACTGAACAACTGGCCGATGTAGACTGAGTTGTGTAGACGTATGACTTAAGTGAGGCTTCAAGCCAAAAGCTGGGTTAACAGGAGTGCTGCTATTTATTTAACTTTACATTTCACAGAGACTTTTTCATTTTGGATGTCTGAGATGACTAGTGATGTCATAGTGGTGTCTGAAGTGACTAGTGATGTCATAGTGGTGTCTGAGGTGACTAGTTCTGTCATAGTGGTGTCTGAGGTGACTAGTGATGTCATAGTGGTGTCTGAGATGACTAGTGATGTCATTGTGGTGTCTGAGGTGACTAGTGATGTCATAGTGGTGTCTGAGATTACTAGTGATGTCATAGTGGTGTCTGAGATTACTAGTGATGTCATAGTGGTGTCTGAAGTGACTATTTCTGTCATAGTGGTGTCTGAGGTGATTAGTGATGTCATAGTGGTGTCTAAGGTGACTAGTTCTGTCATAGTGGTGTCAGAGGTGACTAGTGATGTCATAGTGGTGTCTGAGGTGACTAGTGACGTCATAGTGGTGTCTGAGCTGAACAGTAAGGTGGCTATGTGCTGAGATCCAATAGAACCAAATCTGAAAACTATGACATGTGCTGAGATCTAATAGAACCAAATATGAAAAACTATGACATGTGCTGAGATCTAATAGAACCCAATATGAAAACTATCACATGCGCTGAGATATAATATAACCAAGAGAACCAAATATGAAAACTATGAAATGTCATGGACACCTTGTCAGATTCATGATTGCCGATGGTAACAAAGTAACTCTGCCGTGTCATAGTGGTATAGGAGCTGAATAGTGGTGTCATAGTGGTATAGGAGCTGAATAGTGGTGTCATAGTGGTATAGGAGCTGAATAGTGGTGTCATAGTGGTATGGGAGCTGAATAGTGGTGTCATAGTGGTATAGGAACTGAATAGTGGTGTCATAGTGGTATAGGAGCTGAATAGTGGTGTCATAGTGGTATAGGAGCTGAATAGTGGTGTCATAGTGGTATATGAGCTGAATAGTGGTGTCATAGTGGTATAGGAGCTGAATAGTGGTGTCATAGTGGTATAGGAGCTGAATAGTGGTGTCATAGTGGTATAGGAGCTGAATAGTGGTGTCATAGTGGTATAGGAACTGAATAGTGGTTTCATAGTGGTATAGGAGCTGAATAGTGGTGTCATAGTGGTATAGGAACTGAATAGTGGTGTCATAGTGGTATAGGACCTGAATAGTGGTGTCATAGTGGTATAGGAGCTGAATAGTGGTGTCATAGTGGTATAGGAACTGAATAGTGGTGTCATAGTGGTATAGGAGCTGAATAGTGGTGTCATAGTGGTATGGGAGCTGAATAGTGGTGTCATAGTGGTATAGGAGCTGAATAGTGGTGTCATAGTAGTATAGGAGCTGAATAGTGGTGTCATAGTGGTATAGGAGCTGAATGGAACTGAATAGTGGTGTCATAGTGGTATAGCTGAATAGTGGTGTCATCTGAATAGTGGTGTCATAGTGGTATAGGAGCTGAATAGTGGTGTCATAGTGGTATAGGAGCTGAATAGTGGTGTCATAGTGGTATAGGAGCTGAATAGTGGTGTCATAGTGGTATAGGAGCTGAATAGTGGTGTCATAGTGGTATAGGAGCTGAATAGTGGTGTCATAGTGGTATAGGAGCTGAATAGTGGTGTCATAGTGGTATAGGAACTGAATAGTGGTGTCATAGTGGTATAGGAGCTGAATAGTGGTGTCATAGTGGTATAGGAGCTGAATAGTGGTGTCATAGTGGTATATGAGCTGAATAGTGGTGTCATAGTGGTATAGGAGCTGAATAGTGGTGTCATAGTGGTATAGGAGCTGAATAGTGGTGTCATAGTGGTATAGGAGCTGAATAGTGGTGGTGTCATAGTGGTATAGGAGCTGAATAGTGGTGTCATAGTGGTATAGGAGCTGAATGGGAGTGAATAGTGGTGTCATAGTGGTATAGGAACTGAATAGTGGTGTCATAGTGGTATAGGAGCTGAATAGTGGTGTCATAGTGGTATAGGAGCTGAATAGTGGTGTCATAGTGGTATAGGAGCTGAATAGTGGTGTCATAGTGGTATAGGAGCTGAATAGTGGTGTCATAGTGGTATAGGAGCTGAATAGTGGTGTCATAGTGGTATAGGAGCTGAATAGTGGTGTCATAGTGGTATAGGAGCTGAATAGTGGTGTCATAGTGGTATATGAGCTGAATAGTGGTGTCATAGTGGTATAGGAGCTGAATAGTGGTGTCATAGTGGTATAGGAGCTGAATAGTGGTGTCATAGTGGTATAGGAGCTGAATAGTGGTGTCATAGTGGTATGGGAAGCTGAATAGTGGTGTCATAGTGGTATGGGAGCTGAATAGTGGTGTCATAGTGGTATAGGAGCTGAATAGTGGTTTCATAGTGGTATAGGAGCTGAATAGTGGTGTTATAGTGGTATAGGAGCTGAATAGTGGTGTCATAGTGGTATGGGAGCTGAATAGTGGTTTCATAGTGGTATATGAGCTGAATAGTGGTGTCATAGTGGTATAGGAGCTGAATAGTGGTTTCATAGTGGTATGGGAGCTGAATAGTGGTGTCATAGTGGTATATGAGCTGAATAGTGGTGTCATTGTGGTATGGGAGCTGAATAGTGGTGTCATAGTGGTATGGGAACTGAATAGTGGTGTCATAGTGGTATAGGACCTGAATAGTGGTGTCATAGTGGTATAGGAGCTGAATAGTGGTGTCATAGTGGTATATGAGCTGAATAGTGGTGTCATAGTGGTATAGGAGCTGAATAGTGGTGTCATAGTGGTATAGGAGCTGAATAGTGGTGTCATAGTGGTATAGGAACTGAATAGTGGTGTCATAGTGGTATAGGAGCTGAATAGTGGTGTCATAGTGGTATAGGAGCTGAATAGTGGTGTCATAGTGGTATAGGAGCTGAATAGTGGTGTCATAGTGGTATATGAGCTGAATAGTGGTGTCATAGTGGTATAGGAGCTGAATAGTGGTGTCATAGTGGTATATGAGCTGAATAGTGGTGTCATAGTGGTATATGAGCTGAATAGTGGTGTCATAGTGGTATAGGAGCTGAATAGTGGTGTCATAGTGGTATAGGAGCTGAATAGTGGTGTCATAGTGGTATAGGAACTGAATAGTGGTGTCATAGTGGTATAGGAGCTGAATAGTGGTGTCATAGTGGTATAGGAACTGAATAGTGGTGTCATAGTGGTATAGGAGCTGAATAGTGGTGTCATAGTGGTATAGGAGCTGAATAGTGGTGTCATAGTGGTATAGGAGCTGAATAGTGGTGTCATAGTGGTATATGAGCTGAATAGTGGTGTCATAGTGGTATAGGAGCTGAATAGTGGTGTCATAGTGGTATATGAGCTGAATAGTGGTGTCATAGTGGTATATGAGCTGAATAGTGGTGTCATAGTGGTATAGGAACTGAATAGTAGTGTCATAGTGGTATAGGAGCTGAATAGTGGTGTCATAGTGGTATGGGAACTGAATAGTGGTGTCATAGTGGTATGGGAGCTGAATAGTGGTGTCATAGTGGTATAGGAGCTGAATAGTGGTGTCATAGTGGTATAGGAGCTGAATAGTGGTGTTATAGTGGTATAGGAGCTGAATAGTGGTTTCATAGTGGTATGGGAGCTGAATAGTGGTTTCATAGTGGTATATGAGCTGAATAGTGGTGTCATAGTGGTATAGGAGCTGAATAGTGGTTTCATAGTGGTATGGGAGCTGAATAGTGGTGTCATAGTGGTATATGAGCTGAATAGTGGTGTCATTGTGGTATGGGAGCTGAATAGTGGTGTCATAGTGGTATAGGAACTGAATAGTGGTGTCATAGTGGTATAGGACCTGAATAGTGGTGTCATAGTGGTATAGGAGCTGAATAGTGGTGTCATAGTGGTATATGAGCTGAATAGTGGTGTCATAGTGGTATAGGAGCTGAATAGTGGTGTCATAGTGGTATAGGAGCTGAATAGTGGTGTCATAGTGGTATAGGAGCTGAATAGTGGTGTCATAGTGGTATAGGAACTGAATAGTGGTGTCATAGTGGTATAGGAGCTGAATAGTGGTGTCATAGTGGTATAGGAGCTGAATAGTGGTGTCATAGTGGTATAGGAGCTGAATAGTGGTGTCATAGTGGTATATGAGCTGAATAGTGGTGTCATAGTGGTATAGGAGCTGAATAGTGGTGTCATAGTGGTATATGAGCTGAATAGTGGTGTCATAGTGGTATATGAGCTGAATAGTGGTGTCATAGTGGTATAGGAACTGAATAGTGGTGTCATAGTGGTATAGGAGCTGAATAGTGGTGTCATAGTGGTATGGGAACTGAATAGTGGTGTCATAGTGGTATGGGAGCTGAATAGTGGTGTCATAGTGGTATAGGAGCTGAATAGTGGTTTCATAGTGGTATAGGAGCTGAATAGTGGTGTTATAGTGGTATAGGAGCTGAATAGTGGTTTCATAGTGGTATGGGAGCTGAATAGTGGTTTCATAGTGGTATACGAGCTGAATAGTGGTGTCATAGTGGTATAGGAGCTGAATAGTGGTTTCATAGTGGTATGGGAGCTGAATAGTGGTGTCATAGTGGTATATGAGCTGAATAGTGGTTTCATAGTGGTATAGGAGCTGAATAGTGGTGTCATAGTGGTATAGGAGCTGAATAGTGGTTTCATAGTGGTATGGGAACTGAATAGTGGTGTCATAGTGGTATAGGAGCTGAATAGTGGTGTCATAGTGGTATGGGAGCTGAATAGTGGTTTCATAGTGGTATGGGAACTGAATAGTGGTGTCATAGTGGTATGGGAGCTGAATAGTGGTGTCATAGTGGTATAGGAGCTGAATAGTGGTGTCATAGTGGTATGGGAGCTGAATAGTGGTGTCATAGTGGTATGGGAACTAAATAGTGGTGTCATAGTGGTATGGGAACTGAATATGGTGTCATAGTGGTATAGGAGCTGAATAGTGGTTTCATAGTGGTATAGGAGCTGAATAGTGGTTTCATAGTGGTATAGGAGCTGAATAGTGGTGTCATAGTGGTATATGAGCTGAATAGTGGTTTCATAGTGGTATGGGAACTGAATAGTGGTTTCATAGTGGTATAGGAGCTGAATAGTGGTGTCATAGTGGTATGGGAGCTGAATAGTGGTGTCAAAGTGGTATAGGAACTGAATAGTGGTGTCATAGTGGTATAGGAGCTGAATAGTGGTGTCATAGTGGTATAGGAACTGAATAGTGGTGTCATAGTGGTATAGGAGCTGAATAGTGGTGTCATAGTGGTATAGGAACTGAATAGTGGTGTCATAGTGGTATAGGAGCTGAATAGTGGTGTCATAGTGGTATAGGAACTGAATAGTAGTGTCATAGTGGTATAGGAGCTGAATAATGGTGTCATAGTGGTATAGGAGCTGAATAGTGGTGTCATAGTGGTATAGGAACTGAATAGTGGTGTCATAGTGGTATAGGAACTGAATAGTAGTGTCATAGTGGTATAGGAGCTGAATAGTGGTGTCATAGTGGTATGGGAACTGAATAGTGGTGTCATAGTGGTATGGGAGCTGAATAGTGGTGTCATAGTGGTATAGGAGCTGAATAGTGGTTTCATAGTGGTATAGGAGCTGAATAGTGGTGTTATAGTGGTATAGGAGCTGAATAGTGGTTTCATAGTGGTATGGGAGCTGAATAGTGGTTTCATAGTGGTATATGAGCTGAATAGTGGTGTCATAGTGGTATAGGAGCTGAATAGTGGTTTCATAGTGGTATAGGAGCTGAATAGTGGTGTCATAGTGGTATATGAGCTGAATAGTGGTGTCATTGTGGTATGGGAGCTGAATAGTGGTGTCATAGTGGTATAGGAACTGAATAGTGGTGTCATAGTGGTATAGGACCTGAATAGTGGTGTCATAGTGGTATAGGAGCTGAATAGTGGTGTCATAGTGGTATATGAGCTGAATAGTGGTGTCATAGTGGTATAGGAGCTGAATAGTGGTGTCATAGTGGTATAGGAGCTGAATAGTGGTGTCATAGTGGTATAGGAGCTGAATAGTGGTGTCATAGTGGTATAGGAACTGAATAGTGGTGTCATAGTGGTATAGGAGCTGAATAGTGGTGTCATAGTGGTATAGGAGCTGAATAGTGGTGTCATAGTGGTATAGGAGCTGAATAGTGGTGTCATAGTGGTATATGAGCTGAATAGTGGTGTCATAGTGGTATAGGAGCTGAATAGTGGTGTCATAGTGGTATATGAGCTGAATAGTGGTGTCATAGTGGTATATGAGCTGAATAGTGGTGTCATAGTGGTATAGGAACTGAATAGTGGTGTCATAGTGGTATAGGAGCTGAATAGTGGTGTCATAGTGGTATGGGAACTGAATAGTGGTGTCATAGTGGTATGGGAGCTGAATAGTGGTGTCATAGTGGTATAGGAGCTGAATAGTGGTTTCATAGTGGTATAGGAGCTGAATAGTGGTGTTATAGTGGTATAGGAGCTGAATAGTGGTTTCATAGTGGTATGGGAGCTGAATAGTGGTTTCATAGTGGTATACGAGCTGAATAGTGGTGTCATAGTGGTATAGGAGCTGAATAGTGGTTTCATAGTGGTATGGGAGCTGAATAGTGGTGTCATAGTGGTATATGAGCTGAATAGTGGTTTCATAGTGGTATAGGAGCTGAATAGTGGTGTCATAGTGGTATAGGAGCTGAATAGTGGTTTCATAGTGGTATGGGAACTGAATAGTGGTGTCATAGTGGTATAGGAGCTGAATAGTGGTGTCATAGTGGTATGGGAGCTGAATAGTGGTTTCATAGTGGTATGGGAACTGAATAGTGGTGTCATAGTGGTATGGGAGCTGAATAGTGGTGTCATAGTGGTATAGGAGCTGAATAGTGGTGTCATAGTGGTATGGGAGCTGAATAGTGGTGTCATAGTGGTATGGGAACTAAATAGTGGTGTCATAGTGGTATGGGAACTGAATATGGTGTCATAGTGGTATAGGAGCTGAATAGTGGTTTCATAGTGGTATAGGAGCTGAATAGTGGTTTCATAGTGGTATAGGAGCTGAATAGTGGTGTCATAGTGGTATATGAGCTGAATAGTGGTTTCATAGTGGTATGGGAACTGAATAGTGGTGTCATAGTGGTATGGGAGCTGAATAATGGTGTCATAGTGGTATAGGAGCTGAATAGTGGTGTCATAGTGGTATGGGAGCTGAATAGTGGTGTCATAGTGGTATGGGAGCTGAATAGTGGTTTCATAGTGGTATGGGAGCTGAATAGTGGTTTCATAGTGGTATAGGAGCTGAATAGTGGTTTCATAGTGGTATGGGAGCTGAATAGTGGTTTCATAGTGGTATAGGAGCTGAATAGTGGTGTCATAGTGGTATGGGAGCTGAATAGTGGTGTCAAAGTGGTATAGGAACTGAATAGTGGTGTCATAGTGGTATAGGAGCTGAATAGTGGTGTCATAGTGGTATAGGAACTGAATAGTGGTGTCATAGTGGTATAGGAGCTGAATAGTGGTGTCATAGTGGTATAGGAACTGAATAGTGGTGTCATAGTGGTATAGGAGCTGAATAGTGGTGTCATAGTGGTATATGAGCTGAATAGTGGTGTCATAGTGGTATAGGAGCTGAATAGTGGTGTCATAGTGGTATAGGAGCTGAATAATGGTGTCATAGTGGTATAGGAGCTGAATAGTGGTGTCATAGTGGTATAGGAACTGAATCGTGGTGTCATAGTGGTATAGGAGCTGAATAGTGGTGTCATAGTGGTATGGGAGCTGAATAGTGGTGTTATAGTGGTATAGGAGCTGAATAGTGGTGTCATAGTGGTATAGGAGCTACATAGTGGTGTTATAGTGGTATAGGAGCTGAATAGTGGTGTCATAGTGGTATAGGAGCTACATAGTGGTGTCATAGTGGTATAGGAGCTACATAGTGGTGTTATAGTGGTATAGGAGCTACATAGTGGTGTCATAGTGGTATAGGAGCTACATAGTGGTGTTATAGTGGTATAGGAGCTACATAGTGGTGTTATAGTGGTATAGGAGCTGAATAGTGGTGTTATAGTGGTATAGGAGCTACATAGTGGTGTTATAGTGGTATAGGAGCTACATAGTGGTGTTATAGTGGTATAGGAGCTACATAGTGGTGTTATAGTGGTATAGGAGCTGAATAGTGGTTTCATAGTGGTATGGGAGCTACATAGTGGTGTTATAGTGGTATAGGAGCTGAATAATGGTGTCATAGTGGTATAGGAGCTGAATAGTGGTGTCATAGTGGTATGGGAGCTGAATAGTGGTGTCATAGTGGTATGGGAGCTGAATAGTGGTTTCATAGTGGTATGGGAGCTGAATAGTGGTTTCATAGTGGTATAGGAGCTGAATAGTTGTTTCATAGTGGTATGGGAGCTGAATAGTGGTTTCATAGTGGTATAGGAGCTGAATAGTGGTGTCATAGTGGTATGGGAGCTGAATAGTGGTGTCATAGTGGTATAGGAGCTGAATAGTGGTGTCATAGTGGTATAGGAACTGAATAGTGGTGTCATAGTGGTATAGGAGCTGAATAGTGGTGTCATAGTGGTATAGGAACTGAATAGTGGTGTCATAGTTGTATAGGAACTGAATAGTGGTGTCATAGTGGTATAGGAGCTGAATAGTGGTGTCATAGTGGTATAGGAGCTGAATAGTGGTGTCATAGTGGTATAGGAGCTGAATAGTGGTGTCATAGTGGTATAGGAGCTGAATAATGGTGTCATAGTGGTATAGGAGCTGAATAGTGGTGTCATAGTGGTATAGGAACTGAATCGTGGTGTCATAGTGGTATAGGAGCTGAATAGTGGTGTCATAGTGGTATGGGAGCTGAATAGTGGTGTTATAGTGGTATAGGAGCTGAATAGTGGTGTCATAGTGGTATAGGAGCTACATAGTGGTGTTATAGTGGTATAGGAGCTGAATAGTTGTGTCATAGTGGTATAGGAGCTACATAGTGGTGTCATAGTGGTATAGGAGCTACATAGTGGTGTTATAGTGGTATAGGAGCTACATAGTGGTGTCATAGTGGTATAGGAGCTACATAGTGGTGTTATAGTGGTATAGGAGCTACATAGTGGTGTTATAGTGGTATAGGAGCTGAATAGTGGTGTTATAGTGGTATAGGAGCTACATAGTGGTGTTATAGTGGTATAGGAGCTACATAGTGGTGTTATAGTGGTATAGGAGCTACATAGTGGTGTTATAGTGGTATAGGAGCTGAATAGTGGTTTCATAGTGGTATGGGAGCTACATAGTTGTGTTATAGTGGTATAGGAGCTGAATAGTGGTGTCATAGTGGTATAGGAGCTACATAGTGGTGTTATAGTGGTATAGGAGCTACATAGTGGTGTTATAGTGGTATAGGAGCTACATAGTGGTGTTATAGTGGTATAGGAGCTACATAGTGGTGTTATAGTGGTATAGGAGCTACATAGTGGTGTTATAGTGGTATAGGAGCTGCATAGTGCTGTAGGCGTTATTACCGTTTTCATCCAGGGAGAAGTCATCCTGGGCGTAGCGGAACTTCTCGGGGCCGCAAGCAATGAAGACATCATCATCCCCGAAGAAATCCTGAAGACAGGTGACCTGGAGAAATAGGAAAAGGAAGGAGGTCAGCAAGCATATCCACGATACAACAGAACAGTGGGGTCCAAACACGCTGCTCTAGACATCTGGTCTTAGAGACCCGTATGACGTCACAGCAGTACGTACCATGTCACGTCAGTTACAGAGCAACAGCATCATACTGTAGAGATGACAAAGGTTTCCTCTAAAAGTACTTCTGAAACTGCTGACAGCGCGTCAATTAGAAATAGATTATGGACAAGCATCCCGCCGTGATAAAACTTTACTTTCAATTATGGAGAGTCTGAGATTAGTGAGCTAGCTCCTAGATTTATCTAAAGCCCTGTGTTTAATACAGCTTCAATTAGAAATGGTTTCTGATTATAAATTCTGTGTACAGCAAAGGACTGACTAATGTTTAGGATAACAGACTGAAAAAAACATTAGATAAAGCGCTTGTTTGTGAAGAAACTAAAATCTGTAGAATTAAGGAAACTAATCTGAGATCAATCTAATTAGGCAGATCTCAGACTACCATGTAACAGCCTACAAACCCCTAACAAGCTCCGCCTATTGGGTTAATTGAGCCAATGAGGTAAAGCGTATGATGCTAATGAGGACACATGGCACATAAGCGAGCTTGAAACCACACACGTTGCCATAACACACACACGCACGCACACGCACACACATAAACGCACGCACACACACACTTAAACGCACGCACACGCACACTTAAACGCACGCACACGCACACTTAAACGCACGCACACGCACACTTAAACGCACGCGCACGCGCACACGCACACGCACACACACACACACACGCACACGCACACGCACACGCACACACACACACACACGTCTAACATCAGAGAGTCTTTCATAATGACTAATTACTGTATCAGAGCTCAGTTTAGCCCAATCCACCAGGGCCTGATCCCCACCACTGCAGCTGTTCATACCAGAAGCCACTTACTGGACAGATCCTGCTGGCCACACCCCTTCATACCACTTACTGGACAGATCCTGCTGGCCACACCCCTTCATACCACTTACTGGACAGATCCTGCTGGCCACACCCCTTCATATCACTTCCTGGACAGATCTCGCTGGCCACACCCCTTCACAACAGTGACTCGTCAACAGTCCGTCCTGAGAATCCCTCTAACTGAACGGGCAGGTCTCACATTCCGAGGACAGCGGTTGCTCCGCCGTCTCTGTGCTGCCATGGGGATGTGAGACAGACGGTGGCCGTGCCCAGGTTCCAGACCCGGGAATACGTGGCCACACCAGAGCCCCCCGCGGAGAAACACGCCTAAACTATGAGTCGCTGCTAATTCCGGAGTGCCCCACCCCTGCAGCTGCCCTGGTGCTTGTCGCGTTGAACGGGAAAAGCTGCTCAGATTGAAGTGTCAGGTTGGCATGGCGTCTGCCAGCTGTACCCACTCCTCGTCCCTCGGGTACCAGGCCCAAGCAGGGGGTAGGAGAGGCACACGCCCACCGCTTATAGCCTCCAGATGAAATGGCTATATGACATATAGCATATACATACTAATGACATTCAGGTCACTTACGCATTATAAAGCTTGAATAAACATGGCACATCTAAATGCACAGAGGATTAACAGTCAATATCGTGAGCTTCCTCCCATCAACAGCAGTGCGGCGTTTAGCGAGGACGTTGTGATAACGGTGACATTACAAGGCTGTCAATCATCCGGCTGATGACAAGCTGTAGCCCCCCACCCCTCCACTACATCCCGGGGGGCCGCCGTTGGGGATGAGGATGTAGATGTAGGTCTCCCCTGACAACAGCCCATCAAGACGCGTCCTGTCTCCTCAGCTGCAACAATAATGAAATCAATGCCACGCGAGAGGACAGAGGGCTCAGGGGGTTAGCAGGACACACAGGGGTCAGAGGTGTTAACAGGACACACAGGGGTCAGAGGGTTTAACAGGACACACAGGGGTCAGGGGGTTAGCAGGACACACAGGGGTCAGAGGTGTTAACAGGACACACAGGGGTCAGAGGGTTTAACAGGACACACAGGGGTCAGGGGGTTAGCAGGACACACAGGGGTCAGAGGTGTTAACAGGACACACAGGGGTCAGAGGGTTTAACAGGACACACAGGGGTCAGGGGGTTAGCAGGACACACAGGGGTCAGGAGGGTTAGCAGGACACACAGGGGTCAGGAGGGTTAACAGGACACACAGGGGTCAGGAGGGTTAACAGGACACACAGGGGTCAGAGGGGTTAACAGGACACACAGGGGTCAGGGGGTTAACAGGACACACAGGGGTCAGGAGGGTTAACAGGACACACAGGGGTCAGAGGTTAGCAGGACACACAAGGGTCAGGAGGGTTAACAGGACACACAGGGGTCAGAGGTTAGCAGGACACACAAGGGTCAGAGGGGTTAACAGGACACACAGGGGTCAGGAGGGTTAACAGGACACACAGGGGTCAGGAGGGTTAACAGGACCCACAGGGGTCAGAGGGTTAACAGGACTCACAGGGGTCAGAAGGTTAGCAGGACCCACAGGGGTCAGAGGGTTAACAGGACCCACAGGGGTCAGGACGGTTAACAGGACATCAGATCTGATCAGATTCCCGTTACATCTGAAGGATGTGAGGCTGTTAGTACCCGTCTCAGAACACCGTTGCCACAGCAACTGTTTCATCACCATAGACAACTGAATATTCATGCCTACGCTCAGACACATGTGCTGACACCGCTGTGAGGTGCCAAACAGAGAGGCAGTGTTCAGACCGGAGTAGCTGTGGCGTCATTTGCCCTGACAGCCGGCCTGTGATTTGTGCTGACACAGATGTGGAGCAAATTGACCACGGATCTCCTGATTAGGGAAACACCATCACTGTGATACGCATGACGCGGGTGATACTGGTGGGAAAGAGACATCTGTATTCAGGAAGGGCGGAGTGAGCTTCAGTGAGGGACAGAGACAATTAGGATGAACACATTTAGAAAAAGCACAATTCATACATAGAAAGCAAGTCGATGTGCTTTACAATAATGCATAAATACATGGATTTATATTCATAGCAACCTTAAAACATTACATCTCAGTATTAACTGTGTACATTTTATTCAAAAGGTCTTTAGAACCTGGCCACGATGTAACCTATTCAGGTCTTTAGAACCTGGCCACGATGTAACCTATTCAGGTCTTTAGAACCTGGCCACGATGTAACCTATTCAGGTCTTTAGAACCTGGCCACGATGTAACCTATTCAGGTCTTTAGAACCTGGCCACGATGTAACCTATTCAGGTCTTTAGAACCTGGCCACGATGTAACATATTCAGGTCTTTAGAACCTGGCCACGATGTAACCTATTCAGGTCTTTAGAACCTAGAAGACAGAAGAGACATTGGCCAAAAGTAATGATGTCAGGTCGACCATCTTCTAACAGGAACTCCAAAGTGAGATCAGGTCCAACACAGTGGAGAGCATGTCAAGTTGTCTGTAGACACTAGCTTAATCCTGATTGGACGAGCTTCCATGACCAGCTCACATAAAGCCCTGTGTCACACTAGCCAGGGGCGGGGCCACTGACCTGCATCTGTCGACTACAGTCACCTCTCAGCACTGCAGACACCCTGTTTTACATCAACCAGCCAATCACCAGCCTCAGCCAAGCAGACATTACAATACATACTGACCAGCCAATCACCACCCTCAGCCAGCTAGGCAGACATAACATTACATACCAACCAGCCAATCACCACCCTCAGCCAGGCAGACATAACATAAAATTACATACCAATCAGCCAATCACCACCCTCAGCCAGGCAGACATAACATAACATTACATACCAGCCAGCCAATCACCACCATCAGCTAGGCAGACATAACATTACATACCAACCAGCCAATCACCACCCTCAGTCAGTCAGGCAGACATAACATTACATACCAACCAGCCAATCACCACCATCAGCTAGGCAGACATAACATTACATACCAACCAGCCAATCACCACCCTCAGTCAGGCAGACATAACATTACATACCAACCAGCCAATCACCACCCTCAGCTAGGCAGACATAACATTACATACCAACCAGCCAATCACCACCCTCAGCTAGGCAGACATAACATTACATACCAACCAGCCAATCACCACCCTCAGCTAGGCAGACATAACATTACATTCCAACCAGCCAATCACCACCCTCAGCTAGGCAGACATAACATTACATACCAACCAGCCAATCACCACCCTCAGCTAGGCAGACATAACATTACATACCAACCAGCCAATCACCACTCTCAGCCAGCTAGGCAGACATAACATTACATACCAACCAGCCAATGACCACCCTCAGCAGCCAATGTCATCTTGCCACAAGAAGACCAAGGTAAGAGACACACTTCACACTGACCCCAAGATCAAACATCTGCTTCTGGAACGGCGTTCACAACTATTTACCTGACAAACAGTAAAAAGCAGTTGAAACTGTATCAATAATTTCCTGCTTGCCTGATATTTGCTCTTTATTGTCGTCACCTATTATAAGTCAATACATAAACATCACTATTGAATATCTAAGTGGGCCAAACTGTGTACGTCCTTACAGGGTGGTCACATTGATACTGAGGCTAAATCACTATTGAATATCTAAGTGGGCCAAACTGTGTACGTCCTTACAGGGTGGTCACATTGATACTGAAGCTAAATCGCTTCACCCCACTCTGCCTTCTGGTAGTAGGGGAACATCACAGGGGAACATCAGAGTGGAACCCATTGACCCGCGGGTCTGAGTTCATTCTCTACATATCCAACAAACACTGACCGTTCCGCACCCAGGAGCACATCTGTAGCAAACATCTCAGGGCTTCTTTATACGGGGCCATAGTCACATTACCACCCAGGGAGACACGAAGGAGGTCTATCAGACCAGGAAAAGATCTGAATGACCCGTGAGGATGTCTGGGAGACCCAGAGGAGCTCTGGAAGACCGCGAGGACATGTAGGAGCCCGGGAGGAGATCTGGAAGACCAAGAGAAAATTTGGGAGCCCAGCAGGAGGTGGTTGATGCTGACAGGGTGGCAGACGAGTGATGTAATCTGAGCGGACGGGAGAGAGAGAGCCTCAAACGCAAACGAGGACGAGGGGAGAGGAGGGGGTGACCTTCAGTGCGTGTGTGTCTGTAAGGCTGGCCACCAGTCCATCTATCCAACACACACACACAGACAGGGAGTCAGGGACTTTCTAGAGCAGGGCCACCCACAGACAGTGTGAGCCAGCCTCCACTATGAGCAGGTGGTAGACTCAACAGAGGATCAGCAGTGCTGACACATCAGTCAGAGACGGCCGATGGAGCTACAGAAGAGAAGCAGAACATGTAATGATGGGACACGACAGGCGACCGGGAGTCCATTATGCCTGAGTAGATGCAGGCCCAGACGGGTGTTTTAATCTTTTATTGGACCACGTCCGTCGTTGTTCCATCTCCTATTGGTCACATTGAACTGTTGAGATTGGATAAGTGTCAAAACGAAACACACAACCTCCTCCTCAGACGGCGTATAAAAGAGCACTTTGTGGATTAAGCCTTCATTGTTCGCGATGAACACCTTAACGGAGATGAAGAGCAGCTAAGTCTAGCAGAGTGTACTAGGTGTGAGGGCGTGTGCTGGCATTGGTGGGCGTGTGTAATCTGAATGACTGAGCACTACACCAATGAGCACGAGGAGGAGTAACAGTCTCAATAGGAAGTGTACAAGCTGGTCCCATATGCAAGCCTGTAGATCACGATGACTACGCATCCAGAAGTAGGTCTGAGCTGGAAAACTACTAATGCTTGTAGCCCACTGGAGGGCGGGCAAACAAAGCAAGAGGCAGTTCAAGGAAGCAGAGTAACCAAAGGAACACACAGAACCACACTGTGGAGGGTCCAGAGACGACAGGTTCTGCATGTGTCTGTAAGCCCCTCCCATCTCACTGTAGAGGGTCCAGAGACGACAGGTTCTGCATGTGTCTGTAAGCCCCTCCCATCTCACTGTAGAGGGTCCAGAGACGACAGGTTCTGCATGTGTCTGTAAGCCCCTCCCATCTCACTGTAGAGGGTCCAGAGACTACAGGTTCTGCATGTGTCTGTAAGCCCCTCCCATCTCACTGTAGAGGGTCCAGAGACTACAGGTTCTGCATGTGTCTGTAAGCCCCTCCCATCTCACCACACTGTAGAGGGTACAGAGACTACACGTTCTGCATGTGTCTGTAAGCCCCTCCCATCTCACTGTAGAGGGTCCAGAGACTACAGGTTCTGCATGTGTCTGTAAGCCCCTCCCATCTCAGTGTGGAGGGTCCAGAGACTACAGGTTCTGCATGTGTCTGTAAGCCCCTCCCATCTCAGTGTGGAGGATCCAGAGACTACAGGTTCTGCATGTGTCTGTAAGCCCCTCCCATCTCACCACACTGTGGAGGTTCCAGAGACTACAGGTTCTGCATGTGTCTGTAAGCCCCTCCCATCTCACTGTAGAGGGTCCAGAGACTACAGGTTCTGCATGTGTCTGTAAGCCCCTCCCATCTCACTGTAGAGGGTCCAGAGACTACAGGTTCTGCATGTGTATGTAAGCCCCTCCCATCTCACCACACTGTGGAGGTTCCAGAGACTACAGGTTCTGCATGTGTCTGTAAGCCCCTCCCATCTCACCACACTGTGGAGGTTCCAGAGACTACAGGTTCTGCATGTTTATGTAGGCCTCTCCCATCTCATTTGGGGTCTTTAAGATCCTCGTCCACAGCATGTCCACTACAGTCGTCAAGGTAACCACAACAGACACACACACACACACAATAACACGCACAGTATCAATGGGAGGACTTCCAGGAATTCAGTAGCTGTCTCCTGGGCACATACTTCACATTGCAGCCATGCAACTTCCTCACTCTGAGAGATAACTAGACACTTTATGAAATACCACAGAACAAATGTTGTTTCACCGTGAAAATGAAGTGAACCAGGCCGGTAGCCTGGAGAGACAGTTTCCACAGACAGACAACAGCAGCCAGGACAGGTGATGTCATCACAATCGCCCGGCTGGCTTCCAGGACTGTCTGGCTAAAATAGGCATACCAGTGTAATCCCATTAAAGCAAATCCCAGTTTGGTGTCTCGCTCCTGGGTACAGCTCAATTCCCCGTGCCTCCACCCCTCCCCTGCCCTGCCCGTCTGAAGCAGGATGTGATGAGGGCAACGTGGGAGGTAGAGATGTAGAGGCTTAGTTACATCTGTACATTATAACGTATAACTAAACAATAATGAATATAGTCACCAGGCCCATTGATAACGGCACCAGGCCCATTGATAACGGCACCAGGCCCATTGATATTGGCACCAGGCCCATTGATAATGACACCAGGCCCATTGATAATGACACCAGGCCCATTGATAATGACACCAGGCCCATTGATAATGGCACCAGGCCCATTGATAACGGCACCAGGCCCATTGATAACGACACCAGGCCCATTGATAATGGCACCAGGCCCATTGATATTGGCACCAGGCCCATTGATAATGGCACCAGGCCCATTGATAACGGCACCAGGCCCATTGATAATGACACCAGGCCCATTGATAATGGCACCAGGCCCATTGATAACGGCACCAGGCCCATTGATAACGGCACCAGGCCCATTGATAACGGCACCAGGCCCATTGATAACGGCACCAGGCCCATTGATAACGGCACCAGGCCCATTGATAACGGCACCAGGCCCATTGATAACGGCACCAGGTCCATTGATAATGGCACCAGGCCCATTGATATTGGCACCAGGCCCATTGATAATGGCACCAGGCCCATTGATAACGGCACCAGGCCCATTGATAATGACACCAGGCCCATTGATAATGGCACCAGGCCCATTGATAACGGCACCAGGCCCATTGATAACGGCACCAGGCCCATTGATAATGGCACCAGGCCCATTGATAACGGCACCAGGCCCATTGATAACGGCACCAGGTCCATTGATAATGACACCAGGCCTATTGATAATGGCACCAGGCCCATTGATAATGACACCAGGCCCATTGATAATGACACCAGGCCCATTGATAATGGCACTAGGGCCATTCAACATTTATTTAACCAGGTAGGCCGATTGAGAACAAATTCTCATTTGCAACGGCGACCTGGCCAAGATAAAGTGGACAAAAAACATGCAAGACAACATACAGTTACACCATAAATACACAGAATACAAGACTGCAATTAGCAGTGGGATTCTACATGTGGATCAAGTGGAGAGTCAATATACAGACAATACAGAACGAGCTATACGTGGGTTAGTTGATTTGCAATAACAACTATACAAAATCCAAGACAGCGGAAAACCACATCCAATATTTTTTAGGAGAGAGTTTGAGGCAGTTCTATAAATGAAATCAAAACATTAATAGTCATCTTCACCAAGGCAAGCATGGCAGAAAATATGCCCCTGGGAGTCTGGTAGGTAGCTGGCAGAAGTAACACCTAATTTAGCTATTATATAGAAACATTAAGAAGCTCTGTGGATCAATACACCCGGCCATTACTGACAGGAAAGATCTCAGAAACAAATGATGTAACAGAGATAGTAACCATTTTTATTGTAATTAATTTTAATGAACAATTAGCATTGTTCCTCCCCCAAATGCAGATGAGACATTTGCATTTCCCAGGAATTGTCTTTTTATTACTGAATCAAAAGGATTAACTTTGTTAAAGACAGAAAAGATCAATAACATGTGTTGTGTCAAATTCATGATGTAACCCTGTATTTACTAAACCAGTGACCTTTGAAAAAGAACAAGCAGCCAACGACAAAGATAAGCAAGAGAGGCAACAACTGAGGTATATGATGAAGGTGAGGCAGAGACTGAGGTAGACGCTGAAAATGAGGAAGGAGAGGTAGAGGCTATGGTAAAATGTAAAGGTGAGGTAGAGGCTGGGGTAAAATGTAAAGGGGAGGTAGAGGCTGGGGTAAAATGTAAAGGTGAGGCAGAGGCTGGGGTAAATGTAAAGGTGAGGTAGAGGCTGGGGTAAAATGTAAAGGTGAGGTAGAGGCTGGGGTAAATGTAAAGGTGAGGTGGAGGCTGGGGTAAATGTAAAGGTGAGGTGGAGGCTGGGGTAAATGTAAAGTGATGTAGAGGCTGGGGTAAAATGTAAAGGTGAGGCAGAGGCTGGGGTAAATGTAAAGGTGAGGTAGAGGCTGGGGTAAATGTAAAGGTGAGGTAGAGTTTGGGGTAAAATGTAAAGGTGAGGTAGAGGCTGGGGTAAAATGTAACGGTGAGGTAGAGGCTGGGGTAAATGTAAAGGTGAGGAAGAGTTTGGGGTAAAATGTAAAGGTGAGGTAGAGGCTGGGGTAAAATGTAAAGGTGAGGTAGAGGCTGGGGTAAAATGTAAAGGGGAGGTAGAGGCTGGGGTAAAATGTAAAGGTGAGGTGGAGGCTGGGGTAAAATGTAAAGGTGAGGTAGAGGCTGGGGTAAAATGTAAAGGTGAGGTAGAGGCTGGGGTAAAATGTAAAGGTGAGGTGGAGGCTGGGGTAAAATGTAAAGGTGAGGTAGAGGCTGGGGTAAATGTAAAGGTGAGGTAGAGGCTGGGGTAAAATGTAAAGGTAATGCATACTAAGTAATAGAGTAAAAAGGAGGCACAGACTAAGTAGACATTGAAAGTGAGGCAGACTGAAGTAGATGAAGCAGACAGAACGAGAGCTGCTGCAGCTCCATCCTGTAATCCGGTCCCCGTTTAACGGTGAAAGAGGAGAATGATTAGTCCTATACGCAGGCTCTCAGGGGTGCCAAGCAGAAGCTGACATATGCAGCCTTATCAGCACACTCACACAGGGTTTGAATTGAGATTTACATAAATCAGGAGTAGGTGGAGGAAGTGAAAGACCTCATACTGCTCTCATCAGCACCTGGATGTTATCCTCTGCTATTAATGGAAGAGAGATGCAGTGTTTGGATGGGCTGGTGAGGGTGGGGTGGGTGTTTGGATGGGCTGGTGAGTGTGGGGTGGGTGTTTGGATGGGCTGGTGAGTGTGGGGTGGGTGTTTGGATGGGCTGGGTGAGGGTGGGGTGGGTGTTTGGATGGGCTGGTGAGTGTGGGGTGGGTGTTTGGATGGGCTGGTGAGTGTGGGGTGGGTGTTTGGATGGGCTGGTGAGTGTGGGGTGGGTGTTTGGATGGGCTGGTGAGTGTGGGGTGGGTGTTTGGATGGGCTGGTGAGTGTGGGGTGGGTGTTTGGATGGGCTGGTGAGTGTGGGGTGGGTGTTTGGATGGGCTGGTGAGGGTGGGGTGGGTGTTTGGATGGGCTGGTGAGGGTGGGGTGGGTGTTTGGATGGGCTGGTGAGTGTGGGGTGGGTGTTTGGATGGGCTGGGTGAGGGTGGGGTGGGTGTTTGGATGGGCTGGTGAGGGTGGGGTGGGTCAAGTGAACTGGGACAGATGTTGGGTGCTAGTTTGTATGGGTCAAGTGAACTGGGACAGATGTTGGGTGCTAGTTTGTATGGGTCAAGTGAACTGGGACAGATGTTGGGTGCTTGTTTGTATGGGTCAAGTGAACTGGGACAGATGTTGGGTGCTAGTTTGTATGGGTCAAGTGAACTGGGACAGATGTGGGGTGCTAGTTTGTATGGGTCAAGTGAACTGGGACAGATGTTGGGTGCTAGTTTGTATGGGTCAATTGGACTGGGACAGATGTTGGGTGCTAGTTTGTATGGGTCAAGTGAACTGGGACAGATGTTGGGTGCTAGTTTGTATGGGTCAAGTGAACTGGGACAGATGTTGGGTGCTTGTTTGTATGGGTCAAGTGAACTGGGACAGATGTTGGGTGCTAGTTTGTATGGGTCAAGTGAACTGGGACAGATGTGGGGTGCTAGTTTGTATGGGTCAAGTGAACTGGGACAGATGTTGGGTGCTAGTTTGTATGGGTCAAGTGAACTGGGACAGATGTTGGGTGCTAGTTTGTATGGGTCAAGTGAACTGGGACAGATGTTGGGTGCTAGTTTGTATGGGTCAAGTGAACTGGGACAGATGTTGGGTGCTAGTTTGTATGGGTCAAGTGAACTGGGACAGATGTTGGGTGCTAGTTTGTATGGGTCAAGTGAACTGGGACAGATGTTGGGTGCTAGTTTGTATGGGTCAAGTGAACTGGGACAGATGTTGGGTGCTAGATTGTATGGGTCAAGTGAACTGGGACAGATGTTGGGTGCTAGTTTGTATGGGTCAAGTGAACTGGGACAGATGTTGGGTGCAGTTTTGGTCACTGGGACAGATGTTGGGTGCTAGTTTGTATGGGTCAAGTGAACTGGGACAGATGTTGGGTGCTAGTTTGTATGGGTCAAGTGAACTGGGACAGATGTTGGGTGCTAGTTTGTATGGGTCAAGTGAACTGGGACAGATGTTGGGTGCTTGTTTGTATGGGTCAAGTGAACTGGGACAGATGTTGGGTGCTAGTTTGTATGGGTCAAGTGAACTGGGACAGATGTGGGGTGCTAGTTTGTATGGGTCAAGTGAACTGGGACAGATGTTGGGTGCTAGTTTGTATGGGTCAAGTGAACTGGGACAGATGTTGGGTGCTAGTTTGTATGGGTCAAGTGAACTGGGACAGATGTTGGGTGCTAGTTTGTATGGGTCAAGTGAACTGGGAGAGATGTTGGGTGCTAGTTTGTATGGGTCAAGTGAACTGGGACAGATGTTGGGTGCTAGTTTGTATGGGTCAAGTGAACTGGGACAGATGTTGGGTGCTAGTTTGTATGGGTCAAGTGAACTGGGACAGATGTTGGGTGCTAGTTTGTATGGGTCAAGTGAACTGGGACAGATGTTGGGTGCTAGTTTGTATGGGTCAATTGGACTGGGACAGATGTTGGGTGCTAGTTTGTATGGGTCAAGTGAACTGGGACAGATGTTGGGTGCTAGTTTGTATGGGTCAAGTGAACTGGGACAGATGTTGGGTGCTAGTTTGTATGGGTCAAGTGAACTGGGACAGATGTTGGGTGCTAGTTTGTATGGGTCAAGTGAACTGGGACAGATATTGGGTGCTAGTTTGTATGGGTCAAGTGAACTGGGACAGATGTTGGGTGCTAGTTTGTATGGGTCAATTGGACTGGGACAGATGTTGGGTGCTAGTTTGTATGGGTCAATTGGACTGGGACAGATGTGGGGTGCTAGTTTGTATGGGTCAAGTGAACTGGGACAGATGTTGGGTGCTTGTTTGTGCCAGGTCAAGCTAATGAACTAGCATGGAGTTGGTCTTCTACAAAGCTAAAAGTATATATAATTACGCTGTGCAAATAGAAAAAGATCAGCATATGCATCACAGAGGGCCTCTGATAAAATATAGACAGATTACAATTAAAAAAATGCAGGAATTCGATCAACATACCTCAAAAGTTACTCGATGCCAATGGAAATGAATGGCGTAGAATGGCGTGTTTGGAACTATTGGAAGCTCCATAACCCGGAAGTGGGCGCAAAAAAGCATTACAACGGTGCCGAATGGGAGTGTCGCAACTCTTTCTCTCTATGGCTCTGAAAATGTCGAACGAGCGTCAGAAATCTATGTGTCGTCTACCAATGCACTGAACATCTGACATGTTGACTGATGTAGCCTACTGCACATCACAAGTTCTTATTGCCATGTTTAAAAACGGTGCATGAACCCTCTGTTGCTAATACAACATGCTGACACAAATATGCCTACGCAATAGGCTAATGCGATGCTAACGTGATATCCTAACTTGATATCCTAACTTGATATGCTAAAGCGATAGCCTAATGCGATGCTAATGTGATATGCTAACTTGATATCCTAACTTGATATGTTAAAACCAAGTGGCAACCTTCCGGTCTCTCTCCTGAAACCAATAAGGAAGTGAGTTAAACTGCAATTCATTGACTGGCCGCTTGAGGCTGGCTCCAGAAGTGAGTCAAATCTGTATCGCCCCCATGTTAAAATGATCAACTTTACAGCAGAAAAAAACATGTTTACAGCCTGGTTCTCTATTTGGCTTTGGTCTATACAGCTAATTTTGCCCTTCATAACAACTGTGAGGGGGTGAATTTTTTTATAACTCATCCGTTTAGTTGATTAATATTTAAAGTTCTGCATAATTAATGGTGTGTCCAGCGGATTCCCGCATTACCGGATGCCTGCATTTTCATAAATTTGACCATTTTCGTTTATCCGGGAGTGACGCGCTGCCAAGATGGCGACGGTCGGCTACGCCCACTTTAGGCTTCAAAAACGGTCTTCAGAACCCTACGGGTGACGTCACGGATACTACGTCCATATCTTTATACAGTCTATGGTTAAAACGATAGGCTAATGCGATGCTAAAATGATATGCTAACTTGATATCCTAACTTGATATGCTAAAGCGATAGCCTAATGCGATGCTATTGTAATATGCTAACTTGATATCCTAACTTGATATGCTAAAGCGATAGCCTAATATGATGCTAACGTGATATGCTAACTTGATATCCTACCTTGATATGCTAAAGCGATAGGCTAATGCGATGCTAACGTGATATGCTAACTTGATATCCTAGCTTGATATACTAACACAATATCACATTGCGCAATATCACACCGAAAAGGTTGCGGGAAGTATGCTATATTCTGTTTATTTTGTGGAGAGATGCGTTCGTTAGCTGTGTGTAGTTATGTTTTCCTTTAAATTAGTTCCTAGTTCACATCTAAACAACCAGGTGAGGGTAGAACCTAACCAATTAGTGACCTAATTAATGAATCAATTTCAATATGAGAGCAAAAACCTGTAGACACGTGGAACCGGTTTGACATCTGTGTTCTTAACGCTACACGTTCCTTGTTTTCGGTTCTGTAGACATAACTATATTGTTTTTATCCTGAACAACCAGTACATTGTCTTGTAGACATGCTCTTTATTTCTCGTTATATGTTATACTGTACCACCAATACAACATGTCCTGTTTTGTAGACATGGTCTTTATTTATTCATGTTGGACCCGTCCAATATGACTGTCAGTTGAAATAAACCTTCGGGTTGTATAAGAAAACTTGTTTTGATAGGTTAATCTACTTCAATATTTTTTTGTTTTGACATATGTTTACGAATGTCAAAAGCAATATCAATATTGCATTATCACATGTTGTCCTGGTGTATGTATGTATTCATTTGATAACGCACGTCTCGCATGTATTCACCCCCTTCCACCTAATCCACAGTAGTGAGTGCTGCTAGGCTCCACCCCCTTACACCCTCATCCACAGTAGTGAGTGCTGCTAGGCTCCACCCCCTTACGCCCTCATCCACAGTAGTGAGTGCTGCTAGGCTCCACCCCCTTACTCCCTCATCCACAGTAGTGAGTGCTGCTAGGCTCCACCCGCTTACCCCCTGATCTACATCCACAGTAGAGAGTGCTGCTAGGCTACACCCCCTTACTCCCTCATCCACAGTAGTGAGTGCTGCTAGGCCCCCCTCGAATCCCCCGCCCCCCTCTAATCCCTGTCGTTCCAGCTGTCAGGACCACACACTCCCCAGCACAAGCCCCCCCCCAAATTAGCTACTACCAGCAGCCACACCGGCAGAACTACAGCAACTGAATTATTCAAAGCTCTTTGACTGACGCACTTCCAAACAATGGCTTTATAGTCCCAGATGCCTTACAATCAGATAGTGAGGGGTTAGTTATGCACGTAATAAAGTCAACACATCCCATTGTCTCTACAATAAATACATCATTTAAAAAGGAAGCTAACAATCAATATACTGGAGTGATCTCAAGTCCGGTAGTGAGGTAGAGAAAAGGTGTTTCATTTGTAATATCCTGTCTAAAGAACATGACCCAATTATTGGTGTCTAGTAAACCCAGACGCTTTGCATTTTAATGAAACCCAAACCCAGAGAGGCTGTAGGCGATGATAAGGACCAATGAGATCACCTTCAGAAATGGCACATATATCTGTATATGTGTAGGTACCTCCATTATGGGGTCAGATATGGCATATATATCTGTATATGTGTAGGTACCTCCATTATGGGGTCAGATATGGCACATATATCTGTATATGTGTAGGTACCTCCATTATGGGGTCAGATATGGCACATATATCTGTATATGTGTAGGTACCTCCATTATGGGGTCAGATATGGCACATATATCAGATCCATTATGGCATCTGTATATATCTGTATATGTGTAGGTATCTGTATATGTGTAGGTACCTCCATTATGGGGTCAGGGTCAGATATGGCACATATATCTGTATATGTGTAGGTACCTCCATTATGGGGTCAGATATGGCCATTATGGGGTCATGGGGATATGGCACATATATCTGTATATGTGTAGGTACCTCCATTATGGGGTCAGATATGGCATCATATATCTGTATCAGTGCACATATAGGTACCTCCATTATGGGGTCAGAAATGGCATATATATCTGTATATGTGTAGGTACCTCCATTATGGGGTCAGATATGGCACATATATCTGTATGTGTAGGTACCTCCATTATGGGGTCAGATATGGCACATATATCTGTATATGTGTAGGTACCTCCATTATGGGGTCAGATATGGCACATATATCTGTATGTGTAGGTACCTCCATTATGGGGTCAGAAATGGCATATATATCTGTATATGTGTAGGTACCTCCATTATGGGGTCAGATATGGCACATATATCTGTATGTGTAGGTACCTCCATTATGGGGTCAGATATGGCACATATATCTGTATATGTGTAGGTACCTCCATTATGGGGTCAGATATGGCACATATATCTGTATATGTGTAGGTACCTCCATTATGGGGTCAGATATGGCACATATCTGTATATGTGTAGGTACCTCCATTATGGGGTCAGATATGGCACATATATCTGTATATGTGTAGGTACCTCCATTATGGGGTCAGATATGGCACATATATCTGTATGTGTAGGTACCTCCATTATGGGGTCAGAAATGGCGTATATATCTGTATATGTGTAGGTGCCTCCATTATGGGGTCAGATATGGCACATATATCTGTATGTGTAGGTACCTCCATTATGGGGTCAGATATGGCACATATATCTGTATATGTGTAGGTACCTCCATTATGGAGTCAGATATGGCACATATATCTGTATATGTGTAGGTACCTCCATTATGGGGTCAGATATGGCACATATATCTGTATATGTGTAGGTACCCCCGTTATGGGGTCAGATATGGCACATATATCTGTATATGTGTAGGTACCTCCATTATGGAGTCAGATATGGCACATATATCTGTATATGTGTAGGTACCTCCATTATGGGGTCAGATATGGCACATATATCTGTATATGTGTAGGTACCCCGTTATGGGGTCAGATATGGCACATATATCTGTATGTGTAGGTACCTCCATTATGGGGTCAGATATGGCACATATATCTGTATATGTGTAGGTACCTCCATTATGGGGTCAGATATGGCACATATATCTGTATATGTGTAGGTACCTCCATTATGGGGTCAGATATGGCACATATATCTGTATATGTGTAGGTACCTCCATTATGGGGTCAGATATGGCACATATATCTGTATATGTGTAGGTACCCCCGTTATGGGGTGGATGTTTGTAGGTATGGTATGAATAATGTTGTACAAGTGGAACAGAAACACAAGCCTCTTTACATTTTCAGAAAGAAGATATAAGGCATATCATTTCTATTTCACAGTTTAATTACCATCTCTCGAACAGTACTGGAAACAAACAAAGGCCAATAAGTACATAAATAATTATAAGTCAGTAATAGCCAAAACCTAGTGAATCACCTTTCTAATCATTTAGTCTGAGAAACAACCAGTAGTTCTGAAGGAGGCAGGCGGATATTATACCAGATGAGAGCTGACCACCAGGTCTAAGTTTCTGATTTCCCTTACTGTGCCAAAACTGAAAGCAGGAACCATTTCTCCCAACACCCAATCTGGTATCTTCGTTCCTTGTACAATAGCCACAGGGGTTAGTCATGAATGCATTTATTCCCATATCTCTTTGGGCCGGAACTGAATAAATGAACAAGTGATGAGCTCTGAGATATATCTTTCTCGTCTCCACACCTCTGCCAGGATAGACGCGGAAATTTCTGTTGCCCCCGGCAACCATGTTAATGAATCTTCATGCAGGGGTAAAGCAGAGCAATTAAGGCATTTTGCCGGAGAGGTGAGATGGGTGGCTAATGTAATCAGAAGGAGGCGCGGCCACTTGTCTGGGACATGGGAGGGATCTCACTTATCTTACCAACACTTACGACTCACTACTGATGTTAATGAGGAATCAAAAGGCCATTGAGTTGGAATCAGTGATACTGGTCTTATACCAGATGTGGTATACTGGTATACTGGTCTTAATACCAGATGTGATATACTGGTATACTGGTCTTAATACCAGATGTGATATACTGGTATACAGGTCTTAATACCAGATGTGATATACTGGTATACAGGTCTTAATACCAGATGTGATATACTGGTATACTGGTCTTAATACCAGATGTGGTATACTGGTATACTGGTCTTAATACCAGATGTGATATACTGGTATACTGGTCTTAATACCAGATGTGATATACTGGTATACAGGTCTTATACCAGATGTGATATACTGGTATACTGGTCTTAATACCAGATGTGATATACTGGTATACAGGTCTTATACCAGATGTGATATACTGGTATACAGGTCTTATACCAGATGTGATATACTGGTATACAGGTCTTAATACCAGATGTGATATACTGGTATACAGGTCTTATACCAGATGTGATATACTGGTATACAGGTCTTATACCAGATGTGATATACTGGTATACAGGTCTTAATACCAGATGTGATATACTGGTATACAGGTCTTAATACCAGATGTGGTATACTGGTATACAGGTCTTATACCAGATGTGATATACTGGTATACTGGTCTTAATACCAGATGTGATATACTGGTATACTGGTCTTAATACTAGATGTGATATACTGGTATACAGGTCTTATACCAGATGTGATATACTGGTATACTGGTCTTATACCAGATGTGATATACTGGTATACTGGTCTTAATACCAGATCTGATATACTGGTATACTGGTCTTAATACCAGATGTGATATACTGGTATACAGGTCTTATACCAGATGTGATATACTGGTATACAGGTCTTATACCAGATGTGATATACTGGTATACAGGTCTTATACCAGATGTGATATACTGGTATACAGGTCTTATACCAGATGTGATATACTGGTATACAGGTCTTATACCAGATGTGATATACTGGTATACTGGTCTTAATACCAGATGTGATATACTGGTATACTGGTCTTATACCAGATGTGATATACTGGTATACTGGTCTTATACCAGATGTGGTAAACTGGTCTTATACTAGATGTGCTATACTATACTACAGCACCTCAGGTATTGCTGTTTAGAACAACAGGCATCACTAATGTTCTCCTAAGGGAGAGAGCGCAAAGGGAGTCAAAAGAGAAAAGGTTCTATCTCCAGAATCAAGCGGCCATGCTAAATCATTCAAGCAGCTCTACCAAGGGCAATGGAACAGCATCTCACATTCAGTAGATCCTCAGCACACTCAGTCCATGGTATGGTGAAACCAAACCAGAGCCGAGTGAAACCTTACCAGACCATGGTATATGGGCCAGGGTAATGAGGACAGGGTATAGAGGACAGGGTATAGAGGACAGGGTAATGAGGACAGGGTAGAGAGGACAGGGTATAGAGGACAGGGTATAGAGGACAGGGTATAGAGGACAGGGCATAGAGGACAGGGTATATGGGCCAGGGTAATGAGGACAGGGTAGAGAGGACAGGGTAGAGAGGACAGGGTAGAGAGGACAGGGTAATGAGGACAGGGTAGAGAGGACAGGGTAGAGAGGACAGGGCATAGAGGACAGGGCATAGAGGACAGGGTATATGGGCCAGGGTAATGAGGACAGGGTAGAGAGGACAGGGTAGAGAGGACAGGGTATAGAGGACAGGGTATAGAGGACAGGGTATAGAGGACAGGGTATAGAGGACAGGGTATAGAGGACAGGGTATAGAGGACAGGGTATAGGACAGGGTATAGAGGACAGGGTATAGAGGACAGGGTATAGAGGACAGGGTATAGAGGACAGGGTAGAGAGGACAGGGTAGAGAGGACAGGGTAATGAGGACAGGGCATCTGATCAGGTCTCTGGTTAATATGAGATCATAGAGACTGATGTCATCTGATCAGGTCCCTGGTTAATATGAGATCATAGAGACTGAGGTCATCTGATCAGGTCCCTGGTTAATATGAGATCATAGAGACTGATGTCATCTGATCAGGTCCCTGGTTAATATGAGATCATATAGACTGATGTCATCTGATCAGGTTCCTGGTTAATATGAGATCATAGAGACTGATGTCATCTGATCAGGTCCCTGGTTAATATGAGATCATAGAGACTGATGTCATCTGATCAGGTCCCTGGTTAATATGAGATCATAGGGACTGATGTCATCTGATCAGGTCCCTGGTTTATATGAGATCATAGAGACTGATGTCATCTGATCAGGTCCCTGGTTAATATGAGATCATATAGACTGATGTCATCTGATCAGGTTCCTGGTTAATATGAGATCATAGAGACTGATGTCATCTGATCAGGTCCCTGGTTAATATGAGATCATAGAGACTGATGTCATCTGATCAGGTCCCTGGTTAATATGAGATCATAGAGACTGATGTCATCTGATCAGGTTCCTGGTTAATATGAGATCATAGAGACTGATGTCATCTGATCAGGTTCCTGGTTAATATGAGATCATAGAGACTGATGTCATCTGATCAGGTTCCTGGTTAATATGAGATCATTGAGACTGATGTCATCTGATCAGGTTCCTGGTTAATATGAGATCATAGAGACTGATGTCATCTGATCAGGTCCCTGGTTAATATGAGATCATAGAGACTGATGTCATCTCCTTAGGTCCTCAGCATTGATGTTCAGGAGAGATCTAGAGCAGTGATGTTCAGAGGTCTAGAGTGTCGATACACAGACAAAACGACTCATATAAGGATTGACACTAATGCCGTGTCCTATGTACATAAACCTGGGCTATAGATCAGTCAACCATTAAGGGCAGGACTAGGGGGCTAGACTGGTTCTCTCATGCCAAGTGGCTTTGAGACATGTCTCCGAATTTCTAAGCATAATCCAGACTCAACATCGAAAAACAGATTATTTGTTCATTCTGTGCGTCAGCGTTCTCTGGGAGAAGAAACTCCCAGAGAGTTTATAAAGGGATGAGCACTGTCATCAAAGCAGAATACTAGATACGAACTACTGAAGAATGTATGAAAGTTGAAAAATGATCCCAGATAATGTTACTTTTTACAATAATGTTAGTTCCTAACAAATATATTTTTTTCTGATACTAATATGTTTAGGGTAAATGGACGATGGCTGCTGTAACAATGGCACAGATATCTGTACGTCAACAGGAATTTGAATTATAGACTTTTGATTCCAAAGCCTCGTCTTAGAAGCAGCACTCCATTCAAATCCCACCGAACAGCCAACCAAATGTCCTATTATAATAAGAAATGCTCCTATCTATCACAGCAGTCATTGGTTGGTTTTCCTTGCAGAGGTAGTTGTAGGCCTGGAATTCGCTGGTTCCAACCGGGACTTTCAAAGGCAGACCAAAAGAGCACGCGAATTAGCTGGTTTGGCTGTGTTAGGGAAAACACAGGCCCACTGAGAGAAAGGATTAACGTGTACGTAGCATCATGGTTGTGCAGCTCACACACCAAAATAAGCTGCTTCTATCTTAGTCACTGTTCAGAAACTTCACGAGAACCCTTCAAAGCTGAGACCATTCATTAGCAAAAGCTTGACGGGGAGTTGGATTTAACAAAGACACAATAGCTATTGGTCACTTTGAGGTAAGAGTGGCGACTAATGCACGACAGAAATGAGCCTTTTATTTATTCTGGGATCTTTTTAAGTTTTTGTACTATAGATAACAGACTAATCCGTGAGGTACTGTAGGTCTTTATTCATTTGTCTTTGAGTCAATGACAACCGATAAAACTTTGTCCGCTCTGTTGACAGTGTGTTAAGGGAGAGCCCTGCAGCAAACAAGAAGCTGCATTCAGATATTCCCATTATCAGTGAGGTTAACTCAACAAGGTTCAGAAGATGGGAGGATGATGGTGAAAACAACCGATTCGACATGGACGTGTGCAGTCCACTGACTTGAGGATGAAAGGGTGCCAGAATATGGCAAGAGAAAAACTAACCTTGGTACATCGGCCTAACAGACAGTAAACAGGTCAGAGGGACAGACTGAGCCTGGGAGTATTGGCGGGAAAGTTGGTTCTGTATGACGGCTTTAGGGGCTGTATTAAAGCAGGTTCTGTATGACAGGTTTAGGGGCTGTATTAAAGCAGGTTCTGTATGACGGGTTTAGGGGCGGTATTAAAGCAGGTTCTGTATGACGGGTTTAGGGGCGATATTACAGCAGGTTCTGTATGACAGGTTTAGGGGCGGTATTACAGCAGGTTCTGTATGACGGGTTTAGGGGCTGTATTTAAGCAGGTTCTGTATGACAGGTTTAGGGGCTGTATTAAAGCAGGTTCTGTATGACGGGTTTAGGGGCGGTATTAAAGCAGGTTCTGTATGACGGGTTTAGGGGCGATATTACAGCAGGTTCTGTATGACAGGTTTAGGGGCGGTATTACAGCAGGTTCTGTATGACGGGTTTAGGGGCTGTATTTAAGCAGGTTCTGTATGACAGGTTTAGGGGCGGTGTTAAAGCAGGTTCTGTATGACAGGTTTAGGGGCGGTATTAAAGCAGGTTCTGTATGACGGGTTTAGGGGCGATATTACAGCAGGTTCTGTATGACAGGTTTAGGGGCTGTATTAAAGCAGGTTCTGTATGACGGGTTTAGGGGCGGTATTAAAGCAGGTTCTGTATGACGGGTTTAGGGGCGATATTACAGCAGGTTCTGTATGACAGGTTTAGGGGCGGTATTACAGCAGGTTCTGTATGACGGGTTTAGGGGCTGTATTTAAGCAGGTTCTGTATGACAGGTTTAGGGGCGGTGTTAAAGCAGGTTCTGTATGACAGGTTTAGGGGCGGTATTAAAGCAGGTTCTGTATGACAGGTTTAGGGGTGGTATTAAAGCAGGTTTTGTATGACGGGTTTAGGGGCTGTATTTAAGCAGGTTCTGTATGACAGGTTTAGGGGCGGTGTTAAAGCAGGTTCTGTATGACAGGTTTAGGGGCGGTATTAAAGCAGGTTCTGTATGACGGCTTTAGGGGTGGTATTAAAGCAGGTTCTGTATGACAGGTTTAGGGGTGGTATTAAAGCAGGTTTTGTATGACGGCTTTAGGTGTGGTATTAAAGCAGGTTCTGTATGACGGCTTTAGGGGTGGTATTAAAGCAGGTTCTGTATGACAGCTTTAGGGGTGGTATTACAGCAGGTTCTGTATGACGGGTTTAGGGGCGGTATTAAAGCAGGTTCTGTATGACGGGTTTAGGGGCGGTATTAAAGCAGGTTCTGTATGACAGGTTTAGGGGCGGTATTAAAGCAGGTTCTGTATGACAGGATTAGGGGTGGAATTAAAGCAGGTTCTGTATGACAGGTTTCAGGGCAATATTAAAGCAGGTTCTTTCTGGGTGGTTCCTTCTCCGATTCCCGGGTGAGATCTGGCCGACCGACTCAAAATAAAGCCATACTGATGTAAGTGTATCCATCCTCTCAGTCAGACATACAAGTCTATCTTCAGTCCAACACACTGGATTTGTCATTACCACAGCAATAACCAATATACTACAGTGCAGTTTCCTTGCTTCGGTTCGAGGCTTGTAATGACTAATAAGCACCTTGTTAGGGAGGTCAAATTAATTAACATCATCATTTACAAGGTCAGTAAATGAATGATCACATCACATTCTTTATTTCTAACCTTGTTATCTATAATCAAAAAGTCTAGAGTACCGGTTCTGATTGCAGCTCGTCTAATTCCATAAGGACGTATAGGTGATAAGGAGTGGCTCCAGTCATAACAGACTTGTGATGACCATATAAGGACGTATAGGTCATAAGGAGTGGCTCCAGTCATAACAGACCTGCCCACATGACCATATAAGGACGTACAGGTCATAAGGAGTGGCTCCAGTCATAACAGACTTGTGCACATGACCATATAAGGACGTATAGGTCATAAGGAGTGGCTCCAGTCATAACAGACTTGTCCACATGACCATATAAGGACGTATAGGTCATAAGGAGTGGCTCCAGTCATAACAGACTTGTCCACATGACCATATAAGGACGTATAGGTCATAAGGAGTGGCTCCAGTCATAACAGACCTGCCCACATGACCATATAAGGACGTATAGGTCATAAGGAGTGGCTCCAGTCATAACAGACTTGTCCACATGACCATATAAGGACGTATAGGTCATAAGGAGTGGCTCCAGTCATAACAGACTTGTCCACATGACCATATAAGGACGTATAGGTCATAAGGAGTGGCTCCAGTCATAACAGACCTGCCCACATGACCATATAAGGACGTATAGGTCATAAGGAGTGGCTCCAGTCATAACAGACCTGCCCACATGACCATATAAGGACGTATAGGTCATAAGGAGTGGCTCCAGACTTGTCCACATGACCATATAAGGACGTATAGGTCATAAGGAGTGGCTCCAGTCATAACAGACCTGCCCACATGACCATATAAGGACGTATAGGTCATAAGGAGTGGCTCCAGTCATAACAGACCTGCCCACATGACCATATAAGGACGTATAGGTCATAAGGAGTGGCTCCAGTCATAACAGACTTGTCCACATGACCATATAAGGACGTATAGGTCATAAGGAGTGGCTCCAGTCATAACAGACCTGCCCACATGACCATATAAGGACGTATAGGTCATAAGGAGTGGCTCCAGTCATAACAGACTTGTGCACATGACTGATGGCGCAAAGAGACCAGGGGCTTCACAGAAAGACGATAATGTGTAATGACAACATTTCTGGCTCCACGTTTCACAACCAAGTCCTTTGGCTTTCCCCGCTACAGCTACCGAGTGGAACAGTGCTCAAATCATCTGCAATGTTACCGCTGACAGACAACGTAACAGATAACGGACCGGACCAAGATCATGTCCCAGAGCCGGTGAAAAACCTGTCATTTCTTTGAGACAGACAGTTAACCCGAATTGCTTCTTTGGGTGACCGATGCCACGAGGTTGATGTAAAAATCACATTTTCAGATCAGCTCAGAATAAAAGTGTAATTCATCTAAATTTAATCTGTCCGCTGTAATACAAAAACAAATTATATAAATGATACAATTTACGCACCAGCTAAAAGCCAATGACCAGATCCTCGGCCCATTTAGTTTCACCGTCGTTGCGAGCAGCAGTGGTTAAACAGCGAGTCATCCAGTCAGCCAGATCTGCAGAGTCACGTCAGAGTCACGTCAGAGTCACGTCAGAGTCACGTCAGAGTCACGTCAGAGTCACGTCAGAGTCACTTCGGAGTCACTTCGGAGTCACGTCGGAGTCACGTCGGAGTCACGTCGGAGTCACTTCGGAGTCACGTCAGAGTCACGTCAGAGTCACGTAGGACAGCAGGTGGTGCACGGTGTTCCAGATGCTCAGGCGTGACGTCATTAATGGGCTCCAAATGATTCTGAGGTTCTGCCGCCAATAAACTGCAGTGCGCCTCATCTCCATGGAGACAGCAGGGTCGGCCGTGTGGTTTCAGCATTATTAGATTCCTCCTGCCTCCCCCCCTCCCCCGCTCGTGGTCACTCTGGTATGGCGGTCTGGGTTTCGGGGGGGTGGAGGGGGAGCAGGGGTGCACCGGATGCCTGCTGTAATGTGCGCTCCAGCCGGGGTACTTTATCACGCCGGCCACGCCCCCCTGTCTGCACATCCGTCTCTCCCTTTCCATCGATTTCCCCCTCCCGCTCTCTCCCTCGTCCTGTACCGGCGGCGTGTGACGAAGGAGCCGTGGTGAATGTGAATGAGGGTTGGGGGTGTATGGGGGAGATGAGGTGCGGCTGGGCTCTGTCACGGGCGTGTGGGGCTCTGTCACAGGCGTGTGTTGGGGGGGGCTCTGTCACAGGCGTGTGGTGGTGTGGGGCTCTGTCACAGGCGTGTGTTGGGGGGCTCTGTCACAGGCGTGTGTTGGGGGGGCTCTGTCACAGGCGTGTGGTGGTGTGGGGCTCTGTCACAGGCGTGTGTTGGGGGGCTCTGTCACAGGCGTGTGGTGGTGTGGGGCTCTGTCACAGGTGTGTGTTGGGGGGGGGCTCTGTCACAGGCGTGTGGTGGTGTGGGGCTCTGTCACGGGCGTGTGGTGGTGTGGGGCTCTGTCACAGGCGTGTGGTGGTGTGGGGCTCTATCACAGGCGTGTGGTGGTGTGGGGCTCTATCACAGGCGTGTGGTGGTGTGGGGCTCTGTCACAGTCGTGAGTTGGGGGGGGTCTGTCACAGGCGTGTGGTGGTGTGGGGCTCTATCACAGGCGTGTGGTGGTGTGGGGCTCTGTCACAGTCGTGAGTTGGGGGGGTCTGTCACAGGCGTGTGGTGGTGTGGGGCTCTGTCACAGGCGTGTGGGGGTGTGGGGCTCTGTCACAGGCGTGTGGGGGGGGGCTCTCCTGTACCGGCAGCCTGCGCTGAATGTTAAGAGCACACTCAGCATATTACGCCGCACAGCCATTGTCACGGACACAGAGTCCATCACTGCAGAGGAGATTGCCATGACAACCGCCTCCGCCGCATGCCTCGCATCACCCCCGAAAGGAGGTGCAGGCCTACAGGAGGAAAAAATAGATGAACAACTGAAGGCGGCTTCCCAGCTGGGATTGTTGAAACCTGAACATGTACAAACATGATAAAATCTCTCCAGTGAATATCCTGCATGGATGGTATCTATGAGCTGAGACAATGGCTGTGTGACCTTGTCCAAGGAACATGTATGATGTATAGGACTGAATGGAGTACCTGTTAGCATCTAAATGAGTTTAAACACGTATGGCCAAGCAGAGCTCAGGACCTTAATGGAATCTGAATCCACCAGACCACAATGCAATGCTCTCACCACGTCCATAAACCATCTGAATCCACCAGAACACAATGCAGTGCTCTCACCACGTCCATAAACCATCTGAATCCACCAGACCACAATGCTGTACTCTCACCAGGTCCATGAACCATCTGAATGATCACATGGTCCAAACAAAGACTGAAGACCGACTCCTAGTAGTGCAACGATTGAAAATACAGTGGTGTACTTTACAGATATCCTGATGGGCAATACATTTGCCAGAAGTTGACCGTATAAGCCAAAGGCAAGCTGAAACTAAATGACTGTTCTCAGAAAAGCCCTCAAGTGAACCACCAGTCAGTCAGTGACTCACTACGCCGTGAAGACGGCAAATAGAAAGAAATAGGGACAAAATGGCTGCCGGGAAAAAGTCGAGCCTCGGCAATGTACCCTGAAGAAATGCAGAGGGAGAATAAAGGAACTCACCCCAGCTTATTAGACAGGGAATAATTACTACCTACAGTGATAAAATAAAACGGTGGTGTTTTAAAAGCGCCGATTACACCCTGCTCCCCATCAACCTGCCTGTGACTTCCAGGGGTGAGGGAGAAATGGAGGCAGGAGAGGGGGAGTTATACAGCAGATGAGGGAGAAATGGAGGCAGGAGAGGGGGAGTTACACAGCAGATGAGGGAGAAATGGAGGCAGGAGAGGGGGAGTTTACCTGTCTCATTTTCTCTCCATCACAGTGTCAAATGCTTGTGCACACGCACACGCACACACACACACACACACACACTCACACACAGACACACACTGGAAGGAATATTATATACATACATACATGACAGCTGATATTGAAAAACACTCACACACACAAACACACACACACACACCACAGGATGTGGTGACTGACAAGGCAGGCCACACCAGCTGGGCTCTCTTTGTGCCTTGGATGTGGTCTCCTAGCAACCAGACACAGCAGCTGTCGGTGTGGAATGGGGAGAGGAACCGTGCCGGATCTGGGAAGGGTACCATAACACCAACACTCCCTCTACCATAACACCAACACTCCCTCTACCATAACACCAACACTCCCTCTACCATAACACCAACACTCCCTCTACCATAACACCAACACCCCCTCTACCATAACACCAACACCCCCTCTACCATAACACCAACACCCCCTCTACCATAACACCAACACTCCCTCTACCATAACACCAACACTACATATACCATAACACCAACACCCCCTCTACCATAACACCAACACCCCCTCTACCATAACACCAACACCACCCTCTACCATAACACCAACACTCCCTCTACCATAACACCAACACTACATATACCATAACACCAACACCCCTCTACCATAACACCAACACCCCCTCTACCATAACACCAACACTACATCTACCATAACACCAACACCCCCTCTACCATAACACCAACACTCCCTCTACCATAACACCAACACTCCCTCTACCATAACACCAACACTCCCTCTACCATAACACCAACACTCCCTCTACCATAACACCAACACTCCCTCTACCATAACACCAACACTCCCTCTACCATAACACCAACACTCCCTCTACCATAACACCAACACTCCCTCTACCATAACACCAACACTCCCTCTACCATAACACCAACACCACCCTCTACCATAACACCAACACTCCCTTTACCATAACACCAACACTACATATACCATAACACCAACACTCCCTCTACCATAACACCAACACCCCCTCTACCATAACACCAACACTACATCTACCATAACACCAACACCCCCTCTACCATAACACCAACACTACATCTACCATAACACCAACACCCCTCTACCATAACACCAACACCCCTCTACCATAACACCAACACTACATCTACCATAACACCAACACCCCCTCTACCATAACACCAACACACCCTCTACCATAACACCAACACCCCTCTACCATAACACCAACACTCCCTCTACCATAACACCAACACTACATATACCATAACACCAACACCCCCTCTACCATAACACCAACACCCCTCTACCATAACACCAACACCACCCTCTACCATAACACCAACACTCCCTCTACCATAACACCAACACTACATATACCATAACACCAACACCCCCTCTACCATAACACCAACACCCCCTCTACCATAACACCAACACTACATCTACCATAACACCAACACTCCCTCTACCATAACACCAACACTCCCTCTACCATAACACCAACACTCCCTCTACCATAACACCAACACTCCCTCTACCATAACACCAACACCCCCTCTACCATAACACCAACACTCCCTCTACCATAACACCAACACTCCCTCTACCATAACACCAACACTCCCTCTACCATAACACCAACACTCCCTCTACCATAACACCAACACTCCCTCTACCATAACACCAACACTCCCTCTACCATAACACCAACACTCCCTCTACCATAACACCAACACCCCCTCTACCATAACACCAACACTCCCTCTACCATAACACCAACACTACATCTACCATAACACCAACACTACATCTACCATAACACCAACACCCCCTCTACCATAACACCAACACCCCTCTACCATAACACCAACACTACATCTACCATAACACCAACACTACATCTACCATAACACCAACACTCCCTCTACCATAACACCAACACTCCCTCTACCATAACACCAACACTACATCTACCATAACACCAACACCCCCTCTACCATAACACCAACACTACATCTACCATAGCACCAACACCACATTGGCCTAACCTCATCAACACCACATTGGCCTAACCTCATCAACACCACACTGTCTCATCACTTCAGACCAGGAAGTCAACACAACAAGCATTATAATAAGTCCCCGGACCCAAGACACATTCAGAGACCCAAACATACAGAACAGCACACTTTGATTTGTCTGGTGAACACATGGTTGGTAAATGAGATTGAAACCATCTGGGTTGACATGAGGACCAGCTAATATCCAAATCAAAAGCAAATGTGTGGGTCTGACTGAGGTGCAATAAACCATGTAGGAAGTCATATATATTATATTAGACACCGCTGTACATATGGCACATGTAAGCAATCAAATTATAATGTGGAATGCATTCACATCAGAAAATGTACTGCACCCAACAGCCGGCAGGGCCTGGAGAGGAGGGAGGGGCAGGGAAAGGGAGAGAGAGAGGGAGAGGGAGGGAGAGAGGGGGGAGGGAGAGGGAGAGAGGGGGAGGGAGAGGGAGAGAGAGAGGGAGAGAGAAAGGGAGAGAGGAACAGAGGGAGGGAGGGAGAGGGGAAGGGAGAGAGGGACAGAGGGTGAGGGAGGGAGAGAGAGAGGGAGGGAGAGATAAAACTAACAGGGTCTAGCGCCTTCAAGCTAGATAATGAACTTTTGACTCTGTCTCTCGTTTAGGAAAAACATCAGCATTTTGTAGGAACACGATCCCAGGAGGTTTGGTAGGCATATTATTATCTGGATCCTGTAGGTTTTGGGTCGGGTACACGATCATGTGCTGAGCTTCATGTGCTGAGCTTCATGTGCTGAGCTTCATGTTCTGAGCTTCATGTGCTGAGCTTCATGTGCTGAGCTTCATGTTGTGAGCTTCATGTGCTGAGCTTCATGTTCTGAGCTTCATGTGCTGAGCTTCATGTGCTGAGCTTCATGTTCTGAGCTTCATGTGCTGAGCTTCATGTGCTGAGCTTCATGTGCTGAGCTTCATGTGCTGAGCTTCATGTGCTGAGCTTCATGTGCTGAGCTTCATGTGCTGAGCTTCATGTGCTGAGCTTCATGTTGTGAGCTTCATGTGCTGAGCTTCATGTTCTGAGCTTCATGTGCTGAGCTTCATGTTCTGAGCTTCATGTGCTGAGCTTCATGTTGAGAGCTTCATGTGCTGAGCTTCATGTGCTGAGCTTCATGTGCTGAGCTTCATGTGCTGAGCTTCATGTGCTGAGCTTCTTGTGCTGAGCTTCATGTGCTGAGCTTCATGTGCTGAGCTTCATGTTGAGAGCTTCATGTGCTGAGCTTCATGTGCTGAGCTTCATGTTGAGAGCTTCATGTGCTGAGCTTCATGTGCTGAGCTTCATGTTGAGAGCTTCATGTGCTGAGCTTCATGTGCTGAGCTTCATGTGCTGAGCTTCATGTGCTGAGCTTCATGTGCTGAGCTTCTTGTGCTGAGCTTCAGGGTAAGTCAGTGAAATATTCTGATCAGACGCCATTGGGTGGACGGTTTACACACTTTATTACAGCTCAAATTCTGTCTGTATCCATTTTAGAGGGATAACTTGGAGACTGTGACCTGAGGATGTAACAGTCAAATCAAGCCTGAAGGAGGATTTCCTTAGTTAGCCTGCTGACAGTGGAGTCCGAGTGTGAGGACTGGGTTTGTACTGGAGCCTGAAATAACCACCCATAGAGTTGGTTAGAGGACTGGGTTTGTACTGGAGCCTGAAATAACCACCCATAGAGTTGGTTAGAGGACTGGGTTTGTACTGGAGCCTGAAATAACCACCCATAGAGTTGGTTAGAGGACTGGGTTTGTACTGGAGCCTGAAATAACCACCCATAGAGTTGGTTAGAGGACTGGGTTTGTACTGGAGCCTGAAATAACCACCCATAGAGTTGGTTAGAGGACTGGGTTTGTACTGGAGCCTGAAATAACCACCCATAGAGTTGGTTAGAGGACTGGGTTCTTACTGGAGCCTGAAATAACCACCCATAGAGTTGGTTAGAGGACTGGGTTTGTACTGGAGCCTGAAATAACCACCCATAGAGTTGGTTAGAGGACTGGGTTCTTACTGGAGCCTGAAATAACCACCCATAGAGTTGGTTAGAGGACTGGGTTTGTACTGGAGCCTGAAATAACCACCCATAGAGTTGGTTAGAGGACTGAATGCTCAAACCCAGGGTAGTTATTAGAGCTACCTCATGACCTTGTGTATTTCAACCAATCATGGAATATTAACCTTTGTAGGAGTGACACCAATCACATATGATGATCATGCCGTTATTAACGTGAGTAGCTAAGTACTTTCTGTTAATGCAAGGAACGCTTTTAAAATGGATTAGTTCAATAAAACCATAGATACTTAATCTGCTGGTATTGTATGGGAACGTAGATTACTTTAGCTAGTGAACTGACCATCTAGCTAACAAATCAATCACAATAGTAGCACATTTATATACATATGCTAAAAATAATATACTACATTGTTGAAAAAAAACAAATAAAAATAAAATAAAAAGGACCGCCATTAAATTTCAAGATCTCCAGTCTAATAGTCCTGCTCAACCCAGATCCTAAACCTAAAGTTGTTTTAATAGGTGTTGGGTGTTCGTACTGACCACTGCTGAGGTCACAGCTGAGGTCGCTGTACTTTAACCTCTCAGAGGAGCACTCACTCCTGTCATTTCCTCCATGTGCTCTAATCTGCCATGAGATTGTAAATCTGCTTTAAGAGCCTTTAGACTCAGCTGGCCGTTTGTCTTTAGAGCTGCTAATTGCAGCACTTTAAATGGGCTCCCTGTAAACAGACACGTTTATTGGCCCTTAAAATGTTCATTTGCCTCATGATACATTACTAGCAGGTTCCCAAACAGTCCTAACAGGTTCCTGTTTGGGGTGTGGGGCTCTATCAGATGATCACCAGGAAACGGACTAATTCGCATATTGATTTACAGTAACGACCATATTTGGGTGTGTCCGCTGTAAGACAGGTAGACCAGCCCAGGGAAGGGAACTGCTTCAACAAATGGGTGGATTTACTCTGTCTCACCATCTGACTGGCTGATCTATGGTTCCTCTGTCTGTCTCACCATCTGACTGGCTGATCTATGGTTCCTCTGTCTCACCATCTGACTGGCTGATCTATGGTTCCTCTGTCTGTCTCACCATCTGACTGGGTGATCTATGGTTCCTCTGTCTGTCTCACCATCTGACTGGGTGATTTATGGTTCCTCTGTCTGTCTCACCATCTGACTGGCTGATCTATGGTTCCTCTGTCTCACCATCTGACTGGCTGATCTATGGTTCCTCTGTCTCACCATCTGACTGGCTGATCCATGGTTCCTCTGTCTCACCATCTGACTGGCTGATCTATGGTTCCTCTGTCTGTCTCACCATCTGACTGGCTGATCTATGGTTCCTCTGTCTGTCTCACCATCTGACTGGCTGATCTATGGTTCCTCTGTCTCACCATCTGACTGGCTGATCTATGGTTCCTCTGTCTGTCTCACCATCTGACTGGCTGATCTATGGTTCCTCTGTCTCACCATCTGACTGGCTGATCTATGGTTCCTCTGTCTGTCTCACCATCTGACTGGGTAATCTATGGTTCCTCTGTCTGTCTCACCATCTGACTGGGTGATCTATGGTTCCTCTGTCTGTCTCACCATCTGACTGGCTGATCCATGGTTCCCCTGTCTCACCATCTGACTGGCTGATCTATGGTTCCTCTGTCTCACCATCTGACTGGGTGATCTATGGTTCCTCTGTCTGTCTCACCATCTGACTGGCTGATCTATGGTTCCTCTGCCTGTCTCACCATCTGACTGGCTGATCTATGGTTCCTCTGTCTGTCTCACCATCTGACTGGCTGATCTATGGTTCCTCTGTCTCACCATCTGACTGGCTGATCTATGGTTCCTCTGTCTCACCATCTGACTGGCTGATCTATGGTTCCTCTGTCTGTCTCACCATCTGACTGGCTGATCTATGGTTCCTCTGTCTCACCATCTGACTGTCTGATCTATGGTTCCTCTGTCTGTCTCACCATCTGACTGGCTGATCTATGGTTCCTCTGTCTGTCTCACCATCTGACTGGGTGATCTATGGTTCCTCTGTCTGTCTCACCATCTGACTGGGTGATCTATGGTTCCTCTGTCTGTCTCACCATCTGACTGGGTGATCTATGGTTCCTCTGTCTGTCTCACCATCTGACTGGCTGATCCATGGTTCCCCTGTCTCACCATCTGACTGGCTGATCTATGGTTCCTCTGTCTGTCTCACCATCTGACTGGGTGATCTATGGTTCCTCTGTCTGTCTCACCATCTGACTGGCTGATCCATGGTTCCCCTGTCTCACCATCTGACTGGCTGATCTATGGTTCCTCTGTCTCACCATCTGACTGGGTGATCTATGGTTCCTCTGTCTGTCTCACCATCTGACTGGCTGATCCATGGTTCCCTGTCTCACCATCTGACTGGCTGATCTATGGTTCCTCTGTCTCACCATCTGACTGGGTGATCTATGGTTCCTCTGTCTGTCTCACCATCTGACTGGCTGATCTATGGTTCCTCTGTCTGTCTCACCATCTGACTGGCTGATCTATGGTTCCTCTGTCTCACCATCTGACTGGCTGATCTATGGTTCCTCTGTCTGTCTCACCATCTGACTGGCTGATCTATGGTTCCTCTGTCTCACCATCTGACTGGCTGATCTATGGTTCCTCTGTCTGTCTCACCATCTGACTGGGTGATCTATGGTTCCTCTGTCTGTCTCACCATCTGACTGGCTGATCTATGGTTCCTCTGTCTGTCTCACCATCTGACTGGGTGATCGATGGTTCCTCTGTTTCATCATCTGACCTCTGCCTGTACCATTCCTCAGGGTGTTTCCCTCTTCAGTTAACTGGTAGGAGACCTGGTTAATCAGGTGAGTTGTCTCAACAGATGAGTGGTACTCTGTCAATATGACGTCCCTACATCACTTCCTGATGCTGCTGTGTTTTCCATCATATTTATAGCATCATATTTATGACATCAAATGTATGACATCCTATTTATACCATCTAACTAGTTGTGACTGGGGGTCCAGAGCAATGGTTATATATCATGATCTTATCTTGTCTTATATTTTTAAATAGGCATCTAAGTTCTCTTAAGTGATTTATTTTCATACTTGATATAAAATGTCCTCATGGTTTTCTCTTTTCTCGTCTTGATAGATATTTTAACACACGTTGTACTGCAATAATATCTGTGGGGATTTCAAATATGGTTGGATAAACCTTCACAAATACACAAGAGCTCCTCACCCAGATACAAACTAACAGTGGGGAGAGGAATGTCCACAGAGAGATGAATGACTTAAAACGACAGTCTGCAAACATACCCATTTATCTGGGATGACGTGACAAAAGACCACGATATAAAAAGAAGAAAGTCCTAAAGACTGAAACTCACCATAAAGGGAATGAGCGAAACGTTGTGCTCTTCCTAGAGAAATGCACACCCAACTCAACGGTACACAGTAGCGATGTTAGCTTAGCGCCCACAGGTAACAAACAAACGGGTTATTGTTATGTCTACTTTAAAACACTTTGCTCTCCACAGACTTTCGCTCTCTCACAATTTCCATTGTCATCCCTTGTGGCTACTTCTTTTGATGCCTGGTCTTTGTGTTTGGGCAGAACGTGTGCTTTGTTCTGACAGGAGAATGTGTGCTGTGGATTAGCTTTAACCCTTCTCTTCTTCCCAAATGCATGGTCCCTAATGCTTCGATTAAAGTATGGGTTTAGAGAGAATATTGCATCGATAAGGGTTTAGAGAGACTTGTTCTGAGTCTTTCTCAGAAAAAGACAGGTCCGTATATTGACTTGGAGATGGCGTGGCTAAACGTGACCTCTCGTGTGACTCACCTGCTTTCCGTCCAGCGTGTAGATTTTCTTGACCACGCCACTCTCCAGCTTTATGGCCTCTGTGATGTCAGTGAGCACTTGTTCGAAGGAGTGAGCCGTCTTCTTGTTGAGAAGGACCCGGACGGCCTTCCTTGGTTTCACTCCGCTCCGCATCACCGTCACCAGTTTGGGACGGACAAACTCCTTGCCCTCCCGGGCTTCGCTGGCCTGCTTACTGGCCAGGCTCTGCAGGTTCTTCTGACTGGCAGAAGCCTTCACGTTCACGGACCAGTTGGGATTGACGTTCTTCGTGTAGTCAACCTTCTTGTAGAAATTCTCGGACGCGCAGACGTAGCTCTCGCCTTAAGTTCCGGGAGATGACAGAAAGAGACATACCGTCAGGAATATATGACGATAAGTGAAGTATGCAAACATGTCTGACATGTCAAAGTCTTGACAGGAAACCCTGTGGAAAAAACATCATCTTGCAGAGCAAATATTAACTTCAACAAACTCTAATATAACATGCGGTTTCAGAACCATTGGGAGAAGTTGAGTTATTATTAATAAAACACTTAACCCATCAAAAAGGGCAGGTATTATTCATGTTTTATGAAGGACAAAATATGAACGAATCCCCATGTAAACAACGCATACCTGATAAAAGATTGAATTTATAGCAAGGGATACTATTCAAACAAGCTCTGCTAAATTTTACAGTGTTAAAAAACGAGCAGTTCATTCTTTTCTAAATCTCACAATGTTTTATTAAAGACTAACAGTAGTTTCTCTACTAAGTTCAATCGTACACTTTGTTGAAAGACAAGCAGCTAACTGTCAAACTAAAATCTCACACAGTGTTTAAAGACAAGCAATTATTTCCCACATCTTTAAACTGAGACAGAGACGTCTATGTCCTCCCATTCTGTAATTGCTAAAGCATCTCCATCAAGCTAATCTTCAGAACGGTGACCAGTGAGGTGAACTCTCCACCAGAATGAGTCTGCTCCGTCAGAGATAGACATGACATCAGAGGTCCGTAGCAACCAAGAAATTAAAAGAAGAAACAGAACAACAAAGGACCCTAAAGGGCTTTTCTCAAACAGTTACTCCCTCACTCTCCAAAATACAACCCTTATCCAATACTGCCATGTCACACGACCACAGGAATATCCTCCACCATATGAGGTGGGCTATGTTAGCTCCAGCTATTGATCGGCCATATCTGATATTCTGGACTTCCTACTACGCCCCTCTATATCGGCACTTCAGGTTGAATACTGACACATGATTACTGATGAATGACTGACACATACATCTGACATGTGGCAACAATCTCCAAACTGATCATATCTGCTGTTTTACTCCAGGATGGAAGTACACTGCCATTGGCTGAGGCTGTATGTTAATGAGATCTGTGCTTTAGTCACTTCCCAGAGACAACTGGTGAACATTTGATAGACATAGAGACGGTGAGTGAGAGCGAACTGAGGCACTCTGGGAAGGAGGAATTACTATTCACGACACAGGGCTCTGGGGTGGAGAGGAGAGGGGGGGAATGTTTACGAGCCGAAGAGTGGACAGACTAGTCGGTGGCGGCGGGATGGATGGTCTCTGTCACCGAAAGAGGAAGAGGAGAAAGATCGATGGAATCTGCAAACAGGAGAGAGTGCAGCCAGACAAATCTCATGAGTAATGTCGGGCTGGAGATGAAAGCTAGCTAGAGGACAAAGCTGCAATGACACAGGACAAACAGCAAACCCTACCCCTGTGTTACCAGGGAAACACCGTACCAAAGACATTATCAAAACTAGGAACTATTAAAATAACCCACCAGGATACAAGTAGGAACATGAAACATTATTTTCAAACATCTTTTAGGGGTAAAATATAAGCCTTGTCTCTGAGTCGGCAACTCCAGGCAGAGAAACAACAGCGGCCATTACAGAGAATATGTGACAATGAGAGTGAAATATAAAATGGACATCATGAGTGTGTGTCTATGTTTAGTAACGCTAAGAGACAAAGCACAAAGTCTGCTGAAATCTCTATATGGTTCATCTGATATGTATGAAAATACCCTGCAAAACACACATACATAAATACTGTACAATAGGTGGGAAAAAAACAATTAGAGGAGAAAAAATCTGAACTGCACAGCTTGAATAAATTGTCTCAGTAAGGGTGTATCAGTAGACTAGAAGATTCCACAACGCAGGTCATGTGATCGTGTGATCATGTGATCATGTGATAGAACATTAACCACAACAATGTGACAAACCTGAGCATTTCTTCAGCCAGCTGGCGTCACATGGCAACCAGACAGACGCCCCATGGTACCATGGTAACAGCACAACCACTGGTGTGGTTGGGTCATGACCACATGACCACAACATGACCACATGACCACCGGCTACCGTACCTGGTTCATCACAGGAGAATCTACCTCATGAGGAGGGTGTCTCTGGATAAGCACATGAGATAAGCCTCTCCTGGGGACAGATATGCTGTGATAATAAACTATTCCAGGGATGTCTAGCCGGAATTGTAATTTGAATATCTACTAGACGTCTGTTTTCGTACATGTGACGCTAGATATGACGATAGGGCGTGTCGTCAGATCCTATCAGATAAATTACTTCTGATATCAGGTGAATAAATCACACGAGCACATGTGGGAGAGAACCCAGTGTCTCTCCAGAGTAACGCCCCGTAGACGTGAGACAGCATTTCAAAGCGTGTTTTGACAGCAACTACCAGAAGAGCAGCTCTTACTAGCAGTACCTAAAAAGGATTTGTCATTAATCACATATGACAGAACCCGTAGTAAGATGGAGTCTTCACACAGATATTCAGCGTGGCAAATCGCCACGGTAACTCTCCACATCCAGGGTGGAGCTGATAGGGTACAGTACAGTAGGGACTAGAGGCCTGGATTGGGACACACCAGCTGTCTCAGGATAACACTGTAAGACTCCTCTCCCAGGATGCACTTCACTGTGTTAATGACCGGAATAAATAAGCAGAACCTCCTCCCCGTCTCCTATCTGGGTATCATAATACCCTCCATCTCTCATACCTACTTGTACCAGTCAGAACCAGAGACACCCAGAGGACATCCATCAGTGCAGGGCACCCCCCCCCACGTCCCTCACTCCCCTTCCCCCTTCTGCCCTCCCCCTCTCCTCCAGACAACGACCAGTGGGGGAGGACACAGCATAGGAGTTAATTATCTCCCTATAGGATGACCTGCCCTTTTCACGTCCTTTCATACACACACACACACACACACACAGTCTGTCTTGTACACACACGCATACACGCATTCACACACATACACACACATACACACACACCCACCCACCAAAGCCAACCACTGCGTAGCCTAAACCACACCCACCTATTAGATTAAGATAACCAACCACCACCTCTGACCCCCCCTCTTCTGTCCTAAACAGCTCCAATGGAACAGATGATCACCATTGTTATCCAATCAAGACAGGTTAGTATCTTTGTTTCATTTGCATAATCCCAGCCCCTTCACACCTCAAAAACAGCAACTAATGAGCTTCCAGGGCCGTTTTTTGAAATAATTCTGTCAAACACTGAATTACATGTTACTTTGAACATTGAACAGTAAAATGAAAAGGCCAAAGGGTTTTGTGTCAGAGGGAGAAAAGGGGTTTGGGGCGTTTTGGGGCGAAATGAACAGCCCAATTAGCCAGAGGAGTTAAGTGTACTATGAAGAACCCAGGAGCAGATGGGGTGGAGGGATTGAATGAACCAGCCTGGGCAGGAGACCATGAACCCCCAGGTTACACAAGTCCAGAGGAAGAGTTACTGGAGTAACTGCACTAGAGTGTTCACTATAAGGTCACATGGTGATCTGCCTCTAAGGGGCGTGGTCACAAGGTAACACAGGAAGTAACTGCATTAGAGTGTTCACTATAAGGTCACATGGTGATCTGCCTCTAAGGGGCGTGGTCACATGGTAACACAGGAAGTAACTGCACTAGAGTGTTCACTATAAGGTCACATGGTGATCTGCCTCTAAGGGGCGTGGTCACAAGGTAACACAGGAAGTAACTGCACTAGAGTGTTCACTATAAGGTCACATGGTGATCTGCCTCTAAGGGGCGTGGTCACATGGTAACACAGGAAGTAACTGCATTAGAGTGTTCACTATAAGGTCACATGGTGATCTGCCTCTAAGGGGCGTGGTCACAAGGTAACACAGGAAGTAACTGCACTAGAGTGTTCACTATAAGGTCACATGGTGATCTGCCTCTAAGGGGCGTGGTCACATGGTAACACAGGAAGTAACTGCATTAGAGTGTTCACTATAAGGTCACATGGTGATCTGACTCTAAGGGGCGTGGTCACATGGTAACACAGGAAGTAACTGCATTAGAGTGTTCACTATAAGGTCACATGGTGATCTGCCTCTAAGGGGCGTGGTCACATGGTAACACAGGAAGTAACTGCATTAGTGTGTTCACTATAAGGTCACATGGTGATCTGCCTCTAAGGGGCGTGGTCACATGGTAACACAGGAAGTAACTGCATTAGAGTGTTCACTATAAGGTCACATGGTGATCTGCCTCTAAGGGGCGTGGTCACATGGTAACACAGGAAGTAACTGCACTAGAGTGTTCACTATAAGGTCACATGGTGATCTGCCTCTAAGGGGCGTGGTCACATGGTAACACAGGAAGTAACTGCATTAGAGTGTTCACTATAAGGTCACATGGTGGTCTGCCTCTAAGGGGCGTGGTCACAAGGTAACAAACCCTGAGGTAGAGATCACTATTGATACAGTCGACATAAAGCTGGAGAGAAAGACACCACAGAACCATTAACTTCTACCATCACTGTCTACTTGTCCTCGCTTGTACCCACTCTTCCTCTCTGAGTGTTTTCGAAACAAAGTTGGATTCATTTCTACTCCATCAGCAGGCCCTAATATAATATGTATCCAGGCAGTCAACAGCATTACATCGATTGAATAAAGAAGGCATTGTGTTTCGCTCTCCGTGTACAGAAAAACAACTCATGTCCGGAGGAGATAGACAAACTGGACAGGTACTCATCATAGCTTTCCATCTGGGACATCTCCATGACAACCGTTTCCATCTGGGACCTCCCCTTCACAACCGTTTCCATCTGGGACCTCCCCATCTCAACCGTTTCCATCTGGGACCTCCCCTTCACAACCGTTTCCATCTGGGACCTCCCCATCCCAACCGTTTCCATCTGGGACCTCCCCTTCACAACCGTTTCCATCTGGGACCTCCCCTTCACAACCGTTTCCATCTGGGACCTCCCCTTCACAACCGTTTCCATCTGGGACCTCCCCTTCACAACCGTTTCCATCTGGGACCTCCCCTTCACAACCGTTTCCATCTGGGACCTCCCCTTCACAACCGTTTCCATCTGGGACCTCCCCTTCACAACCGTTTCCATCTGGGACCTCCCCTTCACAACCGTTTCCATCTGGGACCTCCCCTTCACAACCGTTTCCATCTGGGACCTCCCCTTCACAACCGTTTCCATCTGGGACCTCCCCATAACAGCTGTTACAGGGGAGTTAATATAACTTAATAACTGATTCCTACCAGATCTCCCACCCTTTGTAAATATTCATACTGGACATCTCCTGAATGTATCACTATAAAGTGTCTACAACTCTTTATTAAAGGTGGGAGAGTCCCTTAATGAGGGGAAACGACGTCACAGCACTCCAACAGGGCGACGACACCGCCATTTCAGTTCGGAATAGACGGCCGCCTCCCCATCGGGCCGATTCCACTGAGACGCCGTGCCCTGTTTCAGAACCATTTTCTAATTCCAGCAGTTATGTCCTGGGATCCTGCTCCGCTCACCAGTTCAGCGTGTCTACGTGCCTGTGGGAGTCACCGGCTGGAAAACCTCAGTAATAACAGGGTTTCACGTGACGATAGGAGCAGCCTTCCACCACGCCGCGCATATTAATGAACAGCAGCCAAGGAAAACCGTTTCACTAGCGGCGGCCATCTTGCTGACCATGACTAGGATGTCAGGGATGATGACAACGCAACGATGCGGGACGACGATCACGGATGACAGCACAGTGAGTCATTACAACAACTCCTGAAAACGCTGGAGGTATTCCAACTCAACCATGTCTTCTTGATGCTCTGTCTTGTCTGGGGCATTTCAGTGAATTGCCAGTATAAATTATTGAGGCTTTAACAGCAGGACTCAGTACCAGCGTTCAGCTGAAACCCCTCTGGAGGACACCGTGTAAACATAGCATTCGTCCCGCAGCTCTTTCACAAACCATCAGATTATCATATCTAATGTGGAGAGATTATAGCAGGCTAGACAGGAACCTAATCTCAAAGACATTCGCTCCTCCCAACCCCAGAGTGCACTACAACGGAAGAAGTTGCATAACGACTCCCCCACACACCCCACACGTCTCCCCCACACGACTCCCCCACACACGCCACCCGACTCCCCACACAACTCCCCCACACACGCCACCCGACTCCCCCACACACCCCACAAGTCTCCCCCACACGACTCCCCCACACACGCCACCCGACTCCCCACACGACTCCACCACACACGCCACCCGACTCCCCCACACGACTCCCCACACACGCCACCCGACTCCCCACACGACTCCCCACACACCCCACACGACTCCCCCACACGACTCCCCCACACGACTCCCCCACACACCCCACACGTCTCCCCACACGACTCCCCCACACCCCCCACCCGCCTCCCCCACACGACTCCCCACACACCCCACACGACTCCCCACACGACTCCCCCACACGACTCCCCACACACGCCACCCGACTCCCCCACACACGCCACCCGACTCCCCCATCCCGTCACATCAGCTCACCTTCCTCCAGCTCGTCCATGGTGGTGATCTTGCGCATCCCGTCGATGCTGAAGATGAAGCGGACCCCCTGGGGCAGGTTGATGTGGTCGGAGAGGGAGCGCGTCAGGTCGGCCAGGAGGGCGTCGAACGTGCGGAAGCGGTCGACCGCCACGGCGTAAACGATGCCTTTGAAGTAGCGGTCGCCGTTGCGGTAGAAGCGCACCTTCTTGGCCTTCTTCTCGTTGGTCAGAGCCTGCAGGGTGCGGGTTCTGTAGAAGCTGCAGTGGGCGCTGTGGGTGGGGCTGGGCAAGCCGTTCATACGCCCACCCCGCGGAGTACGGGGCTTGTCTCGCTCGTCGAAATGTCCGAAGTCCAGCTCCATGGCAGCAGAGGTCCGCAGGGGGTCCGTGTTAGATGGGTGCTGGTGAGCCGTAGGGATTCTGCCAAAAAAAGGAATAAAACCAGTAAATAGTGTCAGGTGAGGTAGGTGTCAGGTGAGGTAGGTGTCAGGTGAGGTAGGTGTCAGGTGAGGTAGGTGTCAGGTGAGGTAGGTGTCAGGTGAGTTAGGTGTCAGGTGAGTTAGGTGTCAGGTGAGTTAGGTGTCAGGTGAGTTAGGTGTCAGGTGAGTTAGGTGTCAGGTGAGTTAGGTGTCAGGTGAGTTAGGTGTCAGGTGAGTTAGGTGTCAGGTGAGTTAGGTTTCAGGTGAGGTAGGTGTCAGGTGAGGTAGGTGTCAGGTGAGTTAGGTGTAAGGTGAGATAGATGTAATGTGAGTTAGGTGTCAGGTGAGTTAGATGTAATGTGAGTTAGGTGTCAGGTGAGGTAGGTCTCAGGTGAGTTACGTGTCAGGTGAGTTACGTGTCAGGTGAGTTAGGTGTCAGGTGAGTTAGATGTCAGGTGAGTTAGGTGTCAGGTGAGGTAGGTGTCAGGTGAGTTAGGTGTCAGGTGAGGTAGGTGTCAGGTGAGGTAGGTGTCAGGTGAGGTAGGTGTCAGGTGAGTTAGGTGTCAGGTGAGTTAGGTGTCAGGTGAGTTAGGTGTCAGGTGAGTTAGGTGTCAGGTGAGTTAGGTGTCAGGTGAGTTAGGTGTCAGGTGAGATAGATGTAATGTGAGTTAGGTGTCAGGTGACGTAGGTGTCAGGTGAGGTAGGTGTCAGGTGAGGTAGGTGTCACGTGCTGCATTAAACCAGAGTTCTCTAAGTGTTTAATATAACGACTATAGAGCTTGACGTCAATCAATTAATCTGTTCTCCCAGATGAACTTGCAGAATGCCGATGACAGAACACCAAAGTGGTATAAATACATTCCTCAACATTCTAATTCGTCTAGCTCCAGTGAAATTCCCTTGCAGTGGGTATTACATTCCAGCATCTAGCTCCAGTGAAATTCCCTAGCAGTGGGTATTACATTCCAGCGTCTAGCTCCAGTGAAATTCCCTTGCAGTGGGTATTACATTCCAGCATCTAGCTCCAGTGAAATTCTCTTGCAGTGGGTATTACATTCCAGCATCTAGCTCCAGTGAAATTCCCTTGCAGTGGGTATTACATATCTTCTCCAGCCCACTCACATAGCAGATCACACCCTCCTGCCCCAACTCTCCAGAGGGTGTTCGCTTACTACAGGATGAAGAGGCCCAATCAATTGAAGACCCTCGCTATCGATTAGATCCACCCCTCCCAGACACACAGAAGTGTGTAAACCCGATACCCCTCTACACGTGCACCAATGCTGTTTGTCTCTACGTCCGTAAACAATGTGTAAACGCAACCGAAGAACGTTCTGCGTTCATGACAGAGCGGCGAGAGTCGCCTTTTGTGAAGTTCCCTAGTTAAAGGGGGGCTCATTATTTCATGTCAGGTAAACAGAATGGATCATGGGAACTCGTTTAGAACCCCTGAAGGAACCCTTTCTCATTTGAGTGACACGCAGTTGATCGAGGCCATTCACTCTAATTTCTCCTGTAAGTTTCTGGGTTAAACCGTCTGCTAAATATCTCAACAGCAAGGAATCCCACCGACATATTAAACGGGCTAACCCATCTCATCAGTTCTACTCATCTCCAGTTCTTGCTCCACCTCCACTCTATATTTGCCTCTGTCCTGGCCTACATTCAGCCTGCCCTTGAGAAAGGAAGTGAGGCGTGGCCAGTGAACGGCTGTGATTAGGGTGCCAGCCTCATTGGATGTGTGATATTATGGAGAATAGTGTCATTTAGGCTGCAGTTTGTTCTGACTCTGGTGTTACTCACGGGCTGGGAACCAAGACCACAAGTGTCATTCTGATTCCAGTACAGCCCACTGCCTTATTATACCCCAGGTATTAAACTAATATGGGTCATGCGATATCTTGTGTCACAAGAAAAGTAGGACAATAATGCTTCACCTCAATTACTCTTTTCAACCGAATAAATTTGTCAAAAAGAACATTGGAAGCAGCTATATTCTATTACATTCTGAGTCTCAACCCACACACGGGCTTCTATGAAGACGACGCTGGGACTGATCTGCGGCTACTGTAGAGTCATCGTCCACCTCCCATCAGTACCGGGGGCTCGTCCACCTCCCATCAGTACCGGGGGCTCGTCCACCTCCCATCAGTACCGGGGGCTCGTCCACCTCCCATCAGTACCGGGGGCTCGTCCACCTCCCATCAGTACCGGGGGCTCGTCCACCTCCCATCAGTACCGGGGGCTCGTCTACCTCCGTCAGTACCGGGGGCTCGTCCACCTCCCATCAGTACCGGGGGCTCGTCCACGTCCCGTCAGTACCGGGGGCTCGTCCACCTCCCATCAGTACCGGGGGCTCGTCCACCTCCGTCAGTACCGGGGGCTCGTCCACCTCCCATCAGTACCGGGGGCTCGTCCACCTCCGTCAGTACCGGGGGCTCGTCCACCTCCGTCAGTACCGGGGGCTCGTCCACCTTCCATCAGTACCGGGGGCTCGTCCACCTCCCATCAGTACCGGGGGCTCGTCCACCTCCCATCAGTACCGGGGGCTCGTCCACCTCCGTCAGTACCGGGGGCTTGTCCACCTCCCATCAGTACCGGGGGCTCGTCCACCTCCCGTCAGTACCGGGGGCTCGTCCACCTCCCATCAGTACCGGGGGCTCGTCCACGTCCCGTCAGTACCGGGGGCTCGTCCACCTCCCGTCAGTACCGGGGGCTCGTCCACCTCCCATCAGTACCGGGGGCTCGTCCACCTCCCATCAGTACCGGGGGCTCGTCCACGTCCCGTCAGTACCGGGGGCTCGTCCACGTCCCACCTCCCGTCAGTACTAGAAGTGTTAGTGGGTGACATAAAGTGGATCATTTCACAGTCACTTCACTTCCCTGTAGGGCTGACCACCATCTGGGATGATTACCATCTGGGATGATGTCAACACCTCGTTCAGGGGTTACTCATCGTCGGCACGTCAAACTACGGCTGTGATGGTAGTCAAGCTGGCACGTGGGTGGTACAGTGAAAACACCACGGCAATGTCATCGTTTACATGAGAAACACACACTTGCACAATTTTTTTCCGGGAAGAAAATTAAGCTAACTTAAATGATGAATGATATGTGGACGAATAGACCTACAGTACATTGGTATTGTTTTAACCAGGTCCATTTCGCAGACAATTACCAAAATAAAGGCTAGATAGTCAGAGACAATAAAACATTTAGAAAGATCAATTTGTCCTGTTGACTGCAAATAAACAAAACCAATTGTCAATGCGCCCTTAAAGACCGTATTAAAACAGAGATGATTTAAATTGACCTTAGGTGATCTCCTTTTCTACTTCTATCTGGTTTTTGGTAGGGAGCCATAACGAAGCATTTCTCTCTTGGTCTACGTCAGGAAGTAATGAGGCATGTGACAAATACAATCCATTTGATTTGGGGAAAAGGCAGCGGAAAAAAGAGCAGACAAAAGCGACGAAAGAGAAAAACCACACCATTGTTGACAGTGAATAACTATTTAATTTCATTCAATGAGGGTCTTCGCTGGGTGTCTATTAATATATTAAATTGCTGCAGACAAGAGGGAACGGTCTCTTTCAGGGTTTACAATCTGTACTGCGGATTCAGCCTTCAGCTCGTCCCTGGGAGAAGCAGAGCTCATTGCGGTCCTGCCAAAACTCTCCACTAACATCTGCTCTGTTTTATCCCGGCTGCAACAAAACACTGCAGAAAAGAAAGCATGGTGGTGGAGGCTGGCTGGTTGACCAGAGATGTGCCGGTTGTTATTAAGTTTGCACTGGAACTTTGGAACAATGGGGAGATTAGCAAGCGAACAGGCAACAAGCAGGCAGCAAGCAGCCTATACTGTTTCCACTCTTCCCTGTCTCACATCTTGCCAGTCATCCCAGTCAGCAGGTCATAGGAGGACAGAGGGCGTGGTGAAGGTCATCTGGGCCCCACCCTGCCAGGGGCATGCTGAGAATCCTGCCCCGGTCCGACTGCCAGCAGCCTGGCGCCTCGCTACGACACTCGATGGCGGTTAAGGCAGGCGCTTCAGAGAAACTGGCCGTTGGCGGAGCAGACAAAGAAACACATTGCAAGTCTTTCACAACAAACTAGCAGGCTGTTTCGCTACGGCGACATAAAACCCCCATTCTAATGAATGTCATTAGCGTTCTCACTGTGATACGATCAAACGCCATCGAATTCGCCCGGATGGAAACCGAAAGATGATGTCATCCGCACAGTTACAGTTTCATGCTAGCTGACTGAACAAAGACTTACTGCACTAGCGGCACACCCACGTGTAGCACAGACACAGAGAAAAACACATGGAGCACAGACACAGAGAAAACCACGTGGAGCACAGACACAGAGAAAACCATGTGGAGCACAGACACAGAGAAAACCACGTGGAGCACAGACACAGGGAAAACCACGTGGAGCACAGACACAGGGAAAACCACGTGGAGCACAGACACAGAGAAAACCACGTGGAGCACAGACACAGAGAAAACCACGTGGAGCACAGACACAGAGAAAACCACGTGGAGCACAGACACCGACAAAACCACGTGGAGCACAGACACAGAGAAAACCACGTGGAGCACAGACACAGAGAAAACCATGTGGAGCACAGACACAGAGAAAACCACGTGGAGCACAGACACAGGGAAAACCACGTGGAGCACAGACACAGGGAAAACCACGTGGAGCACAGACACAGGGAAAACCACGTGGAGCACAGACACAGAGAAAACCACGTGGAGCACAGACACAGAGAAAACCACGTGGAGCACAGAGCAAAACCAGCACAGACACCGACAAAACCACGTGGAGCACAGACACCGACAAAACCACGTGGAGCACAGACACAGAGAAAACCACGTGGAGCACAGACACAGAGAAAACCACGTGGAGCACAGACACAGACAAAACCACGTGGAGCACAGACACAGAGAAAACCATGTGGAGCACAGACACAGAGAAAACCATGTGGAGCACAGACACAGAGAAAACCATGTGGAGCACAGACAGAGAAAACCATGTGGAGCACAGAGAAAACCATGTGGAGCACAGACACAGAGAAAACCACGTGGAGCACAGACACAGAGAAAACCACGTGGAGCACAGACACAGACAAAACCACGTGGAGCACAGACACAGAGAAAACCATGTGGAGCACAGACACAGAGAAAACCATGTGGAGCACAGACACAGAGAAAACCATGTGGAGCACAGACACAGAGAAAACCATGTGGAGCACAGACACAGAGAAAACCATGTGGAGCACAGACACAGAGAAAACCATGTGGAGCACAGAGAAAACCATGTGGAGCACAGACACAGAGAAAACCACGTGGAGCACAGACACAGAGAAAACCACGTGGAGCACAGACACAGAGAAAACCATGTGGAGCACAGAGAAAACCATGTGGAGCACAGACACAGAGAAAACCACGTGGAGCACAGACACAGACAAAACCACGTGGAGCACAGACACAGAGAAAACCACGTGGAGCACAGACACAGAGAAAACCACATGGAGCACAGATAAAACCACATGGAGCACAGATAAAACCACATGGAGCACAGGCACAGAGAAAACCAGAACGGATGAGTCGGGGCCTGTGGATGATGCCAGCTGTAGAGGGACCACCCTCATCCACACATGTGGCGCTCCTGGGCAGACCCAGTGCATTATGGTTGTCCTGGGTTACAACCAATCTGTTCAAACGCCCCCGGGCCGGGCTCTACACAATACCCACAATGCACTTCGTATTCACCCGTCAATATCCCCTCAACACTCGGCAACCCCTCTGAAACAAAAAGGCCACTTCTGATGGCCGGCGATCAATAAGCACTCAAATTCAACACGCTGCTGCGTTCGGGCCTTTCATCCAGATTCAATGCACTCGTCAATATGGCCGCCGCCCACTGTGGGTGGGGTGGAGGTGGGGCTGTGGGTAAGGCAGATGATGGTAGGAATAGATGACGTGTGATAAATGGGAGTCGTCTCCAGGGGTCTGACTTCCCACTGGGTCCCCCGGGGGCCAACAGACACCAGATGTTTGCCCCACACCACCGGCGTATGCCAGAGGGGACCTCAGAAGAACATGACAGCTCTCCCCTACAAGACCCGTAACATCTATTATCACCTCTCACTTCCTGATGACATCTTAGAACACGCCTCCTCAACCCACACACACCAAAAGTAAGTGCGCTGGTCCCCAGGAGCGCCCCCTAGGGCCCTGACTTCCTGTAGAGAATTAAATTCGTCGGCTAAATTCTTAATGCAGCATTCGAACGATGCTGGAGGAGGCTCAGAATCTGGCACGTGTTCGACGATAAGATAAGAATCACATCTCTGATTTCCTGGTGACTGTGACAGACTTACTGAATTTCTGTCTGCTTCACTGCAATACACACTGTTACCACGGTCCAATAAAGTTCACTCAGATATCAGAGATCATTTTGTAAACACAGACTGATGTGGAGATGATCAATCGGCAGTTAATCACAATGAGTGAAATGAAAAGCTGTGCATTAAGTCACAGCAAAAGGTAACATGTCAGGTAACGGCTGGCATATAAATAATAAATACCACATAAAACCCACGCTCTTGCTGGACAACTATTGCGTTTTTAGAGGTGTTAGATGCAGGCCTGTCATTTTTATTATCTGTAGGGCTACAATCCTAAATTAAACGACTATCTCCGGAGAACAGCGTTTATGTGTTTCTGCTCCACATGGTCTCCACTTGGCACAACAAGATGACACACGTGGAGAAGGGGTAGTTTGGCTTACAGTACATCTGGCTATGAAGCATCACAGTTCTTTACAGTGGTCACACAAGGATTGAACCCACATTAATGATGTTAAAGCCATCTCAACTAGCAATTACACAGCTGTGACATTGTTATGTTAATACGGCAGACCCGTTATTGACCCCATGTAGACAAGAGGCAGTCTGAGACATTACCAGCTCTGACAGACAGGCGGACAAACAGGCAGACAAACAGGCAGACAAACAGGCAGACAAACAGGCAGACAAACAGGCAGACAAACAGGCAGACAAACAGGCAGACAAACAGGCAGACAAACAGGCAGACAAACAGGCAGACAAACAGGCAGACAAACAGGCAGACAAACAGGCAGACAAACAGGCAGACAAGGTCCAGATCCTTCCTTGCCAAATCACATAGTAGCTGTGACCAGGGGACAACACCTCTACAGCCTGAGCCAACAACACAGAGGCAAAATAACTTCTCGACCACCACCAACCCATCAGCCAATGCCCTGGACCCAGCGACCGGGACCCAGCGACCGGGACCCATTGCCCTGGACCCAGCGACCGGGACCCAGCGACCGGGACCCAGCGACCGGCCCAATCACCTGACCCACTCCGGAGCTCAGCTGCTTGGGGGAGAGTCACCACATTGAGTTAACCACTGTCTGCTTAAACAGTGATTGTGTGAGACTGGCGACGCCCCAGTGCCAAAGGCCACGATGCACACCAACTTAAATGGAGAAACACGGACTGTGATTTATATGTTGTCCTCCCCAAATCCCTCCCGTTGCACATGAGGACAATCAAAGGAGCACATTGTCTCTCAACCCAGAGATGTAGCTGGGACCACCTCCCCCTGCTGCACGCCCCCCTGCGGCTGACCCCGCCCCCCAGCAGAGTCCAAAGGCTCACGGAGGTTTTTACGAATGACAGGCCATGAGACGAGAGCGACTGGGATTGGGGTGGCACCCGGGGGAGGGGCCAGGGTGTGATGGGTTATTGTGGGTGGGGCTTCATCTGATTGACAGGGGCTCCTAGACCATCTGCTGCCCTAATGACCAGAGAGGTAAATCACTGACCCTCTTCCCATGACATCACTCAGGACAGCTCGTTGTCTTACAGGGACACCCCCATCTTCATCAATAATACTACCTCACAGAGACACCCCCATCTTCATCAATAATACTACCTTACAGAGACACCCCATCTTCATCAATAATACTTCCTAACAGGGACACCCAGACATCTACCCACATAATGCCCAGGCATCTACCCACATAATGCCCAAGCATCTACCCACATAATGCCCACATAATGCCCAGGCATCTACCCACATAATGCCCAGGCATCTACCCACATAATGCCCACATAATGCCCAGACATCTACCCACATAATGCCCAGACATCTACCCACATAATGCCCACATAATGCCCAGACATCTACCCACATAATGCCCAGACATCTACCCACATAATGCCCACATAATGCCCAGACATCTACCCACATAATGCCCAGACATCTACCCACATAATGCCCACATAATGCCCAGGCATCTACCCACATAATGCCCACATAATGCCCAGGCATCTACCCACATAATGCCCACATAATGCCCAGGCATCTACCCACATAATGCCCACATAATGCCCAGGCATCTACCCACATAATGCCCACATAATGCCCAGACATCTATACTTCTATTGTGTGACAGTGACAGATCTAACTGCACTACAGAGATCGGCCAGATCTAACCAGGGATCAGCTAGAGCTGAGGAACCACCATGCCCTCACCCACATACTCCCATATGGAGGAGACCGGACCGTGTTCCACACATTACATGATGCCACCACAAACACACTAATCAGATGATGTGCATCTTGTCTAATACCACTAAGCCAGTCTGAGCTGGTTGGAAGTCATATTTAAAAGTTTTCCAGTACAACCTCTCCCATGTATGAGAAATCAGTAAAGGTCCACGTGAAAAGTGCAAAAAAGCGAATATCCCAAACCCAGATGAGCTCTGGTGGTTCTTCTACCAACCGGTACCTGCACACCTCCAACCACCTGCTCCTATCCTAACAGCCTAACAACCTAGAATAAAGCAATCCGCAACAATACGGTTAAACACCGAGGACACCTCAAAATAAAACAGTGAAATTATATAATGTTTAACACACATAGATAAAGTATCTGAACGGTATCCTACTCACCGGTGCAGACTGGTGTGGGGTGCAGGGTGGTGCAGTGGGTGGGTGTGGATGGTGCAGGATAGATGCCGCACGAGCTCTCTGCCTTTGTCTGCCTCTCTGCGAGCTGTGCGGTGCCACCTGACTGGCTGCTCTACCGGGTCCTAACGCCGACCGCTGCACAACCCGCCCTATAGCAGAACACGACCTATGGCAGAACACGCCCTATTGCAGAAAACGAACTATTGCAGAACACGACCACTGTAGAATCCGCCTTATAGCAGAACACGACCTATAGCAGAAAACGCCCTATAGCAGAACACGCCCACTGCACAACCCGCCCTATGGCAGAACACGACCACTGTAGAACCCGCCCTATAGCAGAACACGCCCTATGGCAGAACACGCCCACTGCACAACCCGCCCTATGGCAGAACCCGACCACTGTAGAACCCGCCCTATAGCAGAAGCCGCCCTATAGAAGAACCTACCCTATGGCAGACGCGTGGTGTTTTGGGGGTTATTTCTAAAGTAAGGATGATGTAAACCTTTTTCAAAGCCGCAAGATTTACTTTCGGAATCTTAGAGTGTAGTGATTAAGCTGTCTGCTTAGAAGTGTGGCCACATGCAGGTAATATCTACACTACTGCTGGAAAGAGCAGGGGAAATGAACTGATGTCCACCCCAGATAAAGGGGCTATGAGCTGATGTTCACCCCAGATAAAGGGGCTATGAGCTGATGTCCACCCCAGATAAGGGGATATGAGCTGATGTCCACCCCAGATAAAGGGTTATGAGCTGATGTCCACCCCAGATAAAGGGTTATGAGCTGATGTCTACCCCAGATAAAGGGCTATGAGCTGATGTCCACCCCAGATAAAGGGGCTATGAGCTGATGTCCACCCCAGATAAAGGGGATATGAGCTGATGTCCACCCCAGATAAAGGGGCTATGAGCTGATGTCCACCCCAGATAAAGGGGCTATGAGCTGATGTCCACCCCAGATAAAGGGGCTATGAGCTGATGTCCACCCCAGATAAAGGGGCTATGAGCTGATGTCCACCCCATACAAAGGGGATATGAGCTGATGTCCACCCCAGATAAAGGGGATATGAGCTAATGTCCACCCCATACAAAGTGGATATGAGCTGATGTCCACCCCAGATAAAGTGGATATGAGCTGATGTCCACCCCAGATAAAGGGGATATGAGCTGATGTCCACCCCAGATAAAGGGGATATGAGCTGATGTCCACCCCATATAAAGGGATATGAGCTGATGTCCACCCCATATAAAGGGATATGAGCTGATGTCCACCCCAGATAACGGGATATGAGTTGATGTCCACCCAATGTATTGTATGTGTATTAACGTATGTGTTGGTTGTATAATGTGTGTGTGTGTGTGTGTGTGTGTGTTGTGTTAATGTTTGTGTGTGTGTTGGCTGTGTTAATGTTTGTGTTGGTTGTATTAATGTGTGTGTTGGTTGTATTAACTTGTGTGTGTGTTGGTTGTATTAATGTGTGTGTGTTGGTTGTATTAATGTGTGTGTGTTGGTTGTATGAACTTGTGTGTGTTGGTTGTATGAACTTGTAATTATTCAAATCCTGTATTGTGTCTAGTGAACGGAGACTAAGTCATCAGAGTGCATTACTTTGAAACGAATCAGTAAAAACGTTGAGATGCTGGGCCTCTATGGGAATAAACACATAGATGTATCCGTCCAATCTATCCAATCATTACAGAGTTGGTGTTAAGGACTGGCTCTAGAAATGAAATTGTTATGTTGGCCCAGTCAACACACAAACAGACATCCCCCAGTGTTGACAGAGTAGTTATGTGGAGTCAGTCAAGCACCTTGACAGCAGGATCTTGTCACTGTCATGATACAACATACCATCAAATACGGCATCAATAACCATGTGTCCATGTGGGTCTCTGTGGGATTTAATGCTGTCAATTGTCTCTGTCACCTCATGACTAAGTACAATGTTTCATTACAATGTTTGGTGTTTTAAAGTGACAGACAAGGATAACATGTAACCCAGGTGATACAATTTATTGTGACAGACAAAGATAACATGTAGCCCAGGTAATACAATGTATTGTGACAGACAAAGATAACATGTAGCCCAGGTGATACAATGTATTGTGACAGACAAGGATAACATGTAGCCCAGGTGATACAATGTATTGTGACAGACAAGGATAACATGTAGCCCAGGTGATACAATGTATTGTGACAGACAAGGATAACATGTAGCCCAGGTGATACAATGTATTGTGACAGACAAAGATAACATGTAGCCCAGGTGATACAATGTATTGTGACAGACAAAGATAACATGTAGCCCAGGTGATATAATGTATTGTGACAGACAAAGATAACATGTAGCCCAGGTGATACAATGTATTGTGACAGACAAAGATAACATGTAGCCCAGGTGATACAATGTATTGTGACAGACAAAGATAACATGTAGCCCAGGTGATACAATGTATTGTGACAGACAAAGATAACATGTAGCCCAGGTGATACAATGTATTGTGACAGACAAAGATAACATGTAGCCCAGGTGATACAATGTATTGTGACAGACAAAGATAACATGTAGCCCAGGTGATACAATGTATTGTGACAGACAAAGATAACATGTAACCCAGGTGATACAATGTATTGTGACAGACAAAGATAACATGTAGCCCAGGTGATACAATGTATTGTGACAGACAAGGATAACATGTAACCCAGGTGATACAATGTATTGTGACAGACAAAGATAACATGTAGCCCAGGTGATACAATGTATTGTGACAGACAAGGATAACATGTAACCCAGGTGATACAATGTATTGTGACAGACAAGGATAACATGTAGCCCAGGAGATACAATGTATTGTGACAGACAAAGATAACATGTAGCCCAGGTGATACAATGTATTGTGACAGACAAAGATAACATGTAGCCCAGGTGATACAATGTATTGTGACAGACAAGGATAACATGTAGCCCAGGTGATACAATGTATTGTGACAGACAAGGATAACATGTAGCCCAGGTGATACAATGTATTGTGACAGACAAGGATAACATGTAGCCCAGGTGATACAATGTATTGTGACAGACAAGGATAACATGTAACCCAGGTCATACAATGTATTGTGACAGACAAGGATAACATGTAGCCCAGGTGATACAATGTATTGTGACAGACAAGGATAACATGTAACCCAGGTGATACAATGTATTGTGACAGACAAAGATAACATGTAGCCCAGGTGATACAATGTATTGTGACAGACAAAGATAACATGTAGCCCAGGTGATACAATGTATTGTGACAGACAAAGATAACATGACAGGTGATAACATGTAGCCCAGGTGATACAATGTATTGTGACAGACAAAGATAACATAGCCCAGGTGATACAATGTATTGTGACAGACAAGGATAACATGTAGCCCAGGTGATACAATGTATTGTGACAGACAAGGATAACATGTAGCCCAGGTGATACAATGTATGATAACATGTAGCCCAGGTGATACAATGTATTGTGACAGACAAAGATAACATGTAGCCCAGGTGATACAATGTATTGTGACAGACAAAGATAACATGTAGCCCAGGTGAACAATGTATTGTGCAGACCAGGTGATACAATGTATTGTGACAGACAAAGATAACATGTAGCCCAGGTGATACAAATGTATTGTGACAGACAAAGATAACATGTAGCCCAGGTGATACAATGTATTGTGACAGACAAAGATAACATGTAGCCCAGGTGATACAATGTATTGTGACAGACAAGGATAACATGTAGCCAGGTGATACAAGGTGATACAATGTATTGTGACAGACAAAGATAACATGTAGCCCAGGTGATACAATGTATTGTGACAGACAAAGATAACATGTAGCCCAGGTGATACAATGTATTGTGACAGACAAAGATAACATGTAGCCCAGGTGATACAATGTATTGTGACAGACAAGGATAACATGTAGCCCAGGTGATACAATGTATTGTGACAGACAAAGATAACATGTAGCCCAGGTGATACAATGTATTGTGACAACAGATAACATGTAGCCCAGGTGATAACATGACAGACAAGGATAACAGCCCAGGTGATACAATGTATTGTGACAGACAAAGATAACATGTAGCCCAGGTGATACAATGTATTGTGACAGACAAAGATAACATGTAGCCCAGGTGATACAATGTATTGTGACAGACAAGGATAACATGTAGCCCAGGTGATACAATGTATTGTGACAGACAAAAAGGATAACATGTAGCCCAGGTGATACAATGTATTGTAAAGATAACATGTAGCCCAGGTGATACAATGTATTGTGACAGACAAGGATAACATGTAGCCCAGGTGATACAATGTATTGTGACAGACAAGGATAACATGTAGCCCAGGTGATACAATGTATTGTGACAGACAAGGATAACATGTAGCCCAGGTGATACAATGTATTGTGACAGACAAAGATAACATGTAGCCCAGGTGATACAATGTATTGTGACAGACAAAGATAACATGTAGCCCAGGTGATACAATCTATTGTGACAGACAAAGATAACATGTAGCCCAGGTGATACAATGTATTGTGACAGACAAAGATAACATGTAGCCCAGGTGATACAATGTATTGTGACAAATGTATTGTGATTGTACAAGGATAACATGTAGATACCCAGGTGATACAATGTATTGTGACAGACAAGGATAACATGTAGCCCAGGTGATACAATGTATTGTGACAGACAAAGATAACATGTAGCCCAGGTGATACAATGTATTGTGACAGACAAGGATAACATGTAGCCCAGGTGATACAATGTATTGTGACAGACAATGATAACATGTAGCCCAGGTGATACAATGTATTGTGACAGACAAGTTATGTGACAGGAGACAGACAGTTGGAACTAAAGGTTTGATTTGTGTCTCCACCTATAATATTTTTTAGTAGATACAGAGAAGGTTCTGCATTTAAATCACAGCTGGGAATCTTACTTTTCACAATTCGTTTTCTGCCAGAAATATGGTGTTTCATGACATATCTTCACAGATCAGTTTCTTATGAAAACTCATTGACATAGCACAAGAACACAGTCGATATTTTTTCATGGATAACGCAAAGGCCAAAAATGACCATAGAAAGCTAGCATACGGTGACTGTTCTTTTTTAGAGGAGGTGGCTGTAGTTTTGATGGCCCTTTCCTCTCAGGCATAAAAGACACACTTTTGGCGTCAGCTGTTAGCATTCTGTAGCCTCTCCTGTCGATGTCACAAATATGTCTAATTTAGGACGACCGCTGCCTCCTCGTCACCACCCTCAGCTGTCTGACAGAGGCTGTCCACTACCCTCAGACCGTAAGGCCTCAGACTGGGTCAGCGGGTACATTTGGTTGGGGGGCCGGACACAGTAAGGGGGGGCAGATTTTTACATTAGCCCCTCAGTGGGGTGTGGTGTCACACAATGCTTCAGCCAAATTGAACACAGCTTAAAAGATGTTGTGGATTAGGCTTCTGTGGTCTTCGCTTTAGAATAATTTTCACTGCCATAACTAAGCTTGTGTTTGCCTTTAGCTTCTAGCTTATTGTGTTTCTAATGTTTCATCTTAACTAAGCTTGTGTTTGCCTTTAGCTTCTAGCTTATTGTGTTTCTAATGTTTCATCTTAACTAAGCTTGTGTTTGCCTTTAGCTTCTAGCTTATTGTGTTTCTAATGTTTCAGCTTAACTAAGATTGTGTTTGCCTTTAGCTTCTAGCTTATTGTGCCTCTAATATTTCAGCTTAACTAAGCTTGTGTTTGCCTTTAGCTTCTAGCTTATTGTGCCTCTAATGTTTCAGCTAAACTAAGCTTGTGTTTGCCTTTATCTTCTAGCTTATTGTGCCTCTAATATTTCATCTTAACTAAGCTTGTGTTTACCTTTAGCTTCTAGCTTATTGTGCTTCTAATGTTTCATCTTAACTAAGCTTGTGTTTGTCTTTAGCTTCTATCTTATTGTGCTTCTAATGTTTCAGCATGTGTTTGCCTTTAGCTTCTGTATTTATGTGTTTTTTAATGTTTCAGCACAAGAGTCAATTGCCAATTTGATAAAGATAAAGCTATTATAAGATATTATTTACAGTAAATAAAAACAAGGAAGGCAAGATCGCCGTCGTGGAAGGCAAGAAACAGAAAGTCAGCCCACTCGAAATAGATCTATTCACAGACGGCGATTTGGGAAACATGGGAAACGGAACATGAACGAGGAGGGGCATGGTATCTTGGCGAGGGTGCTGCCATGACAACGGATTGACGAGGACGTAAACAGCCGATGGGTCACGGAGGCAGATGTCTGGGGAGGGAGAAGCGTGGCCCTGGCCGGCCGGGAGCTGTAGTGGACAGGTGGGGGGGAGGTTCTGGGCGCCAGAGGGGGTTAGAACACGTTGTGAATGTGTGAACCAGCAGGGGGTTTTCCTGACATCAGGAACCACATATGTCTACAGCAATACAGCCTCAGTTCATCTGGTACATGTACTCAAATACACTGTGTGAGCGTTTAGTGAAACCGGGATAAAGCTACAGGACAGGAGCTGAGTCTGGTCAGGGTCACACATATGTTGATGTAACTTTGTGTTTATTTAAAAAAACGGAGGCTACATTTCTTGATGTCCTCTTCACATCTGGCATTACAGCAGCTCTACAACAGCTATACAGCAGCTATACAGCAGCTCTACAGCAGCTCTACAGTTCAACAGCAGCTATACAGCAGTATACAGCAGCTCTACAGCAGCTCTACAGTTCAATAGCATATATGCAGCTATATTCTGCTTCTGATCAAATTGCTCACACAACCAGCTGGAGGAAACTAGATTCCTCAGCCACAATTAAGCTTGCAGGTCCATAAACTACCACAAGGAGGTGCCAGTGTGCCATAGGACAAGACAACCATGGCAGACATTGACCCATTGGACTTGTCTGAGTTCAGAGTGTTGGGTGACAGTTTATGTCTAAACTAACCTCAGGGCTCTTTGGTAAAGTGTCAAGCATACATAATTACACCATTAGAAGAAAAAAATCTAACAAGTGAAACTGGTATTTAAATCAGGCCAACTGCACTTTGACCCCCCTCCATATTTTGGAAATAAAAATAAAACCAATGTTAAAGTAGTGATACAGACCGGCTTCATCAAACTACTACAAAAAAATCTTTGTTGAAATAGTTTGACCTGGAACTAAAATGTTTATTTTCTTAATGAATTGCGCTACAGGTATCGTTAAATATTTTTTTTTGGAACTATTTATTTCTGCCAGTGTGCCTTTAAACATGGCAAGCATATTTCTACGATGAGTAGGCTACGCCGTCCTTGACACCAGAGCTCAGTATGTGAAGTTGAGAGTGGTTTTATTTCTCAAGGCTTAGCCCTCAACTTTTTTGACATAATAGAGCTAGAGTGATCTGCTTATTTGCCTTTTAAGTAATGTCAAATCCCTCTGTGTTTTAATGTTGATGAGATGGCTGTGTTTTAAGATAGATATGCTTTCTGATCACTTGTCTTTCACTGAGGCTCAAGAAGGAGCACCTACACGTATGTTTATCAGAGAGATTGTATCATCACCTCCAGATGCCAGTCAGTCAGCCAGTCAGCCATGGACATGTTTATAACATACCCATCATGCACCACAGTTTTCAGGCAGTATATGCTGGTTGTGTATCTCATCAGGATGAACCAGACAGATTGCTTTGATGTGAATTTGATTGACTCCATTTCAGCAGCTCATTAACCTTTTATTCATTCTGGATGGAAAGCCTGATCTAGTGTGACTCTGGGAAACGTACCAGTGCTGTTAGAAAGCCTTTCAGTGCAGTTGCAGCCGTCCAAAAGAATCCATCAACCTGTCCCTTTCTGCACTGGACCGGCTCAGCCAACGCTCCCCTGGAGAGCTCACTGATATCAGCACGAGGTGTGTTCAGACTCAGACAAACAAACAAGGGTCAGAGGTTAAACAGTGTCCAGGGAGGTTTGAAGTTGGCTGCACACAGAGCCTGTTTGAAGAGAGAGAGGCTACAGATGTGATGACACGGCATTATTGGGATGACAACCCCACTGTACAGGTTGTGTAATGTGACTTTATTTACATGGTGTGTATGGGGTTTCCATAAGGTAGTCCAGGGGCTAGATCTGTCACACATACTGGGATGTTAGAGGAGGTTGGGTTGTGTAGAACTGGTGTGCTTCATCTCCCTGAAAGATACTCATCATCACATCATCATCACATCTGGTAAATCACAGCTGTACCACACATTGTTTGTCTGTCTGTGTGTATGTGTGTGCGTGAGTGTGTGTGTGTGTGTGTAGGTGTGTGTGAGTACGTGTGTGTGTGTGTGTGTGTGTGTGTGTGTGTGCGTGAGTGTGTGTGTGTGTGTGTGGGTGTGTGTGAGTACGTGTGTGTGTGTGTGTGTGTGTGTATGTGTGTGCGTGAGTGTGTGTGTGTGTGTGTAGGTGTGTGTGAGTACGTGTGTGTGTGTGTGTGTGTGTGTATGTGTGTGCGTGAGTGTGTGTGTGTGTGTGTAGGTGTGTGTGAGTACGTGTGTGTGTGTGTGTGTGTGTGTATGTGTGTGCGTGAGTGTGTGTGTGTGTGTGTAGGTGTGTGTGAGTACGTGTGTGTGTGTGTGTGTGTGTGTGTGTGTGTGTGTGTGTGTGTGTGTGTGTGTGTGTGTGTGTGTGTGTGTGTGTGTGTGTGTGTGTGTGTGTGTGTGTGTGTGTGTGTGTGTGTGTGTGTGTGTGTCTGTCTGTGTGTGTGTGTGTGTGTGTGTGTGTGTGTCTGTCTGTGTGTGTGTGTGTGCGTGAGTGTGTGTGTGTGTGTGTAGGTGTGTGTGAGTACGTGTGTGTGTGTGTGTGTGTGTGTGTGTGTGTGTGTGTGTGTGTGTGTGTGTGTGTGTGTGTGTGTGTGTGTGTGTGTGTGTGTGTGTGTGTGTGTGTGTGTGTGTGTGTGTGTGTAGGTGTGATGTCTCAGCATTGTGAGGTGCCAGACTGTGCGGTCAGTGAGGTAGAGACTAGATCCCCGTTCACATGAAGGCAGAATATAAGAGTTCATGGCAGGTTCAGTCTATCTCCCGCTATGAGAGCCCCCGTCGCCCTTCGTCTCTCTGTCTCTCTTCACATTTCAGCCTCACTTGTGCTAAACGCATTCATTTTGAAATCAACTGGAAATGTGATATAAAACCATCCCTCCATTAATGTTGTGTTAGTTTTGACTGTTTGTTTTTACTCTGTTGTGCCGAAGACTCTCAGGATCTATTCTCAATCTCTGGATAAAAACAAAACTGAGTTCTTGGTTCTGAATACTCCACATTATGGATCTGAATACTCCACATTATAGATCTGAATACTCCACATTATGGATCTGAATACTGCACATTATGGATCTGAATACTCCACATTATGGATCTGAATACTCCACATTATGGATCTGAATACTCCACATTATGGATCTGAATACTCCACATTATAGATCTGAATACTCCACATTATGGATCTGAATACTCCACATTATGGATCTGAATACTCCACATTATGGATCTGAATACTCCACATTATGGTTCTAAATACTCCACATTATAGATCTGAATACTCCACATTATGGATCTAAATACTCCACATTATGGATCTGAATACTCCACATTATGGATCTGAATACTCCACATTATGGATCTGAATACTCCACATTATGGATCTGAATACTCCACATTATGGATCTGAATACTCCACATTATGGATCTGAATACTCCACATTATGGATCTGAATACTCCACATTATGGATCTGAATACTCCACATTATGGATCTGAATACTCCACATTATGGATCTGAATACTCCACATTATGGATCTAAATACTCCACATTATGGATCTGAATACTCCACATTATGGATCTGAATACTCCACATTATGGATCTGAATACTCCACATTATGGATCTGAATACTCCACATTATGGATCTGAATACTCCACATTATGGATCTGAATACTCCACATTATGGATCTGAATACTCCACATTATGGATCTGAATACTCCACATTATGGATCTGAATACTCCACATTATAGATCTGAATACTCCACATTATGGATCTGAATACTCCACATTATGGATCTGAATACTCCACATTATAGATCTGAATACTCCACATTATAGATCTGAATACTCCACATTATGGATCTGAATACTCCACATTATGGATCTGAATACTCCACATTATAGATCTGAATACTCCACATTATGGATCTGAATACTCCACATTATGGATCTGAATACTCCACATTATGGATCTGAATACTCCACATTATGGATCTGAATACTCCACATTATAGATCTGAATACTCCACATTATGGATCTGAATACTCCACATTATGGTTCTGAATACTCCACATTATGGATCTGAATACTCCACATTATAGATCTGAATACTCCACATTATAGATCTGAATACTCCACATTATAGATCTGAATACTCCACATTATGGATCTGAATACTCCACATTATAGATCTGAATACTCCACATTATAGATCTGAATACTCCACATTATGGATCTGAATACTCCACATTATGGATCTGAATACTCCACATTATGGTTCTGAATACTCCACATTATAGATCTGAATACTCCACATTATGGATCTGAATACTCCACATTATAGATCTGAATACTCCACATTATGGATCTGAATACTCCACATTATGGATCTGAATACTCCACATTATGGATCTGAATACTCCACATTATAGATCTGAATACTCCACATTATGGTTCTAAATACTCCACATTATAGATCTGAATACTCCACATTATGGATCTGAATACTCCACATTATAGATCTGAATACTCCACATTATGGATCTGAATACTCCCCATTATGGATCTGAATACTCCACATTATGGATCTGAATACTCCACATTATAGATCTGAATACTCCACATTATGGATCTGAATACTCCACATTATAGATCTGATTACTCCACATTATGGATCTGAATACTCCACATTATGGATCTAAATACTCCACATTATAGATCTGAATACACCACATTATAGATCTGAATACTCCACAGTATAGATCTGAATACTCCACATTATGGATCTGAATACTCCACATTATGGATCTAAATACTCCACATTATAGATCTGAATACTCCACATTATGGATCTAAATACTCCACATTATGGATCTGAATACTCCACATTATGGATCTGAATACTCCACATTATGGATCTGAATACTGCACATTATGGATCTGAATACTGCACATTATGGATCTGAATACTCCACATTATGGATCTGAATACTCCACATTATGGATCTGAATACTCCACATTATGGATCTGAATACTCCACATTATGGATCTGAATACACCACATTATGGATCTGAATACTCCACATTATAGATCTGAATACTCCACATTATGGATCTGAATACTCCACATTATAGATCTGAATACTCCACATTATGGATCTGAATACTCCACATTATGGATCTGAATACTCCACATTATGGATCTGAATACTCCACATTATGGATCTGAATACTCCACATTATGGATCTGAATACTGCACATTATGGATCTGAATACTGCACATTATGGATCTGAATACTCCACATTATGGATCTGAATACTCCACATTATGGATCTGAATCCTCACATTATGGATCTGAATACACCAGATTATGGATCTGAATACTCCACATTATGGATCTGAATACACCACATTATAGATCTGAATACTCCACATTATGGATCTGAATACTCCACATTATGGATCTGAATACTCCACAGTATAGATCTGAATACTCCACATTATGGATCTGAATACTGCACATTATGGATCTGAATACTGCACATTATGGATCTGAATACACCACATTATAGATCTGAATACTCCACATTATGGATCTGAATACTCCACATTATGGATCTGAATACTCCACATTATGGATCTGAATACTCCACATTATAGATCTGAATACTCCACATTATGGATCTGAATACTCCACATTATAGATCTGAATACTCCACAGTATAGATCTGAATACTCCACATTATAGATCTGAATACTCCACATTATGGTTCTGAATACTCCACATTATGGTTCTCAATACTCCACATTATGGATCTGAATACTCCACATTATAGATCTGAATACTCCACATTATAGATCTGAATACTCCACATTATGGATCTGAATACTCCACATTATGGTTCTCAATACTCCACATTATGGATCTGAATACTCCACATTATAGATCTGAATACTCCACATTATGGATCTGAATACTGCACATTATGGATCTGAATACTCCACATTATGGATCTGAATACTCCACATTATGGATCTGAATACTCCACATTATGGATCTGAATACTCCACATTATAGATCTGAATACTCCACATTATGGATCTGAATACTCCACATTATGGATCTGAATACTCCACATTATGGATCTGAATACTCCACATTATGGTTCTCAATACTCCACATTATAGATCTGAATACTCCACATTATGGATCTAAATACTCCACATTATGGATCTGAATACTCCACATTATGGATCTGAATACTCCACATTATGGATCTGAATACTCCACATTATGGATCTGAATACTCCACATTATGGATCTGAATACTCCACATTATGGATCTGAATACTCCACATTATGGATCTGAATACTCCACATTATGGATCTGAATACTCCACATTATGGATCTGAATACTCCACATTATGGATCTGAATACTCCACATTATGGATCTAAATACTCCACATTATGGATCTGAATACTCCACATTATGGATCTGAATACTCCACATTATGGATCTGAATACTCCACATTATGGATCTGAATACTCCACATTATGGATCTGAATACTCCACATTATGGATCTGAATACTCCACATTATAGATCTGAATACTCCACATTATGGATCTGAATACTCCACATTATAGATCTGAATACTCCACATTATGGATCTGAATACTCCACATTATGGATCTAAATACTCCACATTATAGATCTGAATACACCACATTATAGATCTGAATACTCCACAGTATAGATCTGAATACTCCACATTATGGATCTGAATACTCCACATTATGGATCTAAATACTCCACATTATAGATCTGAATACTCCACATTATGGATCTAAATACTCCACATTATGGATCTGAATACTCCACATTATGGATCTGAATACTCCACATTATGGATCTGAATACTGCACATTATGGATCTGAATACTGCACATTATGGATCTGAATACTCCACATTATGGATCTGAATACTCCACATTATGGATCTGAATACTCCACATTATGGATCTGAATACTCCACATTATGGATCTGAATACACCAGATTATGGATCTGAATACTCCACATTATAGATCTGAATACTCCACATTATGGATCTGAATACTCCACATTATAGATCTGAATACTCCACATTATGGATCTGAATACTCCACATTATGGATCTGAATACTCCACATTATGGATCTGAATACTCCACATTATGGATCTGAATACTCCACATTATGGATCTGAATACTGCACATTATGGATCTGAATACTGCACATTATGGATCTGAATACTCCACATTATGGATCTGAATACTCCACATTATGGATCTGAATCCTCACATTATGGATCTGAATACACCAGATTATGGATCTGAATACTCCACATTATGGATCTGAATACACCACATTATAGATCTGAATACTCCACATTATGGATCTGAATACTCCACATTATGGATCTGAATACTCCACAGTATAGATCTGAATACTCCACATTATGGATCTGAATACTGCACATTATGGATCTGAATACTGCACATTATGGATCTGAATACACCACATTATAGATCTGAATACTCCACATTATGGATCTGAATACTCCACATTATGGATCTGAATACTCCACATTATGGATCTGAATACTCCACATTATAGATCTGAATACTCCACATTATGGATCTGAATACTCCACATTATAGATCTGAATACTCCACAGTATAGATCTGAATACTCCACATTATAGATCTGAATACTCCACATTATGGTTCTGAATACTCCACATTATGGTTCTCAATACTCCACATTATGGATCTGAATACTCCACATTATAGATCTGAATACTCCACATTATAGATCTGAATACTCCACATTATGGATCTGAATACTGCACATTATGGTTCTCAATACTCCACATTATGGATCTGAATACTCCACATTATAGATCTGAATACTCCACATTATGGATCTGAATACTGCACATTATGGATCTGAATACTCCACATTATGGATCTGAATACTCCACATTATGGATCTGAATACTCCACATTATGGATCTGAATACTCCACATTATAGATCTGAATACTCCACATTATGGATCTGAATACTCCACATTATGGATCTGAATACTCCACATTATGGATCTGAATACTCCACATTATGGTTCTAAATACTCCACATTATAGATCTGAATACTCCACATTATGGATCTAAATACTCCACATTATGGATCTGAATACTCCACATTATGGATCTGAATACTCCACATTATGGATCTGAATACTCCACATTATGGATCTGAATACTCCACATTATGGATCTGAATACTCCACATTATGGATCTGAATACTCCACATTATGGATCTGAATACTCCACATTATGGATCTGAATACTCCACATTATGGATCTGAATACTCCACATTATGGATCTGAATACTCCACATTATGGATCTGAATACTCCACATTATGGATCTGAATACTCCACATTATAGATCTGAATACTCCACATTATGGATCTGAATACTCCACATTATGGATCTGAATACTCCACATTATAGATCTGAATACTCACATTATAGATCTGAATACTCCACATTATGGATCTGAATACTCCACATTATGGATCTGAATACTCCACATTATAGATCTGAATACTCCACATTATGGATCTGAATACTCCACATTATGGATCTGAATACTCCACATTATGGATCTGAATACTCCACATTATGGATCTGAATACTCCACATTATAGATCTGAATACTCCACATTATGGATCTGAATACTCCACATTATGGTTCTGAATACTCCACATTATGGATCTGAATACTCCACATTATAGATCTGAATACTCCACATTATAGATCTGAATACTCCACATTATAGATCTGAATACTCCACATTATGGATCTGAATACTCCACATTATAGATCTGAATACTCCACATTATAGATCTGAATACTCCACATTATGGATCTGAATACTCCACATTATGGATCTGAATACTCCACATTATGGTTCTGAATACTCCACATTATAGATCTGAATACTCCACATTATGGATCTGAATACTCCACATTATAGATCTGAATACTCCACATTATGGATCTGAATACTCCACATTATGGATCTGAATACTCCACATTATGGATCTGAATACTCCACATTATAGATCTGAATACTCCACATTATGGATCTGAATACTCCACATTATAGATCTGAATACTCCACATTATGGATCTGAATACTCCACATTATGGATCTGAATACTCCACATTATGGTTCTAAATACTCCACATTATAGATCTGAATACTCCACATTATGGATCTGAATACTCCACATTATAGATCTGAATACTCCACATTATGGATCTGAATACTCCCCATTATGGATCTGAATACTCCACATTATGGATCTGAATACTCCACATTATAGATCTGAATACTCCACATTATGGATCTGAATACTCCACATTATAGATCTGATTACTCCACATTATGGATCTGAATACTCCACATTATGGATCTAAATACTCCACATTATGGATCTGAATACTCCACATTATGGATCTAAATACTCCACATTATAGATCTGAATACTCCACATTATAGATCTGAATACTCCACAGTATAGATCTGAATACTCCACATTATGGATCTGAATACTCCACATTATGGATCTAAATACTCCACATTATAGATCTGAATACTCCACATTATGGATCTGAATACTCCACATTATGGATCTGAATACTCCACATTATGGATCTGAATACTCCACATTATGGATCTGAATACTGCACATTATGGATCTGAATACTGCACATTATGGATCTGAATACTCCACATTATGGATCTGAATACTCCACATTATGGATCTGAATACTCCACATTATGGATCTGAATACTCCACATTATGGATCTGAATACACCAGATTATGGATCTGAATACTCCACATTATAGATCTGAATACTCCACATTATGGATCTGAATACTCCACATTATAGATCTGAATACTCCACATTATGGATCTGAATACTCCACATTATGGATCTGAATACTCCACATTATGGATCTGAATACTCCACATTATAGATCTGAATACTCCACATTATGGATCTGAATACTGCACATTATGGATCTGAATACTGCACATTATGGATCTGAATACTCCACATTATGGATCTGAATACTCACATTATGGATCTGAATACTCCACATTATGGATCTGAATACTCCACATTATGGATCTGAATACTCCACATTATGGATCTGAATACTCCACATTATGGATCTGAATACTCCACATTATGGTTCTGAATACTCCACATTATGGATCTGAATACTCCACATTATGGATCTGAATACTGCACATTATAGATCTGAATACTCCACATTATAGATCTGAATACTCCACATTATGGATCTGAATACTCCACATTATAGATCTGAATACTCCACATTATAGATCTGAATACTCCACATTATGGATCTGAATACTCCACATTATGGATCTGAATACTCCACATTATGGTTCTGAATACTCCACATTATAGATCTGAATACTCCACATTATAGATCTGAATACTCCACATTATAGATCTGAATACTCCACATTATGGATCTGAATACTCCACATTATGGATCTGAATACTCCACATTATGGATCTGAATACTCCACATTATAGATCTGAATACTCCACATTATGGTTCTAAATACTCCACATTATGGATCTGAATACTCCACATTATGGATCTGAATACTCACATTATAGATCTGAATACTCCACATTATGGATCTGAATACTCCACATTATGGATCTGAATACTCACATTATGGATCTGAATACTCCACATTATAGATCTGAATACTCCACATTATGGATCTGAATACTCCACATTATAGATCTGATTACTCCACATTATGGATCTGAATTCCACATTATGGATCTAAATACTCCACATTATAGATCTGAATACACCACATTATAGATCTGAATACTCCACAGTATAGATCTGAATACTCCACATTATGGATCTGAATACTCCACATTATGGATCTAAATACTCCACATTATAGATCTGAATACTCCACATTATGGATCTAAATACTCCACATTATGGATCTGAATACTCCACATTATGGATCTGAATACTCCACATTATGGATCTGAATACTGCACATTATGGATCTGAATACTGCACATTATGGATCTGAATACTCCACATTATGGATCTGAATACTCCACATTATGGATCTGAATACTCCACATTATGGATCTGAATACTCCACATTATGGATCTGAATACACCAGATTATGGATCTGAATACTCCACATTATAGATCTGAATACTCCACATTATGGATCTGAATACTCCACATTATAGATCTGAATACTCCACATTATGGATCTGAATACTCCCACATTATGGATCTGAATACTCCACATTATGGATCTGAATACTCCACATTATGGATCTGAATACTCCACATTATGGATCTGAATACTGCACATTATGGATCTGAATACTGCACATTATGGATCTGAATACTCCACATTATGGATCTGAATACTCCACATTATGGATCTGAATACTCACATTATTGATCTGAATACACCAAATTATGGATCTGAATACTCCACATTATGGATCTGAATACACCACATTATAGATCTGAATACTCCACATTATGGATCTGAATACTCCACATTATGGATCTGAATACTCCACAGTATAGATCTGAATACTCCACATTATGGATCTGAATACTGCACATTATGGATCTGAATACTCCACATTATGGATCTGAATACTCCACATTATAGATCTGAATACTCCACATTATGGATCTGAATACTCCACATTATGGATCTGAATACTCCACATTATGGATCTGAATACTCCACATTATAGATCTGAATACTCCACATTATGGATCTGAATACTCCACATTATAGATCTGAATACTCCACAGTATAGATCTGAATACTCCACATTATAGATCTGAATACTCCACATTATGGTTCTGAATACTCCACATTATGGTTCTCAATACTCCACATTATGGATCTGAATACTCCACATTATAGATCTGAATACTCCACATTATAGATCTGAATACTCCACATTATGGATCTGAATACTCCACATTATGGTTCTCAATACTCCACATTATGGATCTGAATACTCCACATTATAGATCTGAATACTCCACATTATGGATCTGAATACTGCACATTATGGATCTGAATACTCACATTATGGATCTGAATACTCCACATTATGGATCTGAATACTCCACATTATGGATCTGAATACTCCACATTATAGATCTGAATACTCCACATTATGGATCTGAATACTCCACATTATGGATCTGAATACTCCACATTATGGATCTGAATACTCCACATTATGGTTCTAAATACTCCACATTATAGATCTGAATACTCCACATTATGGATCTAAATACTCCACATTATGGATCTGAATACTCCACATTATGGATCTGAATACTCCACATTATGGATCTGAATACTCCACATTATGGATCTGAATACTCCACATTATGGATCTGAATACTCCACATTATGGATCTGAATACTCCACATTATGGATCTGAATACTCCACATTATGGATCTGAATACTCCACATTATGGATCTGAATACTCCACATTATGGATCTGAATACTCCACATTATGGATCTAAATACTCCACATTATGGATCTGAATACTCCACATTATGGATCTGAATACTCCACATTATGGATCTGAATACTCCACATTATGGATCTGAATACTCCACATTATGGATCTGAATACTCCACATTATGGATCTGAATACTCCACATTATAGATCTGAATACTCCACATTATGGATCTGAATACTCCACATTATAGATCTGATTACTCCACATTATGGATCTGAATACTCCACATTATGGATCTAAATACTCCACATTATAGATCTGAATACACCACATTATAGATCTGAATACTCCACAGTATAGATCTGAATACTCCACATTATGGATCTGAATACTCCACATTATGGATCTAAATACTCCACATTATAGATCTGAATACTCCACATTATGGATCTAAATACTCCACATTATGGATCTGAATACTCCACATTATGGATCTGAATACTCCACATTATGGATCTGAATACTGCACATTATGGATCTGAATACTGCACATTATGGATCTGAATACTCCACATTATGGATCTGAATACTCCACATTATGGATCTGAATACTCCACATTATGGATCTGAATACTCCACATTATGGATCTGAATACACCAGATTATGGATCTGAATACTCCACATTATAGATCTGAATACTCCACATTATGGATCTGAATACTCCACATTATAGATCTGAATACTCCACATTATGGATCTGAATACTCCACATTATGGATCTGAATACTCCACATTATGGATCTGAATACTCCACATTATGGATCTGAATACTCCACATTATGGATCTGAATACTGCACATTATGGATCTGAATACTGCACATTATGGATCTGAATACTCCACATTATGGATCTGAATACTCCACATTATGGATCTGAATCCTCACATTATGGATCTGAATACACCAGATTATGGATCTGAATACTCCACATTATGGATCTGAATACACCACATTATAGATCTGAATACTCCACATTATGGATCTGAATACTCCACATTATGGATCTGAATACTCCACAGTATAGATCTGAATACTCCACATTATGGATCTGAATACTGCACATTATGGATCTGAATACTGCACATTATGGATCTGAATACACCACATTATAGATCTGAATACTCCACATTATGGATCTGAATACTCCACATTATGGATCTGAATACTCCACATTATGGATCTGAATACTCCACATTATAGATCTGAATACTCCACATTATGGATCTGAATACTCCACATTATAGATCTGAATACTCCACAGTATAGATCTGAATACTCCACATTATAGATCTGAATACTCCACATTATGGTTCTGAATACTCCACATTATGGTTCTCAATACTCCACATTATGGATCTGAATACTCCACATTATAGATCTGAATACTCCACATTATAGATCTGAATACTCCACATTATGGATCTGAATACTGCACATTATGGTTCTCAATACTCCACATTATGGATCTGAATACTCCACATTATAGATCTGAATACTCCACATTATGGATCTGAATACTGCACATTATGGATCTGAATACTCCACATTATGGATCTGAATACTCCACATTATGGATCTGAATACTCCACATTATGGATCTGAATACTCCACATTATAGATCTGAATACTCCACATTATGGATCTGAATACTCCACATTATGGATCTGAATACTCCACATTATGGATCTGAATACTCCACATTATGGTTCTAAATACTCCACATTATAGATCTGAATACTCCACATTATGGATCTAAATACTCCACATTATGGATCTGAATACTCCACATTATGGATCTGAATACTCCACATTATGGATCTGAATACTCCACATTATGGATCTGAATACTCCACATTATGGATCTGAATACTCCACATTATGGATCTGAATACTCCACATTATGGATCTGAATACTCCACATTATGGATCTGAATACTCCACATTATGGATCTGAATACTCCACATTATGGATCTGAATACTCCACATTATGGATCTGAATACTCCACATTATGGATCTGAATACTCCACATTATAGATCTGAATACTCCACATTATGGATCTGAATACTCCACATTATGGATCTGAATACTCCACATTATAGATCTGAATACTCCACATTATAGATCTGAATACTCCACATTATGGATCTGAATACTCCACATTATGGATCTGAATACTCCACATTATAGATCTGAATACTCCACATTATGGATCTGAATACTCCACATTATGGATCTGAATACTCCACATTATGGATCTGAATACTCCACATTATGGATCTGAATACTCCACATTATAGATCTGAATACTCCACATTATGGATCTGAATACTCCACATTATGGTTCTGAATACTCCACATTATGGATCTGAATACTCCACATTATAGATCTGAATACTCCACATTATAGATCTGAATACTCCACATTATAGATCTGAATACTCCACATTATGGATCTGAATACTCCACATTATAGATCTGAATACTCCACATTATAGATCTGAATACTCCACATTATGGATCTGAATACTCCACATTATGGATCTGAATACTCCACATTATGGTTCTGAATACTCCACATTATAGATCTGAATACTCCACATTATGGATCTGAATACTCCACATTATAGATCTGAATACTCCACATTATGGATCTGAATACTCCACATTATGGATCTGAATACTCCACATTATGGATCTGAATACTCCACATTATAGATCTGAATACTCCACATTATGGATCTGAATACTCCACATTATAGATCTGAATACTCCACATTATGGATCTGAATACTCCACATTATGGATCTGAATACTCCACATTATGGTTCTAAATACTCCACATTATAGATCTGAATACTCCACATTATGGATCTGAATACTCCACATTATAGATCTGAATACTCCACATTATGGATCTGAATACTCCCCATTATGGATCTGAATACTCCACATTATGGATCTGAATACTCCACATTATAGATCTGAATACTCCACATTATGGATCTGAATACTCCACATTATAGATCTGATTACTCCACATTATGGATCTGAATACTCCACATTATGGATCTAAATACTCCACATTATGGATCTGAATACTCCACATTATGGATCTAAATACTCCACATTATAGATCTGAATACACCACATTATAGATCTGAATACTCCACAGTATAGATCTGAATACTCCACATTATGGATCTGAATACTCCACATTATGGATCTAAATACTCCACATTATAGATCTGAATACTCCACATTATGGATCTAAATACTCCACATTATGGATCTGAATACTCCACATTATGGATCTGAATACTCCACATTATGGATCTGAATACTGCACATTATGGATCTGAATACTGCACATTATGGATCTGAATACTCCACATTATGGATCTGAATACTCCACATTATGGATCTGAATACTCCACATTATGGATCTGAATACTCCACATTATGGATCTGAATACACCAGATTATGGATCTGAATACTCCACATTATAGATCTGAATACTCCACATTATGGATCTGAATACTCCACATTATAGATCTGAATACTCCACATTATGGATCTGAATACTCCACATTATGGATCTGAATACTCCACATTATGGATCTGAATACTCCACATTATGGATCTGAATACTCCACATTATGGATCTGAATACTGCACATTATGGATCTGAATACTGCACATTATGGATCTGAATACTCCACATTATGGATCTGAATACTCCACATTATGGATCTGAATCCTCACATTATGGATCTGAATACACCAGATTATGGATCTGAATACTCCACATTATGGATCTGAATACACCACATTATAGATCTGAATACTCCACATTATGGATCTGAATACTCCACATTATGGATCTGAATACTGCACATTATGGATCTGAATACTGCACATTATGGATCTGAATACACCACATTATAGATCTGAATACTCCACATTATGGATCTGAATACTCCACATTATGGATCTGAATACTCCACATTATGGATCTGAATACTCCACATTATAGATCTGAATACTCCACATTATGGATCTGAATACTCCACATTATAGATCTGAATACTCCACAGTATAGATCTGAATACTCCACATTATAGATCTGAATACTCCACATTATGGTTCTGAATACTCCACATTATGGTTCTCAATACTCCACATTATGGATCTGAATACTCCACATTATAGATCTGAATACTCCACATTATGGATCTGAATACTCCACATTATGGATCTGAATACTCCACATTATGGATCTAAATACTCCACATTATAGATCTGAATACTCCACATTATGGATCTGAATACTCCACATTATGGATCTGAATACTCCACATTATGGATCTGAATACTGCACATTATAGATCTGAATACTCCACATTATGGATCTGAATACTCCACATTATGGATCTGAATACTCCACATTATGGATCTGAATACTGCACATTATAGATCTGAATACTCCACATTATGGATCTGACTACTGCACATTATAGATCTGAATACTCCACATTATGGTTCTGAATACTCCACATTATGGATCTGAATACTCCACATTATGGATCTGAATACTGCACATTATAGATCTGAATACTCCACATTATGGTTCTGAATACTCCACATTATGGATCTGAATACTCCACATTATGGATCTGAATACTCCACATTATGGATCTGAATACTCCACATTATGGATCTAAATACTCCACATTATAGATCTGAATACTCCACATTATGGATCTGAATACTCCACATTATGGATCTGAATACTCCACATTATGGATCTGAATACTCCACATTATGGATCTGAATACTCCACATTATGGATCTGAATACTCCACATTATGGATCTGAATACTCCACATTATGGATCTGAATACTCCACATTATAGATCTGAATACTGCACATTATAGATCTGAATACTCAACCTTATGGATCTGAATACTCCACATTATGGATCTAAATACTCCACATTATGATGAATTGTTTGCCCGTTACACAATAAAACAAAATGGCGTAACTTACAGTTGAAATGGAGGGCATTGGTACAGTCTTTGAAGCCAGACATCGTTAAAACATGTCATACTGCCCGGACATTGGAGGATGGTTTGGGTAGGTGGGTTAATAGGAACCACAGAGGAAGAAGCGAGGTAGAAGGCCGGGTCATAAAGAAGAAATCCTGACCTGGACTTCCTTTATCCTGTCTCATATCACTATGGTTACCACAGCCAGTTACCTTTTGTGAACTGTAACAAGTAGCCTTGTCTGTGCCCAGTCGCTAATGAGCGGTTTGGAGGGGGATGACAGCACACACACACACAGCACACACACATACAGCACACACACACACACACACACACACACACCATCAGAAGGGAGCAGGCATTAGGGTGGCCATGGGACAGCCTCCTACTGGAACCTCCTTCTGGCTCTCCTCCTCTTGGTTGGCAGTTTGGCAGCGCTTACAGACAAACAGACAGGGGTGTTATTACACTTTAACACTTATCTCACCCACTGAATGTCAGACTCACTGAAAGCCTCTAATTTGGACTAGTTTAGGGGAATGGTTTAGGACGTGGACGAGACAGTCATTTGACAGAAAAATTGTTTAGCCAGAGGCATGCTACAGACTTGGGACTTGTATTATTCAAAAGTGATTCATGAATGTTTAGGTTTGAAATATAAGCAGGCTCTAAAAGAGTATTTTTGTACAGCAGCATTTCAACACTCAATATCTTATGTTGGCTAAGAACAAGATGTGATGAAACAGCCCTCAGCCTAAATATGTTGCTTTGTCCAACCCCAACACATTAATACTCTGAAAAATGAATTGGAATATTTATTAATTGTCTCTTACGTAATCATTCTTCCTAATATTTTATGATCTTTTATTCTAACTGCATATATTAAATATTTGCACAGAAACCATTTTTAGACATTGAAGTGATATAAAGGTACATTTTATATGATCCTATCTCATTTTGTTTGCAGAACGTATACATTCCACATTGAACAGCTGACGTTGTCATATTTAACAGAAGAGTGGATTTCTTATTTAAAAACAAGTCAGAATTTCAAGTTAACCTATATGACCCAGAGAAATGTGTGGACTAAAATCAATAATCGCTGTGGGATTGCGTGACTAGCAAGCAGCTGGAGCAAACAAAACCGAACGCCTCCTTCACTTGAGATGCCAGACAAAAGAATCCAAACCGTACCCTGCTTTTATGGCAGTGTTAGGGTTTCCATTTTATTGTTAGAGTGTGGCCAAATCTCCCATACGCCGTAACTTTAGATTTAAACATTTATCTGGTCTCGTTTTGGAGTTATCTGATATGAATCTCTTTTACCGGTAATATCTTCTTGACAACAGAATTCCTTATTTTTCATTGATCTGTGATTAAAATCGTGTGTGTGTCTATTTGATACACCCAGCGTTAAGATTCCACAGCAGGGGAGAACCAGCTTTGCCGGAATGTAAAAAGTGAGTTCAAACCCAGTGGAACATAAAAGGAACTAGCAGACTATAAAAGCTTTGCCAAAGAAAAGTAACTATTGTGTGGGTTACAGATAAACCCATTGTCATTCCTCTCTGATTGATAGCTGTTGTTTAAAGAGATGATTGGCTTTCTGACAGGAAATTGAACACAATAAATGTACAATAAGGCAGGTGTGTGATGAACTGTCTTCACTGACCAAACAGACAAGGACTTGGGACTGCACATACCCGGCCACGCCTCAGCCCACGTCACAAAAAAGAAGTTTAAACACAAAGGCATAAAGTAAAATGATGAACGGTATATTATACTCATTTAAAAAGCTTGACTATTTAGAGTTGTTTAATGACTGGCTTTTAGAAACATGTAGAGAAAAAGAGCAGACACGTAAATTCTGTCAATGATGACAAAAATTATTTATTATTTACTATTATTTATACATAAATCAATATCTGTTTCATCTTGAGATTTCTATGCCAGTTATCCCTGATATATGTGGACCAAAAGAGAAAAGTGTTTCTCCAGACTAAATATCTTGTCGTGATAATTTGACTGTTACTTGATCTAATAACCATGAGTCTAGAGTGCCACCTGGTGGACAAACTAAAACATGAATTCAGCTCTCACTTTTTCATTACAGTCTATTATTGTAAGGAGAGATGAAAAAACAAGATTGACCTAATCTAAAAATGATCTGCTACCAGATAAAATATCACATAAAAGTGACCACATCATAATACATTTTATTTTCCCCTTCACAGTATTGCATTCAATGATTACAACATTGTGCCTTTGTGTTTGCATTGTTCATTGCTACTTATCTATCGAACATAAATCCGTCAACATAAACTGGATAGCTGTAAGCTATTGAATTGATACTTTTTGTCAATCTAGAGAGGGCCTATTTCTGCATCATTCAAGCCTCTGGGGTATCGTCGGCCACGGTGCAGGTATTATAAGATAGAGACTTCAAGATAAGCAGTGTTACTTCCCCCTGGTGTCTAGAATCATTACAGCACTCCACCTTGGCGTCTGTGCATGACGACCCACTAAAATCCTGTTAACATAACTGACACGAAGGGTGTAGAATCCTATCCATCTATCCACCATCTGTAGATAAAAAAATACACGCCTGCAAAACTCAACCCAGAACTAAATGGCAAGCCAGTGTGTAGTTTAGTGTGCCGGCAAAATCTGTGTAGAGAAACAAGCGTCACTAGACTGACCTAAACCTCTGGTGCTTTTTATCTGGGCAGATATTCATCTGTCAAAGCAGGCTGTCATTTAAGAATATACTTGACAGCAGCCATAGTTTATTTTCACTGGCATCAGTATTGAGTCTTTGCTTAACTAATTGGTCACCGCCCCAGGTTTGTTAACTGACCAGGCGTGTTACAGGAAAAGCCGCTACCTGCTCCAGCAAAAGGTGATGACATCTGACATCAGCATCTTCACAGGACACAGGAGCAGGATGAGCAATTACAGAAAGGAAATGTCCCCGCAGAAGCAAACAAAGCCCTATGAGACCACAGTGGGGGGTGAGATTGCACTGGATGTGATGTGGAAACAGACTCCATTGGCGTTTTCATGTGAATGCCCTGACTGGGGGTCTGTGATACCAGCTGGGTCCTTAGTAGCACATATTCAACGTAGAGAAGACATTACAAATGTATTGAGTTACGAAAGACTATTCTAGTACAGTGGTCACTCACACAACACCATTAACAGATGTGCTCCAAGAGTAGAAATGTGAAAAGACTATTTACCATAAGACATTGTGACATCAGGTAGATACGGCGTTGGGAGGTCCCAGAAATACAACGAAGCTGAACACATAAGTGATGAACTTACGTGGATGAGTTCAATCAAAAGTTAACCCACATCGCTATACCGCAAATACATGTTCATTTCTTTAAACAGATGTAGACTCATCCAGAGGACCTGATAGTACACAGATGTAGACTCATCCAGAGGATCTGACAGTATACAGATGTAGACTCATCCAGAGGATCTGACAGTATACAGATGTAGACTCATCCAGAGGATCTGACAGTACACAGATATAGACTCATCCAGAGGAACTGACAGTACAGTACACAGATGTAGACTCATCCAGAGGAACTGACAGTACATAGATGTAGACTCATCCAGAGGAACTGACAGTACATAGATGTAGACTCATCCAGAGGAATTGACAGTACACCGATGTAGACTCATCCAGAGGATCTGACAGTACCCAGATGTAGACTCATCCAGATGAACTGACAGTACACAGATGTAGACTCATCCAGAGGAACTGACAGTACACCGATGTAGACTCATCCAGAGGAATTGACAGTACACAGATGTAGACTCATCCAGAGGAATTGACAGTACACAGATGTAGACTCATCCAGAGGAACTGACTGTACACCGATGTAGACTCATCCAGAGGAACTGACTGTACACCAATGTAGACTCATCCAGAGGAACTGACAGTACACAGATGTAGACTCATCCAGAGGATCTGACAGTACACAGATGTAGACTCATCCAGAGGAACTGACAGTACACAGATGTAGACTCATCCAGTAGACTCATCCAGAGGACCTGACAGTATACAGATGTAGACTCATCCAGAGGAACTGACAGTACACAGATGTAGACTCATCCAGAGGATCTGACAGTACAGTACACAGATGTAGACTCATCCAGAGGAACTGACAGTACATAGATGTAGACTCATCCAGAGGAACTGACAGTACATAGATGTAGACTCATCCAGAGGAACTGACAGTACATAGATGTAGACTCATCCAGAGGAATTGACAGTACACCGATGTAGACTCATCCAGAGGATCTGACAGTACCCAGATGTAGACTCATCCAGATGAACTGACAGTACACAGATGTAGACTCATCCAGAGGAACTGACAGTACACCGATGTAGACTCATCCAGAGGAATTGACAGTACACAGATGTAGACTCATCCAGAGGAATTGACAGTACACAGATGTAGACTCATCCAGAGGAACTGACTGTACACCGATGTAGACTCATCCAGAGGAACTGACTGTACACCAATGTAGACTCATCCAGAGGAACTGACAGTACACAGATGTAGACTCATCCAGAGGATCTGACAGTACACAGATGTAGACTCATCCAGAGGAACTGACAGTACACAGATGTAGACTCATCCAGTAGACTCATCCAGAGGACCTGACAGTATACAGATGTAGACTCATCCAGAGGAACTGACAGTACACAGATGTAGACTCATCCAGAGGATCTGACAGTACAGTACACAGATGTAGACTCATCCAGAGGAACTGACAGTACATAGATGTAGACTCATCCAGAGGATCTGACAGTACACAGATGTAGACTCATCCAGAGGAACTGACAGTACATAGATGTAGACTCATCCAAAGGAACTGACAGTACATAGATGTAGACTCATCCAGAGGAACTGACAGTACACCGATGTAGACTCATCCAGAGGATCTGACAGTACACAGATGTAGACTCATCAAGAGGAACTGACAGTACAGTACACAGATGTAGACTCATCCCGATGATCTGACAGTACACAGATGTAGACTCATCCAGTAGACTCATCCAGAGGAACTGACAGTATACAGATGTGGACTCATCCAGAGGAACTGACAGTACACAGATATAGACTCATCCAGAGGAACTGACAGTACACAGATGTAGACTCATCCAGAGGATCTGACAGAACAGTACACAGATGTAGACTCATCCAGAGGAACTGACAGTACACAGATGTAGACTCATCCAGAGGATCTGATAGTACACAGATGTAGACTCATCCAGAGGATCTGACAGTACACAGATGTACACTCATCCAGAGGAACTGACAGTACACAAATGTTGATATTGTAGTGTTAGACATCTCCGCAGCAGTCTATCGTAATTACAGTCACCAAAGTAGCTTGCTAGCTTGTTCCAGTGCTAATCTATTCGGGAGAAAAATGACAGACAACCATCGTCTTTTCAGTCTGGGAACTCACTGACTTGTTTATTATGCGCATGCTCACAACAGCATCTCAATTACGCATGTGCACGTTATAACATAGCTTAGGCTATAACATGGCTTTGCTATATTCATATTAACAAATATGCTCAACACTCCCACTCAAAGACATGTTTTCAGCCCCCTACAGTATAAATCAAAGAAAATACATTACTCCAAAATAAAACATATGGCATACTGGCAGTGTCGTAAAAACTTCAAAAACATTTACACTTTGCCAGTTCACATTACTCTCCAAACAAATATTTCTTGAACCTCTCGAACTTGGCCTTTGTCACAGGCTTGGTAAGGACATCTGCCACCATGTTTTCAGTAGAGCAGTATTCTATAGCTATTTTCCCTTCTGTGTGTGCAGATCGTACAAAGTGATACTTGATATCAATGTGTTTGCTTCTCTGTCTGCATACTGGGTTCTTAGATAAAGCAATCGCCCCTTGGTTGTCCTCGTATATCTTGACTGGTACATGCTGGTTACAACACTCCATCCCTTTAAGTAGTTGTACCAAATATATACTCTCTTGAGTAGTGGCTGCTAGTGCCATGTACTCAGCTTCACAGGTGGATAGTGCTACCGTTGGCTGTTTCCTACTCTTCCATGATATAACTGGACCATTCTCAGTTAAACTGAAACAGTATCCTGTTGTGCTCCTCCTGTCATTTTGATCGGCTGCCCAATCAGCATCACTATAGCCCTCAAGCTGTAGGCTTTCCTCACTTTTCTGGAAGTGTAGTTCTTGGTCTATAGTACCTTTTAAGTACCTCAGTAAGTGTTTTGCTGCAGACCAATGCTGTTGCTTTGGTTCTGCTAGGTGTTGTGATAGTTTACCAACTACCCAGCTCAGGTCAGGTCTTGTACATGTCATTATGTATATCAGGCTACCTACCAGCTTTCTATATCCTGTTGAGTCAATAACTTCACCCTCACTGTCAAAATTTAACTTTTGCTCACATGGGGTGGATCTCGGTTTGCATTCGGACATTTTAAATCTTTCCAACACCCTTTCAATGTGTCTCTTTTGAGTCATTTTGATCTCTCCCTCACTCTGCCTAAAATCGATGCCCAAGAAATGCCTAAGTAGACCCATATCTTTCATCTTAAAACTTCTCTTTAACATCTCTTTTACATCCCTCAGTAAAGTGTTGTTACTCGCCGCTATGATTATGTCATCAACCCATACTAACAGAATCACCTTCTCTTTCTCACATTCTCTGTTGTATACACAATGATCAGCATCGTTTTGAACAAAGCCATTCTCTGTAAGATGATCATGCAGTAACATGTTCCAGTTACGCCCGGACTGCTTTAACCCATACAACGACTTATTGAGTTTACACACTAAGTCTTCTCCAGTTTTGGACTTGACCTCAAAACCTTTTGGTTGCTCCATGTATACCTCACAGTCCATCTTTGCATGAAGGTAAGCAGTCTTCACATCCATTTGGTGCAGGGTCAGATCCTCCTGTAATGCCACCTGCATCAATGCTCGGACAGAGGTCATGTTGGCTGTTGGTGAGAAAGTCTCTTTATAGTCAATCCCTTCAACTTGACTGTAACCTTTTGCAACATATCTGGCCTTACATGTTTCAGATCCGTCTGGGCTCTCTTTCACTGCATATACCCAGCGGCCTCCCACTGCTTGTTTACCTTTTGGCAGTGGTGTCAGAGTGAAAGTCTCATTCTCTGTCAAAGAGTTCATCTCCTCTTTCATCGCGTCAGTCCACATTTGTGACTTGTCAGAGTCCATAGCCTCTCTAAACGTTTCAGGTACATTGTAAACCATTCTGTAGAAATAATCTACATTCTCACTGTTGTCTTTATTGCACTCAGCTTTACACTGATACTCCTTCAGGTATTCTGGGGCCCTTTTTTGTCTCGTGGGATATCTCCTTTCTCCCTGTTCTTCCTGTGTACTATCTTTTGGGTTGGACCTGCCTCAGTTGTCTCCACAACACTGGACTCCTTACTGTCCATAGGCTGTCCCTGATCCTGGTTGACTATACGTGGGGACGTATCTCCATACCACTCAATGTCGCCCCCATGTCACAATCTGTTTGAGTCTGGCTATCTGCACTGCCTTTGGTGATGCTTTTCACCAGCCTATGTTTTAGTACTTTTCCTGTCTCAGGATAATACACATTGTATGCTGGGCTATATTTATCGTAGCCTACAAAAATCCCCTTTTGCACCTAGAATCCAGCTTTTTCTTATCCTGATTGTACACGTAGCATTCAGAGCCAAATATCTTCATGTTAGATAGGTCAGGTGTTTTTCCTGTGAAAACACAGTAAGGTGTCTGCTCTAGCCTCTTACTGTAACACCTGTTGCGGGTTTGGGCTGCCGTCTGTACAGCATATGTCCACAATTGCTTTGGGAGGTTACTCTCCAATAGCATGCATCGTGACATCTCAAATAGGGTTCTCCAACCTCTCTCTGCAGTTCCGTTCTGATGCGGTGAGTAGGGTGCACTTGTCTCGTGCCTTATCCCGTTACTCCTTAGTAGAGATTGGAACTCCTGCCCTGTAAACTCTGTGCCATTATCAGACCTTATGCACTTTATTTTGCCAAATGGGGCTACATCAGCTATGAATTTTTCTGTAGCTTTTGTCGTGCAACTCTTGGCTTTGATAAAGTATGGAAATATCATCCCACTGTAATCATCCGTAAATGCTATCGCATACCTGTATCCATCTGCAGGTTCAATAGGACCGCATAAGTCTGTATGTACTAGCTCTAGTACACCTGTAGCCTTAGCATCTGCCTGTCTATTCCTGCTCTGTGTGAACTTGCCCTGTGTGCATATTTCACAGTTTTGATTACACTTGTCATGTTTCCCTTTTATCGACATCCCTTTGACCACCTTTTCTAATTTTGCAACATCATCAAAATTACAATGACCAAGTATCCTATGTCACGTTTGAAAGTCATGACAACCATAAGCTTCATCAGCTTTCTCATCTTTTACAGTGGTAAGGTAATACAACCTACTAGACACATTCATTTTGAACTTGTTACCGTCCTCGTGGACCAGCCAGTTATCACCGTCCTTGAAGTGGACCTCGGCTCCGTTGGCTGTCGCTGCTTTGACTGAAAAGATGTTTTGTGGAAATGATGGGATGTATAGTGCTTGCTTCAGCCTCGCTTTTACCTGTCTTCCCTTGCTGTCTAGCAAGTAGACTTCTGCGTCTCCCCTCATCTTTGCCATTCCGTTCACCTTGGTTCCGTCGGCAAGCTCGATCGTGTGGTCCTCAGGTCTAAAGTTCTTGTCAACTGTTTTGAACTTTGTGGAGTCGTTGATCATGTGTGTTGTGGCACCGCAGTCGACCATGAGACCCCTCTTGTCCTCCTCTTGTATAGGACAGTCACTCATCTTGAAGAAACAGAAAGATGTAGGTTCTGCCTCTGTCTCTCCATCAGCTTTCTTCATATGGTCTCGACCTGGTCCTTGATGGCGCCTTCCTCGTTGTGGTGTGTCCCATTTTCGTTCCTCTCTTCTTGCTTGGGATTCATCTGGACATGTTCTGGACATGTGTCCTTTTCTACCACACTTATAACACTCTACAACTGCCATGTCTATTTTCTTTCCTCTTCCTCGGGACCTCGTTGCTCCGCTAGTCTTCATCACGTTGTCTTCTTCTACATTCACATCACTCCTCCCATATTTTTCAGTACTCTCGTAACTTCGCAGTTTTGTTTTAAACTCGCAGAACGTTACAACGTCATTTGTCTGGGTAATGTGCACGACGAATGGCTTGTATGTATCAGGTAGCCCCTTTACTACCATGGCTATCTGAAGCCCATCACTAATATACTCGTCTGCCCTTCTCAATGACGTGAATATATTCTCTGCTCGAATGACATAGTCCGTGACAGTTTCATTGCTAGCTTTATAGAGCGAGGAAAGTTCACAATACAAACTCACGACGGGGTTTATCCTTCCCCTCATAATGCGCGAAGAATCTCCAGTGCTTTTCTTCCATCACCTTTCGCGTCCCTCATTATCAATGACAAGCTCTTGTTGTCTAGACATTGCACTAGTTCTGCATATGCCTCTCGGTTCTTTTCCTCATCTTCCGCGAGTGCTGCTTCGTTTTCCTCAGCTATCTGCGGGTCCTCCGTAATGACTTTTCTGAGGCAGCGCAACTCCATGTGCGCGAGGAACCTCGTTTCCCAGAGTTCGTAGTTTTTCTCATCACCGTCGAATAAAAGTCTGAACCACCTTTGGCTTCCATGACTGGGCCCATAACCTGTAGTGTTAGACATCTCCGCAGCAGTCTATCGTAATTACAGTCACCAAAGTAGCTTGCTAGCTTGTTCCAGTGCTAATCTATTCGGGAGAAAAATGACAGACAACCATCGTCTTTTCAGTCTGGGAACTCACTGACTTGTTTATTATGCGCATGCTCACAACAGCATCTCAATTACGCATGTGCACGTTATAACATAGCTTAGGCTATAACATGGCTTTGCTATATTCATATTAACAAATATGCTCAACAGATATACCCTACATTCAAGAAGGCACATACAGATTTTTTGTAAAATATTCCTTGTAAAAACCAGTATACATTTTCAAATGCATATACAAGTACTGGAATTGGTCTAAATTACATTCATCCTCACTGTAGCAGAAAATTAAAGGGTGCTTGTATTCATATTGTAAATACTGTTCATGATGGAGCAGTGTAGGCTGTAGTCTAAATGGTAATTCCCCTCAGGGTACAGTACAGTACTGGCCAAATCCTTGTGACCACTAGTGGGTGCACAGACATCTTATTTCCTGGCTCATGAAAATATTTAGATTCTTGGCTTGTAAGAGGCTATATTTTTGATAGGATTAATGTAAACATTTAGCCGACCAACCAACTTGGCTCCAACCAAAATAAATTATCCCTCGATAATTGTAACTAATTCAGTAGCTTTTTACAGAATACCGTCAGTTTACAGTGTTTGTGTCATCACACAACCCAGTGCTAACGCATATTCCTATTAAAGCAGGAAAACTGCAATATAAAATACAAAACTCTAGTTGTCCAAAGCTGCCTGTGTGCAACAGTCAAATTCAGGGTAAGTGCATTCCAGTGTCGTTATGGTATGGTGGTTGAGCCAGTACCTCAGATAGACAGATCTAGTTGTGTTCCAGGCTGCCTTGAGTCATGTCAAGCAACTGGGATCCTTATTATGCAGGATACACTGGGCCCAATACTGTTATGGAACCTTATTATGCAAGACACACTACAGGTGAGGGGAGGGGCTAACCGAATAATGGGATGACAATGAAGAGTGGGAGGACAGCCAACCAGACCATCCATAGCACGCTATATGCTTTCATGTACTCAAATGAGCACAGAGGCTGCGTCCATTAGCTCAGGTACCAGATTGATCTGAGAATAATACAGGAATATTTGAATGTTAATCGCCTGCCGGAGCATTAATTAAGCATTTCATTAAAACACAATAGCAAGTGCACTTGGAATATATGTGGTCTATAATGCCGTTTTGGAAAACGCCTCAGCAATTCAACCCAGCATTTGTACACAAGAAAGAGACATCAATGTTCTCTAATCAGATTGATTGGTATTACAGTGTGTTTCAAAACACAATGTAAAATACATACTGTTAGATTGTCAACACAGGAAAGTCTTAAATAGTAGACTGTTCATGTCAAAATTGTCAAAAGTAGGCAATGTTGCCAGTATGCCAGTGTTTGCAAATGTCTCTGCACTGCCCCTCCTGCAACGGTCCGGAGTTTCATGACAATCCGGTCTTTAATGCGCTATAAAAATATAACCTACATAATAAAACCTACAAGCCCCAAAAAGTGCTCACATTTTATGGAATCTAAAAGTATTAGTCGACATGTAAATCCCAATAGACTGGATCAGATATGAGAGGCTGGATGACGCCTCTTAATATGGCATCAGAATGTCACACCGCGGACAGTTCAACATCTGGAAACATCTATAATGTCACACCGCGGACAGTTCAACATCTGGAAACATCTCCGCGTGACCACCGTGCTCCGAGGGGAACGGGGCGATTTTATGTTTCATTCGGTAAAGCATCACGATCAACATGGCGAGCAGAAATAACAGCAAACACACGAAAAGTCCAAGGTAAGTGGACAGACTGGGCAGCCTGGGATCCTGACGACCTATTTGCGCCACCGTGGTGGTGGTCCAGATGTTCTCGACGCTGGTGTTGGATGGAATATTGGAGAACCCATGAGTGCTCGGGGTGAGAACGTCCCTCCAGATAATTGGATCATTCATCATGGTTCATGGGTGCTGTCATCCAGATGTTATGGTGCTGTCATCCAGATGCACACTTAGTGAACGAATGGTTTGTAGTCGTCCAATCCTCGGTAATAAGTAATATGTCTAATTTCAATTTATTTAAATGTGCAATATATCCCAATAGATCCAGAAGTCCGGTCTGGACAAACACACGGCTGTAGCTCATTGAGTTGTGCGTGTGATTGTGCGTAATGAGGACACGGGCGCACGGGTGTCGGTCACGCACGCATCCCGTTATTTATTCGGTCCGGTCGTTCCGGTCCTACGTCACTCATATAGGAGGCATGTAAGTCCACTAATAAATTAATCCGTTCAAAAAGGGTCGTTTGCGAGTAGCTCACATATTGTGATATTTATGCCCACTGTCGTCAGCGCGTTATTCGTCGCCTCCCACATTTAAAGAATTCATGGAATGCGTAAGAAACAGTAGCAGTGACCTTGTAAACCCTGTACCAACCTACTCTGTATTGTGTCTATTGTACTATAGTGGTGTTGGTGATATGTAAAACCCTGTACCAACCTACTCTGTATTGTGTCTATTGTACTATAGTGATGTTGGTGATCTGTAAAACCCTGTACCAACCTACTCTGTATTGTGTCTATTGTACTATAGTGGTGTTGGTGATATGTAAAACCCTGTACCAACCTACTCTGTATTGTGTCTATTGTACTATAGTGATGTTGGTGATCTGTAAAACCCTGTACCAACCTACTCTGTATTGTGTCTATTGTACTATAGTGATGTTGGTGATATGTAAAACCCTGTACCAACCTACTCTGTATTGTGTCTATTGTACTATAGTGATGTTGGTGATATGTAAAACCCTGTACCAGCCTACGCTGTATTGAAAATTAAACCCCAGCTACAATAGTTATTCACAACATCAGCAATGTCTACAATATATATCTGATTTCATGTTATTTTAATGGACAATGATTTGTTTTCTTTAAAAGACAGCAACATTTCTCAGTGACCGCACATTTTTTAACAGTAGTGTACATCATCAGTTATAGATAGTATCTGTCACAGTACAGTACAGTGCTCACAAAAACTGCAGGCTGAAAATACTGGTTAATCAGACACGTTGGAAATGTACAGGTGGAGAATAGAGCAGGACTGACCTTTAATTTTATTTACGAATTATAAACCATATAATAATTGCCAAAACACCACACCGAATTCTCAGATGCAGATTCAAGCCAGAAAGGGAGAGACACTGCTTGTTAGATGGTGCTACTAGACAGGCGTGTATGTGTAGACAGAAAAACGTTTTGACATTCCTTTATATTCCTCTGAGAACCTATGATTTATATTGGATTGGAAGTGATGACTCAGTGTGACAGAAAAAATAATAATAATAAAATGCCACATGTAAAATGGGTGTATACCCCTTTAATTCATGCAGTTTAATTTATTCTAAGACTTTTGTCTTCCTTATATGACAAGTATGGGTCTATGGCTCTAGTGTTTGGACAACTCTATCTTTTGACAATTCATTGTACCGGTTTGACATTGGTTTGACATTGGTTTGACATTGGTTTGACATTGGTTTGACATTGGTTTGACATTGGTTTGACATTGTCTCCTGTACTTTCACACAGGCTGAAGAGATGTTGCAGTCTACCAGGGCAGCTGAGAACCTGATGTCTGACATGAAGAACAACCCCAATGACGACTGAGTGTTTTATTTACCTGACAACATTTTATGTAACTGGTTTACAAACATTCTTGAACACTTGTACATGTTATATGATATAATGTCTAGTGGTGGGGTTTACCTAACAGTAGGTCTGTAATGTCTAGTGGTGGGGTTTACCTAACAGTAGGTCTGTGATATAATGTCTAGTGGTGGGGTTTACCTAACAGTAGGTCTGTGATATAATGTCTAGTGGTGGGGTTTACCTAACAGTAGGTCTGTAATATAATGTCTAGTGGTGGGGTTTACCTAACAGTAGGTCTGTAATATAATGTCTAGTGGTGGGGTTTACCTAACAGTAGGTCTGTGATATAATGTCTTGTGGTGGGGTTTACCTAACAGTAGGTCTGTAATATAATGTCTAGTGGTGGGGTTTACCTAACAGTAGGTCTGTAATATAATGTCTAGTGGTGGGGTTTACCTAACAGTAGGTCTGTAATATAATGTCTAGTGGTGGGGTTTACCTAACAGTAGGTCTGTAATATAATGTCTAGTGGTGGGGTTTACCTAACAGTAGGTCTGTAATATAATGTCTAGTGGTGGGGTTTACCTAACAGTAGCTCTGTAATATAATGTCTAGTGGTGGGGTTTACCTAACAGTAGGTCTGTAATATAATGTCTAGTGGTGGGGTTTACCTAACAGTAGGTCTGTAATATAATGTCTAGTGGTGGGGTTTACCTAACAGTAGGTCTGTAATATAATGTCTAGTGGTGGGGTTTTAACAGTAGGTCTGTAATATAATGTCTAGTGGTGGGGTTTACCTAACAGTAGGTCTGTAATATAATGTCTAGTGGTGGGGTTTACCTAACAGTAGGTCTGTAATATAATGTCTAGTGGTGGGGTTTACCTAACAGTAGCTCTGTAATATAATGTCTAGTGGTGGGGTTTACCTAATGTCAGTAGCTCTGTAATATAATGTCTAGTGGTGGGGTTTACCTAACAGTAGCTCTGTAATATAATGTCTAGTGGTGGGGTTTACCTAACAGTAGGTCTGTAATATAATGTCTAGTGGTGGGGTTTACCTAACAGTAGCTCTGTAATATAATGTCTAGTGGTGGGGTTTACCTAACAGTAGGTCTGTAATATAATGTCTAGTGGTGGGGTTTACCTAACAGTAGCTCTGTAATATAATGTCTAGTGGTGGGGTTTACCTAACAGTAGGTCTGTAATATAATGTCTAGTGGTGGGGTTTACCTAACAGTAGGTCTGTAATATAATGTCTAGTGGTGGGGTTTACCTAACAGTAGGTCTGTAATATAATGTCTAGTGGTGGGGTTTACCTAACAGTAGGTCTGTAATATAATGTCTAGTGGTGGGGTTTACCTAACAGTAGGTCTGTAATATAATGTCTAGTGGTGGGGTTTACCTAACAGTAGGTCTGTAATATAATGTCTAGTGGTGGGGTTTACCTAACAGTAGGTCTGTAATATAAGGTCTGTAATATAATGTCTAGTGGTGGGGTTTACCTAACAGTAGGTCTGTAATATAATGTCTAGTGGTGGGGTTTACCTAACAGTAGGTCTGTAATATAATGTCTAGTGGTGGGGTTTACCTAACAGTAGGTCTGTAATATAATGTCTAGTGGTGGGGTTTACCTAACAGTAGGTCTGTAATATAATGTCTAGTGGTGGGGTTTACCTAACAGTAGGTCTGTAATATAATGTCTAGTGGTGGGGTTTACCTAACAGTAGGTCTGTAATATAATGTCTAGTGGTGGGGTTTACCTAACAGTAGGTCTGTAATATAATGTCTAGTGGTGGGGTTTACCTAATAAGGTCTGTAATATAATGTGGTGGTGGGGTTTACCTAACAGTAGGTTTCTGTAATATAATGTCTAGTGGTGGGGTTTACCTAACAGTAGGTCTGTAATATAATGTCTAGTGGTGGGGTTTACCTAACAGTAGGTCTGTAATATAATGTCTAGTGGTGGGGTTTACCTAACAGTAGGTCTGTAATATAATGTCTAGTGGTGGGGTTTACCTAACAGTAGGTCTGTAATATAATGTCTAGTGGTGGGGTTTACCTAACAGTAGGTCTGTAATATAATGTCTAGTGGTGGGGTTTACCTAACAGTAGGTCTGTAATATAATGTCTAGTGGTGGGGTTTACCTAACAGTAGGTCTGTAATATAATGTCTAGTGGTGGGGTTTACCTAACAGTAGGTCTGTAATATAATGTCTAGTGGTGGGGTTTACCTAACAGTAGGTCTGTAATATAATGTCTAGTGGTGGGGTTTACCTAACAGTAGGTCTGTAATATAATGTCTAGTGGTGGGGTTTACCTAACAGTAGGTCTGTAATATAATGTCTAGTGGTGGGGTTTACCTAACAGTAGGTCTGTAATATAATGTCTAGTGGTGGGGTTTACCTAACAGTAGGTCTGTAATATAATGTCTAGTGGTGGGGTTTACCTAACAGTAGGTCTGTAATATAATGTCTAGTGGTGGGGTTTACCTAACAGTAGGTCTGTAATATAATGTCTAGTGGTGGGGTTTACCTAACAGTAGGTCTGTAATATAATGTCTAGTGGTGGGGTTTACCTAACAGTAGGTCTGTAATATAATGTCTAGTGGTGGGGTTTACCTAACAGTAGGTCTGTAATATAATGTCTAGTGGTGGGGTTTACCTAACAGTAGGTCTGTAATATAATGTCTAGTGGTGGGGTTTACCTAACAGTAGGTCTGTAATATAATGTCTAGTGGTGGGGTTTACCTAACAGTAGGTCTGTAATATAATGTCTAGTGGTGGGGTTTACCTAACAGTAGGTCTGTAATATAATGTCTAGTGGTGGGGTTTACCTAACAGTAGGTCTGTAATATAATGTCTAGTGGTGGGGTTTACCTAACAGTAGGTCTGTAATATAATGTCTAGTGGTGGGGTTTACCTAACAGTAGGCTCTGTAATATAATGTCTAGTGGTGGGGTTTACCTAACAGTAGGTCTGTAATATAATGTCTAGTGGTGGGGTTTACCTAACAGTAGGTCTGTAATATAATGTCTAGTGGTGGGGTTTACCTAACAGTAGGTCTGTAATATAATGTCTAGTGGTGGGGTTTACCTAACAGTAGGTCTGTAATATAATGTCTAGTGGTGGGGTTTACCTAACAGTAGGTCTGTAATATAATGTCTAGTGGTGGGGTTTACCTAACAGTAGGTCTGTAATATAATGTCTAGTGGTGGGGTTTACCTAACAGTAGGTCTGTAATATAATGTCTAGTGGTGGGGTTTACCTAACAGTAGCTCTGTAATATAATGTCTAGTGGTGGGGTTTACAGTAGGTCTGTAATATAATGTCAGTAGGTCTGTAATATAATGTCTAGTGGTGGGGTTTACCTAACAGTAGGTCTGTAATATAATGTCTAGTGGTGGGGTTTACCTAACAGTAGCTCTGTAATATAATGTCTAGTGGTGGGGTTTACCTAACAGTAGCTCTGTAATATAATGTCTAGTGGTGGGGTTTACCTAACAGTAGGTCTGTAATATAATGTCTAGTGGTGGGGTTTACCTAACAGTAGGTCTGTAATATAATGTCTAGTGGTGGGGTTTACCTAACAGTAGGTCTGTAATATAATGTCTAGTGGTGGGGTTTACCTAACAGTAGGTCTGTAATATAATGTCTAGTGGTGGGGTTTACCTAACAGTAGGTCTGTAATATAATGTCGAGTGGTGGGGTTTACCTAACAGTAGGTCTGTAATATAATGTCTAGTGGTGGGGTTTACCTAACAGTAGGTCTTTAATATAATGTCTAGTGGTGGGGTTTACCTAACAGTAGGTCTGTAATATAATGTCTAGTGGTGGGGTTTACCTAACAGTAGGTCTGTAATATAATGTCTAGTGGTGGGGTTTACCTAACAGTAGGTCTGTAATATAATGTCTAGTGGTGGGGTTTACCTAACAGTAGCTCTGTAATATAATGTCTAGTGGTGGGGTTTACCTAACAGTAGGTCTGTAATATAATGTCTAGTGGTGGGGTTTACCTAACAGTAGGTCTGTAATATAATGTCTAGTGGTGGGGTTTACCTAACAGTAGGTCTGTAATATAATGTCTAGTGGTGGGGTTTACCTAACAGTAGGTCTGTAATATAATGTCTAGTGGTGGGGTTTACCTAACAGTAGGTCTGTAATATAATGTCTAGTGGTGGGGTTTACCTAACAGTAGGTCTGTAATATAATGTCTAGTGGTGGGGTTTACCTAACAGTAGGTCTGTAATATAATGTCTAGTGGTGGGGTTTACCTAACAGTAGGTCTGTAATATAATGTCTAGTGGTGGGGTTTACCTAACAGTAGGTCTGTAATATAATGTCTAGTGGTGGGGTTTACCTAACAGTAGGTCTGTAATATAATGTCTAGTGGTGGGGTTTACCTAACAGTAGGTCTGTAATATAATGTCTAGTGGTGGGGTTTACCTAACAGTAGGTCTGTAATATAATGTCTAGTGGTGGGGTTTACCTAACAGTAGGTCTGTGATATGATATAATGGTGGGATTCTGAACTAAATGGTAGCTTTTTGAGGTTCCTATAGTAAAAAGTTGTGACATGAACCAAAGTTAAACTGTGAACGGATGTCGTTCTCGCGACTGTCGATGAAGGTTTTAACATTTATAAGTGTAGTCCTATTGATGACTAAGACTAGGAAACAATGGTCTTTGACGCAGTTTATTTTCCGGAGCTTCTTGTCACTCTTTATATTTTACATTAAAGGTACATCTCCGGTGCTCACTACTGTCATGTGTCCCTTTTTTCTTTTTGGTCATCTTTTTTCTTTTTTCTATACCGGGAAAATATGTATTCGTTATTTTGTATTTTCAAACTTTTAAAAAACAAACTCACACCAGATTTTATAGGTAAGCTAGAACAAAATCCTAGGGCCCTTTAGGGAGGTTGGCAAGGCAAAATGCGGTCGTTGCAACGGTTTTAACGAGGGGGCAAATCCAGTCTGTCGATGCCGCAGATTCTATTTGGTCGACCCTCGGGGACCCCTTGGAGTCCTAGTGGTCCCATACATTTGCCTGTTGTGCGCATACTAACGCTTCCCTGCTGCGCTCAATAATGCATCAGTCAGACAAGCAAAGCCCACTTCTCAACATCAAATATCTTCAAAAATCCCATCTCCTGCTGCTATGACACATTCAACAATAGATATGAAAAGGTTTCTATTTACACTGCTGAGTATTGAAAAGCCCGACCAGTCACTGTTATGGAGTTGAAAAACAAACTAATCCACTCCCGAGGCCAGCAGTGTGCCTAGAGAAAAGTGGATTGTTGATATGTCTTACTGTTTAATTTCTGAGGTTTTTATAAAGGTGACAGACCTTGCACCCACAGACATGCCTGTAAGGATGCATTTTACTACGAGGGCATTGTGTTTGTGTAATCACCCGTGTATATAAAAACATTATACACTCAAAAAAATAATGGATTGAGTCAACAACAAAAAATTAAGGCAACAAATTGCATCAATTTCTTTAGTTATGCCAACTCCTGATAAAATTACATTGATACAACACAATGTTTTACGGATGGCGAATTAGATTTTTGTCCTAAATAAAAATCATTTTTAAATAACGTGAACTTAATAACTGTCACCATAAACAGAAGTAGGCCTATTTAAGTTGCTCCAACACAACATTTTAAGTATGGTGAATTAGCTTTCAGATCACAATAAAGAGCATTTTTAAGTTACCGGTACGTGAACTTAATAACTGTCACCGAAAACAAAGTAACACTAAGTTGGCAACACTGTCCCCTCTAATATGCCCCTTTCTCTTAACATCAATTAACATCTTCTCATTTATAACTACAGTAAGCCAGTAACACTTCAGGGAAAACTTTGATGTTATATAAAAGCAGAAATCTAAAGCAGAAAATTACACGCTTGTTCAACTTGTCTGTTGTTGGACAGATACATGCGATTGAGAAGCTAGCTGGCGCACGTCTCAAACAGCCGCTCAACTGACATAATTTCACCATCAAAACCGAAGTGTTTGGGTTAATAAATAAAAATATAGGCTATGTTTGTACCTGTAATAACATTTAGCTTATCTGAAAAATGTATTTGTTGACCTCCTGTCAGTTAGATTTAGCCAATGGAGGGTTTTAAGTTTGTCTAAGTCGTGATTGTATGCTGAAACGAAAGGTATGAATAATGTGTCAATATAGAGCTCAAAAATATAACAACTACAAACAAAAAGTCTCACAATACCAAATAACTTACTTTTTATCTCACAACAATAAGTTTATTTAAGTAATGGCTAAAGGTCCTCTGAATCATTTTTTAGAGTGTATGATTATAAAAACATACTCCCACTTGCACCAAACTTACAGCGTAAAAATAAAAGTCTTCAAGGCGTTGCCTAAATCTAGCTTTGATTAAAGCTGCTCGTTCAGTATAGCCTCAAGTTAGGTCAAACTAAATGTCTCTCTGTTAGTTATCACACAGGCCCAGTGATTCATTTGTATTTTACTAGCAGCATAACGTTTTACAAATACACCATTAAGATTAATCTATGTGATGTTGGCCTGTTTAAATTGCTTGATTCAGCATAAACCGTTTTCTTGAGAGAATAGAGCCACATGAGGGATTTAGCATTTTCATGGAGATAGACCTAATCAAATGGCCAACTCAATTTAATGGAGAAATTATAATGAGTTAATTAAAATGGAATACTGTGTTCCATTGCAGCTAAAAAATACATTTTGTAACCTACATGGAAAGTTATTTTTTAGAATATTATTATTTGACTTTCCACTTTCCTTTTCCATTTTATTGTGGTTTCACTTGCACTGTAAAAAATTGCTGTAAATTTACAGCCTATTTCCAACAGTAATTTACTGTGTCTTGGTAATACAGGCAATTACTGTATATATAAATGCATTGTGGGAAATATGATCGGGTCTAGCGTCTACTCATGCGTCAACAGTATTTTACTGTAATTTGCTTTGCATCACGGGAGATTAAAATATGTGAGGGCAGAGCGCCTTTAGTGATTTGAATCGTTGTAAGATGCTAATTAATTATTGCGGTGGCTGTACTATTATAATTTTAACACTTTTTTACAGCAACCTAAATCCCATGCATCTTACTTTGGCTTCACTATATGGATAAATGTTTGCAGATTGTTTTGACGACATTAGCAGGCATGTTTCTCTCGAGTGGTGGTGTGTCTAACTAACAAGCTAACTAACTTTAGAGGGGGCAACACAAGTATTAAGAATGCCAGAAATGGTATTATGTCGTTTACTTTTTAACTTGACTGGTTGGCGTTTTTTATTTGAATGCAGCTGATTCTAATTCGACGTAATTATTGGCGACATCTCGCGGAACGTCCACGAAAGATTGCGCCATTTTTTCGACCAACGATTCCGTCTCAAAGTTTGGTAAGTCACGCAGATAAATTGGATATTTTCCTGACAGCTAATGCTTGTTGGTTTCACTGTACTCGTGTGCCGGTTTCATATAATGCTTGTTGGTTTCACTGTACTCGTGTGCCGGTTTTATATAATGCTTGTTGGGTTCACTGTACTCGTGTGCCGGTTTTATATAATGCTTGTTGGGTTCACTGTACTCGTGTGCCGGTTTTATATAATGCTTGTTGGTTTCACTGTACTCGTGTGCCGGTTTTATATAATGCTTGTTGGTTTCACTGTACTCGTGTGCCGGTTTTATATAATGCTTGTTGGTTTCACTGTACTCGTGTGCCGGTTTTATATAATGCTTGTTGGTTTCACTGTACTCGTGTGCCGGTTTTATATAAGGCATGTTGGTTTCACTGTACTCGTGTGCCGGTTTCATATAATGCTTGTTGGTTTCACTGTACTCGTGTGCCGGTTTTATATAATGCTTGTTGGTTTCACTGTACTCGTGTGCCGGTTTTATATAATGCTTGTTGGTTTCACTGTACTCGTGTGCCGGTTTTATATAATGCATGTTGGTTTCACTGTACACGTGTGCCGGTTTCATATAATGCTTGTTGGTTTCACTGTACTCGTGTGCCGGTTTCATATAATGCTTGTTGGTTTCACTGTACTCGTGTGCCGGTTTCATATAATGCTTGTTGGTTTCACTGTACTCGTGTGCCGGTTTCATATAATGCTTGTTGGTTTCACTGTACTCGTGTGCCGGTTTTATATAATGCTTGTTGGTTTCACTGTACTCGTGTGCCGGTTTTATATAATGCTTGTTGGTTTCACTGTACTCGTGTGCCGGTTTTATATAATGCTTGTTGGTTTCACTGTACTCGTGTGCCGGTTTTATATAATGCTTGTTGGTTTCACTGTACTCGTGGGCTGGTTTTATATAATGCTTGTTGGTTTCACTGTACTCGTGTGCCGGTTTCATATAATGCTTGTTGGTTTCACTGTACTCGTGTGCCGGTTTTATATAATGCTTGTTGGTTTCACTGTACTCGTGTGCCGGTTTTATATAATGCTTGTTGGTTTCACTGTACTCGTGTGCCGGTTTCATATAATGCTTGTTGGTTTCACTGTACTCGTGTGCCGGTTTTATATAATGCCTGTTGGTTTCACTGTACTCGTGTGCCGGTTTTAAATAGTTTGTTTTCTTTTATTCAACAGTATGTTAAAACAGAAACATATTGATGCTGGAACCTGAGGCTCAAACTAACAAGTGAGTTATCCACGCGCGTCACTGCATGTCCTGTGGTAAAAATTGTAAGGACTTTAACTCACTTATTCTGTGCATTTATATTCACAATGTTTCCCTGTCAACTACATATTCATACACCAGGCACATGCGAATCCCCAGAAACATTCCAAGTTGCACTTACACCAAATGTGCAGCTTTTAAAACGCACCAATTAAGACACCATGTAGAATAAATCCCTGTTGTTGATCCTAGATTGTGTCGTGCTGATCTAAGTTTAGTATGCCATGTGGATTTCTGCAGTGTTTGGTGTAATGATGTGAAGAGTTTGTTCTTTCATTTGAAAATCCATATTACTGAAGACACAGCAGTTACTTGTCCATTCAGGCAATGCAACAAAGAGATACTCTTTTATCTTTCAAGCAGATGTAAGTTAGACCAATACATTTTTCCAATGAAACATACTTCCACCATTAATTTTACGTTTAGGCTTCGGTATATATTATAGCAGGGGTCCTTTGGTGATATCCTGTGAGTTTCTGTAGTCCCATGTCTGCTTAATGCTCAAGTCTGAAACAATGTCTTTGTGCCTTTCTTTGATCTATTTAAATATTGTTTGGTTTCAGGTGAAGCTGAGCAGTGGATGGTCAGAATAGAATAACAGGTGGCTGGTAAACATCATTCACCACTGTCTTTGCAAGTTACTTCAACATCGAATATGAAGAGGCTGCGTGTACACTTGAGTTCATCCAAAGGTAAGAGGGGCAAATGTCTGCTGTGTCTTTGGCTATTGTGATTGCTGTGATCAGTAGCTCTTTTGGTTGGTCCACAAAAACATCCTCATCTATTGTGGGCACAAGGTGCACTGCTATAGCTGATTGGTGCTTGTTTCTTTGTGTCTTTCAGGCAATTCATTGACATAAATCCTGAGCATGGATCCAAAGCCAGCAGCAAAAAAGTGGCATCCAGCAAGACTAGAAGACCAATCCAGAAGACGCAGGTTGGACTAATTGATGAGTGCATACACACATTGTGTATTTTTTTTCAAACAGGCCAATAAATCTGTTATATCATGACATCTTTTTGACAACAATTGTACAAAATAAACAAGTAATTTTGATGATATTCTTGGTTATGTTTTTCTTTCCTGATTATTAAGTGATGATGTTCTTGTAAAATTCTCAATCTTATTCTTTGATGCAATTGATTTTGTAAGATTCCACCAGTAGTGATTGCCAGGAACACATCTGCCAGTAATTTGCTGTAAATCCAGTTATGAACAGTATGCTGTTTTATTACAGTAAAAGTCTGTTAGTTCTAATTGCAGCAAAAGCTGTAAAAATTACAGTAACTGCCAGGGAACACAGCTGCCAGTAATATACTGTAAAATCAAATAAATACAGTAAGAGCTTGTATTTATTTATTACAGTAAAGGTCTGTAAATTCTAATTACAGCAAGAGCTGTAAAAATTACAGTAACTGCCAGGGAACACAGCTGCCAGTAATATACTGTAAATTCAAATAAATACAGTAAGAGCTTGTATTTATTTAATACAGTAAAGGTCTGTAAATTCTAATTACAGCAAGAGCTGTAAAAATTACAGTAACTGCCAGGGAACACAGCTGCCAGTAATTTACTGTAAAATTTACAGTGAAATTTTTTACAGTGTGTCTTTTCAGCCATTATCAACTCCCTGAAGCAATCAAAAGGAAAATGTAATTATTCACATTCTCCACGACTAATGGGATAATTTATGATTTTGACAATGATGCCAGTATCTACTTCCCTAGAGTCAGATGCATTTCTGGATCTCAGCCAGGACCAGAAAAAACGATTTCACTGGCATTTTTATTTCCATAGTTTGTTTTGGCGCAGTACCTCATTTCTGTGCACACCCCTGCACCTTTAATGGGTGTTATTAATTTCTGTGCACACCCTGGCACCTTTAATGGGTGTTATTCATTTCTGTGCACACCCTTGCACCTTTAATGGGTGTTATTAATTTCTGTGCACACCCTGGCACCTTTAATGGGTGTTAATCATTTCTGTGCACACCCTTGCACCTTTTAATGGGTGTTAATCATTTCTGTGTACACCCTTGCACCTTTAAGGGGTGTTAATCATTTCTGTGCACACCCTTGCACCTTTAATGGGTGTTAATCATTTCCGTGCACACCCTTGCACCTTTAATGGGTGTTATTCATTTCTGTGCACACCCTTGCACCTTTAATGGGTGTTAATCATTTCTGTGTACACCCTTGCACCTTTAAGGGGTGTTAATCATTTCTGTGCACACCCTTGCACCTTTAATGGGTGTTATTCATTTCTGTGCACACCCTGGCACCTTTAATGCGTGTTAATCATTTCTGTGCACACCCTTGCACCTTTAATGGGTGTTAATCATTTCTGTGTACACCCTTGCACCTTTAAGGGGTGTTAATCATTTCTGTGCACACCCTTGCACCTTTAATGGGTGTTATTCATTTCTGTGCACACCCTGGCACCTTTAATGCGTGTTAATCATTTCTGTGCACACCCTGGCACCTTTAATGGGTGTTAATCATTTCTGTGCACACCCTTGCACCTTTTAATGGGTGTTAATCATTTCTGTGTACACCCTTGCACCTTTAAGGGGTGTTAATCATTTCTGTGCACACCCTTGCACCTTTAATGGGTGTTAATCATTTCCGTGCACACCCTTGCACCTTTAATGGGTGTTAATCATTTCCGTGCACACCCTGGCACCTTTGATGGGTGTTAATCATTTCCGTGCACACCCTGGCACCTTTAATGGGTGTTAATCATTTCCGTGCACACCCTGGCACCTTTAATGGGTGTTAATCATTTCCGTGCACACCCTGGCACGGAAATGATCAGACTGTTTTGAATCTCTTTAAGTGTGTAGCAGTGTTGCTTTCTCCACTCTCCACCAATCCCATGCAACGGGCAAATCAGCACATAGCCACACTGGATGATAGCCATTACGCATCAATAACACGAGCATTCTCTGTCATCATAAAAATAAATAGCTACATATCTATTGCCCAATGACTGGGTGTCTATGAAAACCGCTAGCAGTTCCTTAAGACCTCCAGTCACTCACTAAATGGCATTGGTTCCGGAAACTAACTAAGACCTCCTTTAATCGTGATTCAGATAAAAACTGTATCTAAAAATCGGACTTTGGAAAATTAGATGAAGGACAAAATCCTTAACACACTCTCTTGCAGTCTGTCTGTGCTCCCAGTTTTCTGGAGAAGCAACACCTCCCTTACAGACATGGAGCATTAAATGCCCAGTGTCCACTCAATTAAATGACATTGGTTTGGCAAAACATGTTTACATTGCAAAAGCAAATGGAATGTAAGAAAGCTCAAATGCATTTCAAACTTGAGGGAAAAAATAAGTTCTGAACTTAATTGGGTTTAAAGGGGTCATCTACTGCAGTTGACATTTCACAGGCCATTAAGTCTGCCTGCAGAGATCAATTCCACCAGAACGTCAGAAGAGGGTTTAGGATATAATATCTCAATAATCACTGGTCCAAAATCTGTAAGGTGACTTGGCTTTAATCAGACTGTTTTGCGTGCTTGTTAAATAGATGACTCGATTATGTCCGTTCTTACTAACACAAATAAATGATATTATTACGGCATCATAGGTCCAACCTGTGCCTCTGTTGACCAGTAGGGGGCGCTGGGGATCCGGGTGTACCCACATTTGCGCTAAACACACTGGGAGGAGAGCACTCCGGACTCCGGAGGGGTTTGCATCCCATTACCAACTCGTAGTAGTCGACTCTGAACTTTCGGACCCGATCGAGGCTGCTTGGGGACGTTTGTCACAGCTTTTATTTTGCGTGGATCCAGGTCACATTAATATGATACCATGTCTGTAAACGAGGTGTACGTGTTCCGCCCGTTTAAGCTGATTGCTCTACTGTGTGTATTTCTGGCATTATCTCTGGACATCACTGCCCTGTTGAGTCCGTCCTGGGTGACCGCACAGGGATTCGCTTTGTCTCTATGGGAGTCATGCAGTGAGACAGCGTCGGGATGGACATGCCTCTCAACCCTCACTTCTGGTAAGAAACTAAAATAATCTATATACATTATGTTTTTATGTGTATGTTAATCATATCCAAAAAAAAAAAAAAGTATTTTGGCAGAGAAAGACTGTCCCTGTGTGACCTCATCCAAATGGGGTTTAGTATTTCCCCAAAGCCCAGCATATTAGAAACTTTCTAAAGCCATAACATAACAAAACATAGAGAGTGCGGGTCTGATTCAGACGGGGTCAGATGGACAAACACATTAGATGGCCAAATCAATCGGATTATTCTAGAGAAAACTACATAGAATAGACGCATATTTTCAATGGGCACCACATTGGATAGAGAGATCAAACAAAGCAACATTGTTATATGTGCTGTAATTTGCTTACTCGACATTATAGCGTTTAAGGGGCAGTGTTTTCCCTCCTGCACACATGTTCTACGGTGAGCAATTGAAGTGTCTTCATGAAGTGCCATCTGGGTGCTCCACTGACCTCAGTCAGCCTTGTGAATGCAGGTGGGTGTGTTCCTCTGGGCACTCTGCTTTGTAATCTCTTATTGTGAGGGTGTCCCCCCCCCCCTCCCCCGTGTTTCAATGGGGGATGGCGACACAGAAGCCGTGAAGCACACAAATAGATATATTTCATGGGTAACGATAAGACGAGCTGTTCCCACACATTCCACTATAAGGTTCAAGACGTAAGCCTAGACACGTATTTAGCTGGGGGAAAGACCCCTCAAATGCAGGGCGAATAGAAACATCAGTTCAATTAGCGATGTGTAATCCATTTAAGGGTTCAGCGTGTTATCATTTTGTGCTACCGAACCGTATTCTAGGTGTCCTGGTGTTTCCTCCCCCCACGCTGTTTCCGTGTCTCTCTAGCTGTTTTGGCTGAGCGCAGAAAGTGCTGTTTGTTTTACCTGGCGGGCGAGCCTCGGTGAGGACTGCAGTCAGGTTTATTGCAGCCTGGAGGTCCCAGCACAGCCAAACACAGAGGCCATATAAAGGCTCAGACCACCAGAGGGATGAACCACAGATAGGTGCATTGCTCAGCTGAGGCAGGTTAACCCTGTCCGCTCTGGTAGGACCATCTCTCTCAGATCTGTACCCTCCCATGTGATGGCCAGTCAGCTGTGCCCTCTGCCAGGCTGTTGGTCCCACTCTATCAGACAAAACACCTGTCAATCTTCCTTCGTCCTGCCCTCTGTTGTTTCTACATGTCTGTCTGTGCTGTTGTCCCGGTTCTGTCTGTTCTGTTGTCCTGGTTCTGTCTGTGCTGTTGTCCTGGTCTGTCTGTTCTGTTGTCCTGATTCTGTCTGTTCTGTTGTCCTGGTTCTGTCTGTTCTGTTGTCCTGGTTCTGTCTGTTCTGTTGTCCTGGTTCTGTCTAGTCTGTTGTCCTGGTTCTGTCGGTTCTGTTGTCCTGGTTCTGTTGTCCTGGTTCTGTCTGTTCTGTTGTCCTGGTTCTGTCTGTTCTGTTGTCCTGGTCTGTCTGTTCTGTTGTCCTGGTCTGTCTGTTCTGTTGTCCTGGTCTGTCTGTTCTGTTGTCCTGGTTCTGTCTGTTCTGTTGTCCTGGTCCCTCTGTTCTGTTGTCCTGGTTCTGTCTGTTCTGTTGTGCTGGTTCTCTATTCTGTTGTCCTGGTCTGTCTGTTCTGTTGTCCTGGTTCTGTCTGTTCTGTTGTCCTGGTTCTGTCTGTTCTGTTGTCCTGGTCTGTCTGTTCTGTTGTCCTGGTCTGTCTGTTCTGTTGTCCTGGTTCTGTCTGTTCTGTTGTCCTGGTCCCTCTGTTCTGTTGTGCTGGTTCTGTCTGTTCTGTTGTGCTGGTTCTCTATTCTGTTGTCCTGGTCTGTCTGTTCTGTTGTCCTGGTTCTGTCTGTTCTGTTGTCCTGGTCCCTCTGTTCTGTTGTGCTGGTTCTGTCTGTTCTGTTGTGCTGGTTCTCTATTCTGTTGTCCTGGTCTGTCTGTTCTGTTGTCCTGGTTCTGTCTGTTCTGTTGTCCTGGTACCTCTGTTCTGTTGTGCTGGTTCTGTCTGTTCTGTTGTGCTGGTTCTCTATTCTGTTGTCCTGGTCTGTCTGTTCTGTTGTCCTGGTTCTGTCTGTTCTGTTGTCCTGGTCTGTCTGATGAGGAGGTGCCTCTTACCCCACACAGCAGGTTCAGTAGGTGCATGGTAATTTCAGTTTGCTCCTCTCTGTTGTCTGGTGGAATGTGGGGGGCTGGTGGGGGCTGGTGTGGGGGCTGGTGTGGAGGGCTTGGTGTGGGGGCTGGTGTGGGGGGCTGGTGGGGGCTGAATGTGAGGCGGGCCCTGAGAGATGAGCCTGTCCCTGGGCAGTGAGAGGGAACTGACTGCTGGGTGGAGCTCATTATTCCTGTAGTGGGGTTAACAATACAGGAAACAATGGTGTGAGAGGCTGGGGGGGAGGGTGGGGTGGGGGGGGGGGTTGGTGAGATAGACATGACAGAGGGCAGACAGAGCTCATTAGCTGCTGCCTCCAGTGGAAACACTCCTGGTCCTCTGAGACGACCCAGCCATCCAGGAGACAACAAACCTGAGGGAGAACTGAACCGGCAGCTGTACTGAGCACAATATTGTGGTTCCAGTCTGCACAGAGCCTGGCCAGAGCAGAGGCAGATGAGATGGACATAAAGAGTGCAGGACTGGGACCGTTTAACCAGGGTTCTCAGGGGCCAATATGGTGCACATATATACGTTTTAATATTCTAGATTCATTGCGGTAAGATACTGTGATTTCATTACAATTTGATGCAGCGAACACTTCACTCATCCAATGTCTGTGGCCGAGGAAAATAAGTGAGCGATAAAATATATATTGGTCCCTCGATTAAGGAGGAGATGGAGAAGAAAGCTGTGGATGGGAAATGCTGCCTTTTTGGGGCAGGTATTAGCAACCTCAGCAGAAATACCATTCTGATGAAGTGGAAACAACACCTTATGCTGTTAAACATCCCATAATGCTACAGTTGCAAAGTTTCCTCTAGAAGAAGCTGGTCACTAGAAGAAGCTGTTAGCACCTGCTCCAGTTCACATGCCTGGCTACACATATTCCTTCATCCTGCCGCCAAACGCTGCACCAAGGTCACTGATACTGGGCTGGGCTAAATCATGAACAGTCATGGGAAAATGAACATTTATAAAACATCCCTGTGTTTGCTTAGAAATCATTCACTTGCAGATGACTTAGTTCTGAACAACCAAAAAAAACACATACACAATAGAAGGTTTCTCAGACTGAAACGCAGTTAACGACGTGCTTCAGAGGTCCCAGGTGGATTTGTCAGGGAACAAGTAAGCAACTTTGAAGTGGCTATGTGTGTCAAGCTCGCTCCTCGCAGTCCCAAAATCTGGAGTGACAGAGACTGAGCTGTGATTGGTAGCGAATTTAAAAAGACAAATGAACCAGACATTTACATAAACAGAACGGTTGAAGAATTGTTTCCTGCTTCTCTGTGTTGACTGGAATAAGTTTAGAAGGAACCCATTAAATTCTCCCCAGAAGTCCTGAGTGAGTAACTGGAGGAGTATTGTTGGAGGAGTATTGTGTGATATTGTCCTCAGTAACACGTCTCCTCCCTCAGATTGGCAGGTGGCCACGCTGGTGCTCATGCTGGCCGGAGCTGCGGTGACTTTGGCGGCGTTCCTGGTGGCCGTGGTCTCCCTGTGCCGGGGGACACACAGACGACACTACCGGACGGTCGCCGTGTTCCTGTTTACTGCAGGTGAGTCTGCCCAACACCGGTGAACTGGACCGCATCTCAGGACAGCCACATCTCAGGACAGCCACACAGTATAGAATTGAATAGACCAATATTGTCAATTGTACAACTGAATGCTTTCAACTGCATTTTACCCAACCCTGAGGTGCAGGGGGCAGCCCCAACCGGTTACCTGATTCGACTTCCACTGGGAGCATTTTTATGGTTAACTCAAGGACAGAACAACAAGGTTTTCAGAACCAGGGACCTTCCAGACCCAAGCCCTAGTCCCTAACCACTAGGCCACCTCTCTCTAACCCTAACCCCTGACACCATGAACGCTGGTTTCCATCCAGACACAGCTCACTGTTTGGGATGACAGTCCAGTAGTTTCCACACAGCTGCATGGGACCGAAATGCAAAGAGAGTGTGTGGATGTGGGGGGTTGCTGGGGAGGGAGAGGACCGGGGTGGCGGTGGAGGGGGGGCGCTAGGGGGAACTCGGGTTGAGCTAACTATTTTTGTGGCGAGGGATCTGCTGTGAAATCCAGAAAGCTGACTTCTGTGTGCCAAGAAAAAGCAGCCGCAGAATTTGCACAGTTACCAATGAAGAGAAGAATGTATTCCCTCATGGATAATATCCATGCAGAAGAAAAAAACACAGTTCCCTCTGCTTGCACTCTACTGTCTCTCTTCTAGTCTCTCTCTGGTCCCTCTCCTCTAGTCTCTCTTTAGTATCTCTATTCCTGTGTCTCTCTAGTCCCCCTCTTGTCTCTCTCTAGTCCACCTCTTGTCTCTCTAGTCCACCTCTTGTCTCTCTCTGGTCTCTCTCTTATTGTCTCTCTCTAGTCCATCTCTTGTCTCTCTTTAGGCCTTCTCTTCTTGTCTCTCTCTAGTCCCTCTCTTCTTGTCTCTTTTTAGGCCATCTCTTGTCTCTCTCTAGTCTCACTCTTCTAATGATTAGTAGATCAGTTTGATATTACAGAAAACAAGTATCACATTATATTTCTTGCACAATATATAATTTTCTTGAATGTTATGTTGCTTTATATCTTTATGTATTTATGTCTGGTGTCCTCCACGTGCCGATCTCAATTCCACTCTTATATGACGTGAGAACCCTCAGAGGACCTCAGCACTGTGAACTACCATCCTCTGATGTCTACAGATCAGCTTGTGCTCTCTCGTCTTTGATTCTTTGGTTATTTCCTTTAACTGTACATCTCACAGGGGTCCTCAAACCTCCCTGTCTGTAGCCTATCTGCCAATACTCCAGACAAACACTTTACCTATAAACACAAGGATATTTCCTATTGATAGAAAGACAATATGATCCAGTGTTTCAATGTCCTCCTGTGTAGTCTGTGGTCAATCTACTGGTTTTATGCTTAAGTATTTGTTCTGGATGATGGTACTTGTAATTTCACGAACTCTGCATTGTCTACTTTATGAAGCAGTTTAACCCAGGATAGTATAACCCGGGATAGTGTAACCCAGGATAGTGTAACCCGGGATAGTGTAACCCGGGATAGTGTAACACAGGATAGTATAACCCAGGATAGTGTAACCCGGGATAGTGTAACCCGGGATAGTGTAACACAGGATAGTGTAACCCAGGATAGTGTAACCCGGGATAGTGTAACCCGGGATAGTGTAACACAGGATAGTATAACCCGGGATAGTGTAACCCAGGATAGTGTAACCCAGGATAGTGTAACCCAGGATAGTGTAACCCGGGATAGTGTAACCCGGGATAGTGTAACCCGGGATAGTGTAACATAGGATAGTATAACCCAGGATAGTGTAACCCAGGATAGTGTAACCCAGGATAGTGTAACCCAGGATAGTGAAACCCAGGATAGTATAACCCAGGATAGTGTAACCCAGGATAGTGTAACCCAGGATAGTGTAATCCAGGATAGTGTAACCCGGGATAGTGTAACCCGGGATAGTGTAACACAGGATAGTATAACCCAGGATAGTATAACCCAGGATAGTGTAACCCAGGATAGTGTAACCCAGGATAGTATAACCCAGGATAGTGTAACCCAGGATAGTGTAACCCAGGATAGTATAACACAGGATAGTGTAACCCGGGATAGTATAACCCAGGATAGTGTTTGTTGTTTCACAGCCCTGACCCGACGAGGTATGGACCAACTAAACCTCTAAATTGTCCTGTGATATGGACTCACTAGACCTCTATAGTGTCCTGTGATATGGACTCACTAGACCTCTATAGTGTCCTGTGGTGTGGACCCACTAGACCTCTATAGTGTCCTGTGGTATGGACCCACTAGACCTCTATAGTGTCCTGTGGTATGGACTCTACTAGACCTCTACAGTGTCCTGTGGTATGGACTCACTAGACCTCTATAGTGTCCTGTGGTATGGACTCACTAGACCTCTATAGTGTCCTGTGGTATGGACCCACTAGACCTCTATAGTGTCCTGTGGTATGGACTCACTAGACCTCTATAGTGTCCTGTGATATGGACCCACTAGACCTCTATAGTGTCCTGTGGTATGGACTCTACTAGACCTCTATAGTGTCCTGTGATATGGACTCACTAGACCTCTATAGTGTCCTGTGGTATGGACCCACTAGACCTCTATAGTGTCCTGTGGTATGGACTCTACTAGACCTCTATAGTGTCCTGTGATATGGACTCACTAGACCTCTATAGTGTCCTGTGGTATGGACCCACTAGACCTCTATAGTGTCCTGTGGTATGGACTCTACTAGACCTCTATAGTGTCCTGTGATATGGACTCACTAGACCTCTATAGTGTCCTGTGGTATGGACCCACTAGACCTCTATAGCGTCCTGTGGTATGGACCCACTAGACCTCTATAGTGTCCTGTGGTATGGACCCACTAGACCTCTATAGTGTCCTGTGGTATGGACTCTATTAGACCTCTATAGTGTCCTGTGGTATGGACCTACTAGACCTCTATAGCGTCCTCTGGTATGGACTCTACTAGACCTCTATAGTGTCCTGTGGTATGGACCCACTAGACCTCTATAGTGTCCTGTGGTATGGACCCACTAGACCTCTATAGCGTCCTCTGGTATGGACTCTACTAGACCTCTATAGTGTCCTGTGGTATGGACCCACTAGACCTCTATAGTGTCCTGTGGTATGGACTCTACTAGACCTCTATAGTGTCCTGTGGTATGGACTCTACTAGACCTCTATAGTGTCCTGTGGTATGGACCCACTAGACCTCTATAGTGTCCTGTGGTATGGACCCACTAGACCTCTATAGCGTCCTCTGGTATGGACTCTACTAGACCTCTATAGTGTCCTGTGGTATGGACCCACTAGACCTCTATAGTGTCCTGTGGTATGGACCCACTAGACCTCTATAGCGTCCTCTGGTATGGACTCTACTAGACCTCTATAGTGTCCTGTGGTATGGACCCACTAGACCTCTATAGTGTCCTGTGGTATGGACCCACTAGACCTCTATAGTGTCCTGTGGTATGGACCCACTAGACCTCTATAGTGTCCTGTGGTATGGACCCACTAGACCTCTATAGTGTCCTGTGGTATGGACCCACTAGACCTCTATAGTGTCCTGTGGTATGGACCCACTAGACCTCTATAGTGTCCTGTGGTATGGACCCACTAGACCTCTATAGTGTCCTGTGGTATGGACCCACTAGATCTCTATAGTGTCCTGTGGTATGGACCCACTAGATCTCTATAGTGTCCTGTGGTATGGACTCTACTAGACCTCTATAGTGTCCTGTGGTATTTGGCACCAAGGTGTTAGCAGCAGATCCTTTACGTCCTGTAGGTGGGGCCTTGACTTGTTTGTCCAGCACATTCCACATATGCTTGATTATATGGAGATCTGGGGAGTTTAGAGGCCAGGTGAACACCTTGAACTCCTTGTTGTGTTCCTCAAACCATTCCTGGACCATATTTGCTTTGTGACAGGGCACATCTATCCTGCTGAAGAGGCCAATGTCATCAGGGAATAACGGTTCCATTAAAGAGTGTACATGGTCTGGAACAATAGGTGGTACGTGTGAAAGTAACATCCACATAAATGGCAGAACCTAAGGATTCCCAGCAGAACATTGCCTAAAGTATCACACTGCCGTTTTGGAGAGGCTCTGAGCCAGTCGCTTAGTCATCACAGTTTGGCCCTTGGGACTTTTATTTCATAATGACACGTTTATTCAGAATCGGGGCGTGGTTATCTCGCAGATTCAGAATCGGGGCGTGGTTATCTCGCAGATTCAGAATCGGGGCGTGGTTATCTCGCAGATTCAGAATCGGGGCGTGGTTATTTCCCAGATTCAAAATCGGGGCGTGGTTATTTCCCAGATTCAGAATCGGGGCGTGGTTATTTCCCAGATTCAGAATCGGGGCGTGGTTATTTCCCAGATTCAGAATTGGGGCGTGGTTATTTCCCAGATTCACATTGAAGCAACAGCAGCACTAAATCAGTGAATTTTAATATCCTTGTAACTCATTGTTGACATCTGTGTGATGTCTGTATTTATACATTTATTGCCTCATTATATAATTCTGAATTTGTTTCTTAGCCAAATTAATTTATTTAACATTGACTGAAATCGCATTCAATCGATCCTACCTTCTCCGATATATAAAAACAGGATTATATTACAGACAGTCATCCTGTACATGTAATTTGTATAGAGATAAAACTAATTTATCTTTAAGTATTATCCTGCATGTTCTCAGGTCATAACACAAATCTTTTCCAGGTTTTCACTTTAGCAAATGTTCTGCCTAGAAATATTTCGGTTTGAACGGTTGATTTTGTCCGCCATTTGCTTAGCCAGTCGCTTTAGAAGAGATGGACGTAATGTCTGTGGCAGATGTAATGTCTGTGGTAGATGTAATGTCTGTGGCAGATGTAATGTCTGTTGCAGATGTAATGTCTGTGGATAAATGTAATGTCTGTGGCAGATGTAATGTCTGTTGCAGATGTAATGTCTGTGGTAGATGTAATGTCTGTGGTAGATGTAATGTCTGTGGTAGATGTAATGTCTGTGGTAGATGTAATGTCTGTGGCAGATGTAATGTCTGTTGCAGATGTAATGTCTGTGGCAGATGTAATGTCTGTGGCAGATGTAATGTCTGTGGCAGATGTAATGTCTGTGGCAGATGTAATGTCTGTGGTAGATGTAATGTCTGTGGCAGATGTAATGTCTGTTGCAGATGTAATGTCTGTGGTAGATGTAATGTCTGTGGCAGATGTAATGTCTGTGGTAGATGTAATGTCTGTTGCAGATGTAATGTCTGTGGTAGATGTAATGTCTGTTGCAGATGTAATGTCTGTGGTAGATGTAATGTCTGTGGTAGATGTAATGTCTGTGGCAGATGTAATGTCTGTGGCAGATGTACTGTCTGTGGTAGATGTAATGTCTGTTGCAGATGTAATGTCTGTTGCAGATGTAATGTCTGTGGCAGATGTAATGTCTGTGGCAGATGTAATGTCTGTGGTAGATGTAATGTCTGTGGCAGATGTAATGTCTGTTGCAGATGTAATGTCTGTGGTAGATGTAATGTCTGTGGCAGATGTAATGTCTGTGGCAGATGTAATGTCTGTGGTAGATGTAATGTCTGTGGCAGATGTAATGTCTGTGGTAGATGTAATGTCTGTTGCAGATGTAATGTCTGTGGTAGATGTAATGTCTGTGGTAGATGTAATGTCTGTGGCAGATGTAATGTCTGTGGCAGATGTACTGTCTGTGGTAGATGTAATGTCTGTTGCAGATGTAATGTCTGTTGCAGATGTAATGTCTGTGGCAGATGTAATGTCTGTGGCAGATGTAATGTCTGTGGTAGATGTAATGTCTGTGGCAGATGTAATGTCTGTTGCAGATGTAATGTCTGTGGTAGATGTAATGTCTGTGGCAGATGTAATGTCTGTGGCAGATGTAATGTCTGTGGCAGATGTAATGTCTGTGGCAGATGTAATGTCTGTGGTAGATGTAATGTCTGTGGCAGATGTAATGTCTGTGGTAGATGTAATGTCTGTTGCAGATGTAATGTCTGTGGTAGATGTAATGTCTGTGGTAGATGTAATGTCTGTGGTAGATGTAATGTCTGTGGATAAATGTAATGTCTGTGGATAAATGTAATGTCTGTGGCAGATGTAATGTCTGTGGCAGATGTAATGTCTGTGGCAGATGTAATGTCTGTGGTAGATGTAATGTCTGTGGTAGATGTAATGTCTGTGGTAGATGTAATGTCTGTGGTAGATGTAATGTCTGTGGTAGATGTAATGTCTGTGGTAGACGTAATGTCTGTGGCAGATGTAATGTCTGTGGTAGATGTAATGTCTGTGGTAGATGTAATGTCTGTGGCAGATGTAATGTCTGTGGTAGATGTAATGTCTGTTGCAGATGTAATGTCTGTTGCAGATGTAATGTCTGTGGCAGATGTAATGTCTGTTGCAGATGTAATGTCTGTGGTAGATGTAATGTCTGTTGCAGATGTAATGTCTGTGGTAGATGTAATGTCTGTGGTAGATGTAATGTCTGTGGTAGATGTAATGTCTGTGGTAGATGTAATGTCTGTGGTAGATGTAATGTCTGTGGCAGATGTAATGTCTGTGGTAGATGTAATGTCTGTTGCAGATGTAATGTCTGTGGTAGATGTAATGTCTGTTGCAGATGTAATGTCTGTGGCAGATGTAATGTCTGTGGTAGATGTAATGTCTGTGGTAGATGTAATGTCTGTGGCAGATGTAATGTCTGTGGTAGATGTAATGTCTGTGGCAGATGTAATGTCTGTGGTAGATGTAATGTCTGTTGCAGATGTAATGTCTGTGGTAGATGTAATGTCTGTGGCAGATGTAATGTCTGTGGTAGATGTAATGTCTGTTGCAGATGTAATGTCTGTGGTAGATGTAATGTCTGTGGTAGATGTAATGTCTGTGGCAGATGTAATGTCTGTGGCAGATGTAATGTCTGTGGTAGATGTAATGTCTGTTGCAGATGTAATGTCTGTTGCAGATGTAATGTCTGTGGCAG
>CM055747.1:14053139-14075639 GCA_029465975.1 Dallia pectoralis | reverse complement strand
AACACGCGAGATTCCTCTTCCTTTAGTTTTTACGTAAAGGATCTGTGTATATTCCTTTTATTTTGTGTGTTTGTTCGTGTAGAATTTTATGAAGACTAATCATATTGTTAATGTATTGATGATATAATTTTTTGTCTATCCGATCACCCATTGGAAGTGCTATATATTATAAGTATTGCTTATAAATCATATGAACGCTAATAAATTGGTTTAATCGCTTCGTTATTAAAGAGGATAAGAGTTAAAGCTTTTTTCTCCGGACATTTGAAGTGTAAAATAAACAGTGCTGACATATGCCATAATAAACAAGTTTCTCTCATTTGTTCTGATCTAATATTATAGCAGTGTTCAGCTTTTGCGTACCGCTGAGTCTTGACTGTTAGCTGAACGTTGCTAATAGATGTGTTGGTTTAATTTTAGGATCTGTTGCGCAATCCTATGAATGACATTTATAAACGGAGGTCTTGGAATAGTGGTGCCCTTTTAGTTTGTCGTAACTCAACTACAGCCTGTCTAACAGCTTTACAATAAGACCTCTGACCCAGAAATACCAATAATATCTAAACTATGGCAGGAATGTACCACGAACGGGGCCGGTGGGGACCGGTGGGGACGCCTGGGTGAGGGGGCCTGGGTGGTGGGGGGCCTGGGTGGTGGGGGCCTGGGTGGGGGGCCTGGGTGGGGGGCCTGGGTGGTGGGGGCCCGGGTGGTGGGGGCCCGGGTAGTGGTGGGGCCTGGGTGGGGGGCCCGGCTGAGGGGGCCCGGGTGAGGGGGCCTGTGGTGGGGGGGCCTGTGGTGGGGGGGCCTGTGGTGGGGAGGCCTGGGTGGTGGGGGCCCGGGTGAGGGGGCCTGTGGTGGTGGGGCCTGTGGTGAGGGGGCCTGGGTGGGGGGCCTGGGGTGGCCCGGGTGGGGTTCGGTTGGTTGGAGTTTCAACAAGAGGTGCCTCGCTTTGGAACGAACCTCATGGCACCAAGCCACTTGCAAAGTCACTTACATAGCTGCTCCATTCTCCCACGACCCAGACAGAAGAGCCTCGGGGGCCAGAGAGAAACAGCCTCTGCAACCCAATTACGCTGGCCATTACCCAAGTGGAGTAACCCGTAGGATTAGAGCCGGTCGTTCTGTGTCCAAATGGGACGAGGGAATGAGTCTCCAGGACTGGAGGGTGGTTTTGGAGCTGTTTGTCGGCACAATATTGATGGTCAATCAAGACTTCCTGTCAAGTGGGTGAAAGTGTGACCAAACCCCAGAGCAAGTACAGCTCAGAATCTCCCATTTTCTACACGTTGATGACACCATTAGACTGGCGCCAGATCATTACTATCATCATGAACGCTTGGGACCAGATTTCCGATTGATACTTAAATATCCAACACCTCAGGGCGTGGCACGCATCTCATTTGGGGTATTTGCCTTAGTCAGGACGCTGGTAAACGTGGCTATAACAATGTGTTCAAGAGGAAGTCATTCCGACCAGCTTCCTTCCCACATTCCTTTATGCACTCGTAACCACAGCGTCCCGTTTCCCGTTACGTATTCAGAAGAAACCGGCAGTTATGTGACCAGCCTGTCGTTTGAGAGGCTGGTTGATATGAGTTCGCTGGTTTCTTTAAAAACAAACCATCACCTCACCGACCCTCCTCCTGCAGGCTGCCTTTCTAAGACTGAATGCAATGGAATGCATTTCCCGGTACGCTGTTCCAGTCCAGCCTATCTCATCTGGTTTCAATTCCCTGGTTACTGGGGGCTGTGATAAAATTAGCCTTGATGTCCTTTTCCCCCTAAAAAATAAAACCGAATGTGTACGTGAGCCACTCTCCTATTTTCCCCGCGATCTCTCAGTAACGACGCTTGTGCATGTCCCCAGAGACTCTGACTGTGTTTAGTAAAACAGGGACCGGAGGAGGTGTTCAGGGTAGCCAGTGCTCAGCTGTTTCTCCTGGACCACTCTGGCGTGTCGGGTGGAGAGTCCTTTCACCTGATGTCCATGCTGCTGGTGTTTGTCCTGCGTCTTCTCTCTGTGTGACCAGAGAAATCGAACACTGTAGCAGCTGGGACTCTTCGACTGGGCGTTCTTCTCGAAACACTTCTGCACCAGCGTCTGTCTTTATTTCCAGACTGTCAACAGCTTCTCATCAGGGTCTGGAAGGTGTTAGCTCTAAATGGATGCAGGAGGGAAGTGGCTGCCCCGGGGGCAAAAGGTGGCACTTTTCTATTTTCGGTGACCTTCCAAGAATCCCGGGACTGCAGCTCGTTGGTTTGGACTTACGATCACGTGAGGTGTGAAGGGTTGGGTTAGAAGGACAGGTGTGCAGCTGTGTAAACGTAACCTAGTTGCTAATGGAAAGAGTCTTGTCTATATGGAGCTTAGACTAAATATTATTTCCGGTTCTATGTTACAGCTAAGACATTGTCTTAAACTAACTACTCGTTTATTTCACAGAGAATACATCTATTTAAACACTAAATGGAGCACGTTTATTACGCCAACTATTTTGGTTACATAGCAAATCCCTCGATTGAGCTTTGGACATCCCACCGCATTTAGGAAGTTGGGAATTATCGCGTTTCGGTCTAACCACACCTGCACTATAATATGAGTCTCCCTCCCGCCACCTAGTGGACAAACTGAATATTAAGATTCTGCTGGGAAAGAAATGTCCTCTATTGCAAAGCTGTTCTGAAACCTCTCCTCTTAGACATCCAGACATTTATTTCTCTCCAAACTAACCACTACCATACCATTAATAAATACAGTGCATAGAACAGCTGAAGATCCTCAATGAGAAGTATGAGTTATTTAACCCCTGTTGGAGGATGGTTTCATATGACAGGTTTATGTTGGTCGATGCTGTTTATTCAGGGCCTCTGGCTGTCGTGTCTCCACATGTAGGATGTATCCTAAGTAACACACACACATGTAGGATGTATCCTAGGTAACACACACACATGTAGGATGTATCCAAGGTAACACACACACATGTAGGATGTATCCTAGGTAACAGACACACACATGTAGGATGTATCCTAGGTAACACACACACACATGTAGGATGTATCCTAGGTAACACACACACACATGTAGGATGTATCCTAGGTAACACACACACATGTAGGATGTATCCTATGTAACACACACGCACACATGTAGGATGTATCCTAGGTAACACACACACACACACACATGTAGGATGTATCCTAGGTAACACACATACACATGTAGGATGTATCCTAGGTAACACACACACATGTAGGATGTATCCTATGTAACACACACGCACACATGTAGGATGTATTCTAGGTAACACACACACACACACACACACATACACACACACATGTAGGATGTATCCTAGGTAACAAACACACACACACATGTAGGATGTATCCTAGGTAACACACACATGTAGGATGTATCCTAGGTAACAGACACACATGTAGGATGTATCCTAGGTAACAGACACACATGTAGGATGTATCCTAGGTAACAGACACACACACACGTAGGATGTATCCTAGGTAACACACACACACATGTAGGATGTATCCTAAGTAACACACACACACATGTAGGATGTATCCTAGGTAACAGACACACATGTAGGATGTATCCTAGGTAACACACACACACACACGTAGGATGTATCCTAGGTAACACACACACACACACATGTAGGATGTATTGTAGGTAACACACACAAGCGGGTTCTGGAGGTGTGGCATATTAACAGCAGTATACTCACCCGTTTCCTCAGTCAGCACCTCCTTGCTGCCCTGGCTGGTCCTAACACCCTCACACCTGCCCTTCTGTCCCCCTCCTCCACCTCCTCCCCCACCTCCTCCCCCACCTCCTCCACCTCCCTCACCCCCTCTCTCCCTTCCTCCACCTCTCCCCCTCCTCCACCTCTCCCCCTCCACCCCCTCTCCCCCTCCTCCCCCTCCTCCACCTCTCCCCCTCCACCCCCTCTCCCTCTCCTCCCCCCCTCCTCCCCCTCCTCCCCCTCCTCCACCCCCTCCCCCACCCCTCTCTCCCTTCACCCCCTCTCCCCCTCCTCCACCCCCTCTCCCCCACCCCCTCTCTCCCTCCACCCCCTCTCCCCCTCCTCCACCCCCTCTCCCCTCCTCCACCCCCTCTCCCCCTCCCCCATATCACATTCACTCTAAACCAACATTCCCACTCTGCTAAATAAACATGGAGGACCAGTGGTCTGGGAGCACAACTCAACCATTCACCAGTGCAACTAGTAGGACAAACTTTATTTTAAATGTAGGGACCAATGTCAGTCCAAATGGGGGTGTGCAGGGTTCCTAACTCCTCAATAACTGAAGATATGTATTCATGGTGAACAGGCTGAACCCAGGGCACAGTAACCAGCTGGCCCTGCTCCGTAGTGTTTCTGCAGGGACAGATTCCAGTTACTGAGCCCGGAGAACAGAGGCAGGCAGGGGTCCTGAACTTGGGCCGGGCCGGGCTGTTGATACAGAGGGTGTCATGATAACACAGAGTTTACTAGTATAAGCACGGAAGCTAGACAAATTCCAAACAAATGCTTAGTCAAAGTAAGAACCCACCTCTGGTTGTCACCTTCCTTTGAGGTGAGAGATCCACATCGACGCCGTCTCACAGCAGAGGGGGGAAACCTAACTGGTGGCACAGCCCAGTGACATGCGAACGCTGCCTGAATCCACCAGACAAGAGAGAACCTCGACCCTAAATCTCTGAGAGGTGCTCTGTATCTCTGCACCTGGTGAGTCCACAGCAAGACCGCCCCCCACTGAGCCAATACATCAACCCAACCCCTCCTATAATAACATATTAACCAGAAGATCCAACGCCCGCACCCACCCTTCCCTCTCTCCGCCCAGCATCTGCCGGCTGGTCCTGGTGGGTGAGTGCTGCTTGATTAAACCCATGCAGACTGGCTCCATTCAACTGTCATCTGACCAAACCATTTGTTGTGAGCCATTACGTCTTAGTGAACTGCAATTAAGACGGAATGATTCGTCTGGGCTGAATGCCTGGGGAACCCTGTCAAGTGAGTCAGTCTGTTGAATGATTCGTCTGGGCTGAATGCCAGGGGAACGCTGTCAAGTGAGTAAGTCTGTTGAATGATTCGTCTGGGCTGAATGCCTGGGGAACGCTGTCAAGTGAGTCAGTCTGTTGAATGATTCATCTGGGCTGTATGCCAGGGGAACACAGTCAAGTGAGTCAGTCTGTTGAATGATTCGTCTGGACTGAATGCCTGGGGAACCCTGTCAAGTGAGTCAGTCTGTTGAATGATTCGTCTGGGCTGAATGCCTGGGGAACGCTGTCAAGTGAGTCAGTCTGTTGAATGATTCATCTGGGCTGTATGCCAGGGGAACACAGTCAAGTGAGTCAGTCTGTTGAATGATTCGTCTGGGCTGAATGCCTGGGGAACGCTGTCAAGTGACCGTTTGTTGGCTCTCAAACGGTGACGTTGACCTGAATCACTTCTACCTGAATCACTTCTACTGATTTAACAAAGTAAATAGAAGCAACTCATACTGGCCATGTTACTTCCTACTGTTACTCATACTGGCCATGTTACTTCCTACTGTTACTCTTAATGACCATGTTACTTTCTACTGTTACTCATACTGGCCATGTTACATCCTACTGTTACTCATACTGGCCATGTTACTTCCTACTGTTACTCATACTGGCCATGTTACATCCTACTGTTACTCATAATGGCCATGTTACTTTCTACTGTTACTCATACTGGCCATGTTACTTTCTACTGTTACTCATACTGGCCATGTTACTTCCTACTGTTACTCATACTGGCCATGTTACGTCCTACTGTTACTCATACTGGCCATGTTACTTTCTACTGTTACTCATACTGGCCATGTTACTTTCTACTGTTACTCATAATAGCCATGTTACTTCCTACTGTTACTCATAATAGCCATGTTACTTCCTAATGTTACTCATAATAGCCATGTTACTTCCTACTGTTACTCATACTGGCCATGTTACTTTCTACTGTTACTCATAATGGCCATGTTACTTTCTACTGTTACTCATAATAGCCATGTTACTTCCTACTGTTACTCATACAGGCCATGTTACTTCCTACTGTTACTCATACTGGCCATGTTACTTTCTACTGTTACTCATAATGGCCATGTTACTTTCTACTGTTACTCATAATGGCCATGTTACTTTCTACTGTTACTCATACTGCCCATGTTACTTCCTACTGTTACTCATACTTGCCATATTACTTCCTACTGTTACTCATACTGGCCATGTTACTTCCTACTGTTACTCATAATAGCCATGTTACTTCCTACTGTTACTCATAATGGCCATGTTACTTCCTACTGTTACTCATAATGACCATGTTACTTCCTACTGTTACTCATACTGGCCATGTTACTTCCTACTGTTACTCAAAATAGCCATGTTAATTTCTACTGTTACTCATAATGGCCATGTTACTTCCTACCAGTGGCGGGCCGTGCATTTCATACCTAGGCCTTCAGTGGTGTCCCACCCGAATTAATCCACCTTTTAATACCAACATTATGACGCCACGACTATAAACCATCAATATTATAGAGAAATGCAGTACAACAGGCTGTTGCATCACAGACAGGTATCTCATGCAGCGATGCAGCCCTTACCTTTTCGTTGTGGAGCTCCGTTTCCCTGCGCATATGTTCATTGAGCTGTAGATCCACTCGAGTTTCCACAAAAGTTTTCAAAAGCACCTTTGCTTGTAAATGTCCGGCCGTGCTTTGGTGTCTCGCTGCTGCTTTGGTTAGACAACTCAAGTTTGCAAACCCAGTGTGGCTCCAAACACCAAATCGATCTACTGTAAATAACCAGCATTCCCAGCAATACAATTTGCAGTGTTCCTGGGCTCGGAGGCTGTGAGCCAAAGGTACCGCTCGTAGTTATTGCAATGAGAGTGTCGGGTAAACCCTTTCCCCGGCTGGGACAGGCTAGCTAACTTCGGAGTTTTCCGACCTTATGATGTCCCGCTTTTCTTGAAAAGTCCGTTTTGAAAATGGCTTTGCAAGTTAATGTCTTCTACTCTGTCATCCATTGTGGTTTGTAAAATAAAAAAAACAGTATTTAATCTCTACATTAATATGTTTTATATTGTACAGATGCCGTTCGCGGTTTGCTCTGACAAGTAGTAATAGTACGGGTTCTGACCATCCAATCAAAGGGTGTGAAAAGGCCAACGTTATTCTAAGCCTGCTAGATGGCCCCAGTGTCGCCATCTCGAAATCTGATTGGTTGAATTAATCTGATTGAGTATCTGATTGGTTAAAGAGCACCGTTACATTGCCATTCATTTTGAAGCTACAGGCGCCAGCACGATTGATTCTGAAGGCCTTTAGGCATATTTCTTTGACGTGGCAACACATGATGACTGAAATATGATTGGATAAAAGCTCTAAAATAAAAATACACTACTGGAAGCAGCGCGACCCAGAAAAAAAGAGAATGGACTATTGGGAATAATTTAATACACATTCACGGGAAAAATATATTACAATGCAAGCCAGGGATTCTGATAGTGTTTAGGCCAGCAGAGAAGGTCTTGCTGGCCCTGACGGTCCACCATTGCTTCCTACTGTTACTCATAATAGCCATGTTACTTCCTACTGTTACTCATAATAGCCATGTTACTTCCTACTGTTACTCATAATAGCCATGTTACTTCCTACTGTTACTCATAATAGCCATGTTACTTCCTACTGTTAATCATAATAGCCATGTTACTTCCTACTGTTACTCATAATAGCCATGTTACGTCCTACTGTTACTCATAATAGCCATGTTACTTCCTACTGTTACTCATAATAGCCATGTTACTTCCTACTGTTACTCATAATAGCCATGTTACTTCCTACTGTTACTCATAATAGCCATGTTACTTCCTACTGTTACTCATAATAGCCATGTTACTTCCTACTGTTACTCATAATAGCCATGTTACTTCCTACTGTTACTCATAATAGCCATGTTACTTCCTACTGTTACTCATAATAGCCATGTTACTTCCTACTGTTACTCATAATAGCCATGTTACTTCCTACTGTTACTCATAATAGCCATGTTACTTCCTACTGTTACTCATAATAGCCATGTTACTTCCTACTGTTACTCATAATAGCCATGTTACTTCCTACTGTTACTCATAATAGCCATGTTACTTCCTACTGTTACTCATAATAGCCATGTTACTTCCTACTGTTACTCATAATAGCCATGTTACTTCCTACTGTTACTCATAATAGCCATGTTACTTCCTACTGTTACTCATAATAGCCATGTTACTTCCTACTGTTACTCATAATAGCCATGTTACTTCCTACTGTTACTCATAATAGCCATGTTACTTCCTACTGTTACTCATAATAGCCATGTTACTTCCTACTGTTACTCATAATAGCCATGTTACTTCCTACTGTTACTCATAATAGCCATGTTACTTCCTACTGTTACTCATAATAGCCATGTTACTTCCTACTGTTACTCATAATAGCCATGTTACTTCCTACTGTTACTCATAATAGCCATGTTACTTCCTACTGTTACTCATAATAGCCATGTTACTTCCTACTGTTACTCATAATAGCCATGTTACTTCCTACTGTTACTCATAATAGCCATGTTACTTCCTACTGTTACTCATAATAGCCATGTTACTTCCTACTGTTACTCATAATAGCCATGTTACTTCCTACTGTTACTCATAATAGCCATGTTACTTCCTACTGTTACCCATAATAGCCATGTTACTTCCTACTGTTACTCATAATAGCCATGTTACTTCCTACTGTTACTCATAATAGCCATGTTACTTCCTACTGTTACTCATAATAGCCATGTTACTTCCTACTGTTACTCATAATAGCCATGTTACTTCCTACTGTTACTCATAATAGCCATGTTACTTCCTACTGTTACTCATAATAGCCATGTTACTTCCTACTGTTACTCATAATAGCCATGTTACTTCTTACTGTTACTCATAATAGCCATGTTACTTCCTACTGTTACTCATAATATCCATGTTACTTCCTACTGTTACTCATAATAGCCATGTTACTTCCTACTGTTACTCATAATGGGCTTTTAAAGCGTATGAGATCCGACATGTGTGATTCATTCTGACACATCCCTGAGGTACGCGTTCTGTTTTCTTCTTCCTCTTTCTGTCTTGTCACATCAGTGCCTCTGTTTCCTGTGTGTGAGTATCTCTGAGTCTTTAGCGGTAGCTGTCCTCTATATTTGGCACTTTGTGATTAATAAGTGGAGAAGGGTTTCTGAGTGATATTAGAATAGTAGGAGTGTCTGCCTGTCTCCTCAGTGGTCTCCAGTGGGATGAGATCTTAGCATTATATAATGTGGTAAAATTAGACCCACTTATTATAGTCAGAAACAGTATGGGTCGTTTCTATTGTAACCAGAACCATATAACCTGGTGATAGTAGAACAGTATGGGTTGTTTCTATTGTAACCAGAACCATATAACCTGGTGATAGTAGAACAGTATGGACCGTTTCTATTGTAACAGCTTGGCATTCCCAAAAAATGGGACCTATTTTCTAATTTAATATTCCTATAATAAATTATTATAAGGAGCATTTCAGTACACAAATATATATTCATTGAGTTTGGAGTGTATATATATATATGTTCATAATATAGTAATGTAAAACAGTTAAGTGTACTAAGGTATAACATAATTGGTTCCAGATGAATAAACGTGTAGTGTTCTGCATTTACAGCTTGGTTTGTCCTACTGTCTTATCACGTGTCCCAGTACACAGACCTCCAGCTCTGTGGGAAGGGTTCAGCTGCCTCTATGGCCTTGAGCAAGTCCAACAGTGAAGCATTACAATGGAGACAGACTGGGACAAACACACGCCAGGTGGCCACTCTCCCAACATTGCAAAAGGTATTGCATCATTGATAGAATGGGCTTGGACTGTTCTTTATCCACTTGTCTGCTGATTCAAGGGCAACTCAATATTCTCTGAATTACATGGAGCTGTTGTTGATTACCACGAAAAGAATGTCTTATGAAACAAATGTTTGGCATCTCATCCAGACTGAGGGAGACGTGCTATCGATTGGCAACCAAAAATGTGCTGTTGGAATGAAGTGAACAATTGAGGTTAAAATGGGTGAATATTTTGCATGCATCATGGGTTGTAGCATGTGTAACGCAAACATGTTATTCATTAGAAAGTAGTCTGTGGTCGCTATGATACACTCTCCCAAGTGCCTCTATTTAGGGTGTTGAGCCTTTATTATATCAAGTCTCAGGGGGTTTAATGTAACGATAATAAATACATGGAAGCATACAGGAGGATTTCGGTTCTTTTGCTGATTGGAATTAAAATGTTCAATATCAGGTTATTTTAGCAGAGGGGCAAATATGTAGCACGAGTAAAGTTTTTGGTGTCTTGTAATGCAATATAATGCAATATCGCCACCCAGTGGTGTTACATGGTACTTTGGAGGAGTCTGAGCAGTTATGAGCTCGAATTCAGGTTATTCTGGCCAATTTGTGATAGTCATTGCAATTCTTGTTCATCATGTTTGTTAACAAATATACTGTGTCTGCCGAGTGGTACAGTTATTTAGACATATACACTAGTTGCCAGTAGAGGGCGCTCTTTAAGAGTTTTGATTCAAACATTAGATTCAATTCACACTTTCCACCTGGTCACAAACACACAGTTACATTTGTCCACTACCTTTACATCTCCACATTATCAGAGGGTCGTTTTATTTCTGCATATGATATACATCCCTGTGTACCAAAGTGAGGCATTGTTTGAATGTCAGGTTCCATTGCTGGAAACATTCCTGGATTTAGACAGAAGCTGATATTGTACCGTAGAACCATATTAGATTCAGCAGTTAGCTGGAAACGGATATATATTTACGTCAGCATTGGTTATGAGGAGATTATGTCTTATATTTAAAAGCTTATGCAAATGTAGAGTGATACAGTAGATGGCCATTTGGACAAATGACATTGCAGTGAATTTATTAAATAAATATGCATTAGTCTTGATCCCTTCACAGACCAATTGCCCTATGACAATGCTACAGATGGTCAATATGCAAATTCATTATTTACCATATGGCCCATCTCAGTTACTGTGGTTACTCAGCCGACACAAACAGTGTCACTTCAGGTAATTGCAGGTGCATTTGTTTTAGTCACATACATATTACAACATCAGATCAATTGTAGTTTCGGAGTCATTATACAAAGTGTTAAATACACGATTGTTTTCCTTTTGCCACTGCAGTATTATGCAGGATACATCACGGGGGGTACAGATTGGGAGGGGGTACAAGCCCACATGAGAAAAACATGAAGAGGAAGACAGTACACACATATTTCACTGCACATCTGTGGTGCCACAGGATTCATTTGGGAACACACTAGTCCTGGTTAGATAACTATGTAGATAGGATCTCTACCTCAACTGAGCACATCAACAAAAGGATCAACTAGGCAGAGCTGTAATATCTCTGCTCGAAAGCTCTTGCTCTAATGCATGTGATAAGATTTGTGTATTCAAAGATTTTTATTTTTTGAAAACCTCTTATTAGAGGCTTTGGTTCATATCTGCGTTTGGCATTCATTCAGTGGATATGAAAAGTCAACACACCCCTGTCAAAGTGCTAGGTTTTAGTGAATAAAAATGAGACAAAGATAAATCATGTGCAGAACTTTTTCCACCGTTAACATCACGTATAATGGGAACCCTACATTAACCTGGTTGCATAAGTCAGATCTTTCAGTAGACTTAAGTAAGTATTATTGTAATAACCAGCATAAATTAATACTATATACTTTTTAAACAACCAAACTGTAGTCAACCCAACTTTAACCGTATATTTACATTACTAATAAGAAATTTAGCAGACATAATAAAGTTACACAAAAGTTACAAAAGAGTTACATAAAGTTACAAAAACATGGAATAATAATTCAATTATTGGTTCACCCAGCATAGGCAGAAGAGTATTGGCAACCCTTCAGAGATTGGTTCCTCTCAAGGTTTCTTCCTAAATTCATTTCCTAGCCGCTGTGTATCAACTTGTTGATGGGTGCTTTGTCGGGTTTCAAGCTGGGTGTTTGTAGAAGCACTTTGTGACAACTCTCGTTGTAAAAAGGGATTCATAAAATATATTTCATTGATTCTACAACATCCCAAACAGTTGACGCATCCAAATTGTGTGTAATTTTTAAAGCTGTATTTTATTATACATTGCATCATGCCAGCCTGTATCCTGTTTTGACTTGGGGGTAACGAATGGCCGGGAGCAATCAAGTGGAACTTTGATTCTGAACTTCTACGAAGTCTTTGGCCTCATAAAATAACGTTTCCACCTCCTCGCCCTCAGCTGCGGCCAGTTGCTCTGATGACAGCTGTCTTTTAGGGGAGTTGCAGGAGTTCGAATGAGGACCTCCCGTGGACACGGACATATGAGCTTGTGGAGTGGACTGGGTCGCTCCCTCATCGCTCGACATGTTCTCCGTGGGTACAGGAAGTGGTGCCGCAGATGCCATCCTATCAGTGGGTGATGCCAGCGTTGAGGGTGTGACTGAAGGAGCGTGGGCCAATGGAATGCCAGGGCCTGCACCCTCCGGCCGACTGGCTCTCCTCACGAACATCTCCACCAGCTGTGTGGCGTGGTTCTGATCCGTCTTGATCTTTAGAGTGAATATGGGCTGGGCGTCTGTCTCGCCTCCACTCCCTGCTGAGATTATCTCGATTTCGATCACTTTCCTGCGAAACATCCGGAGAAATGTGTTAACCTATGCGTGCAAACGACGTGTGAGAAATGCATCTGCGTCATACGGCATATCGTACTCTGTGGCGTTCAGACGTTTTCTATTTCGCCTGACGAGCCAGCACACTGATCCTATCACCAGCAGTACGAGGATCAGAACCACCACAAAGATTATGAAGATATTTGAGGAAAACCACTGGGAAGTGTTAACGCGTGTGTCTCCAGTGGCACTCATGTCTGAGCTGTCCTGAGGACAGGGTGGCTCCTGGAACAGAGCCAGTACACGGGCTTATGCGGATCTTAGATAAGTCCAGATGTGTGTCCAGACCCGACCCAATCGCTCCGTCCCACCTGGTTAATAGTTATAGATCATTGGCCAAACATGATTCATTTGTCAATTATAATTTGAATATAAACTGATAGCAACAGTACCTGGATATTGGCTGTGAATCGGAATGTGTTAAAATGTGTGATGTCACAATTAGTTCCAAAGCAGAAACCATAAAACTACTGACACTATAATAAGGTATAATGTATGTGCTACTCAGAGCCATATAGAGAAGGAAGTAATTATCTGATTCCCTGCTGATTTTGCACATTTGCCCACTGACAAGACATGATCAGTCTATAATTAAAAAAAATCCAGAATAACACATTTCAAAAAAGTTATAAATTGATTTGCAGTGGGTCAAATGCTTACTTTACCCTCCCTTTTTTTTACTAAATTCAAGTTCACAACAGCAAATCAGTGAATTTAAATAAATGCATTAGTCCCTGGTGAGTTTTATTATGACAGGAAATAGAGACATGCATTTGCTGGTCCCAGATGACTGATCTCAGAGCATCTCCAATGCTGCTATATTGGTGAATATATGTGGGAAGAATGCTATAAAAGAACAGGGACATTGTCAGTTTCGCTTGGAAAACGACACCTGTCTGAACTCGCAGGTGATTTTGTGACGTCCGAAGCTTCGTATCGTAATATGAAGTGAGCTTTGTGAGATACTGTATTGTAACATAAGGCCGCATGTTTGAGCAGCCTTTTGCAAGGAAATAAGTATTGGACTAATTGGCTGGAACTGTATTTTTTCAAACATTCCAAATGTAATATTGCTAAATGTCCTCAAATCAGAAGTTGGGTTGCTTAGATGCACGATGGGTGACAACATTGTAGCATGTAGAGGTTACAGGTTCCAAACCCTAGTTACGCATCTTTACATTATTATTTGGTTTATATAACTATCACCTTTTCATAAAAACAGGACCAAACATTGCTTTGCCAGTGTCACGACTCGTCGGGTGTAGTGTGGATGAAGCCATGTGCAGGAGCCGTATATCCGTTTCGATCAGGTTTATTACAGGACAGCAAACTCAAAACAAACCGTAAACGGCGACAAAAACACGTACTTGGTCGAATGAAAGGAAAATGCGCATATAGCGACTTAAAACAAGCACCTTCAAACAACAATTCTAACGTGTTACAAAAACACTCACCTCTACAAACAATGTGACATAGAACAATGCGAAGCAACGAGTGCACTGCTCGCGACCCTCTTATATCCCATTGATTATAAGTGCAAACAGCCGTGAGACAAACGTAAACACGGAAGTGAAACAAGGAAGTGCATCACCGAAATATGTCCGTGTAGCAACGCCACCACACCAATCGTGACAGTATCCCCCACTAAAAGGCTAGCTCCCCAGATAGCCGAACGGAAACACAAAACCAAAACAAGGGAGCAACAGGGAGAGAACCCGCAGTCAAACCCAAAAGGGTCAGTCCAGGACCGCAGGTCCAGCCCTGAAAAGGCCTCGGTGGCTGAGAGGCCGCCATCTAGTGCGGCTGAGAGGCCGCCATCTAGTGCGGCAGAGAGACCGCCATCTAGTGCGGCAGAGAGACCGCCATCTAGTGCGGCTGAGAGTCCGCCATCTTGTGCGGCTCAGAGTCCGCCATCTTGTGCGGCCCAGAGTCCGCCATCTTGTGCGGCTCAGAGTCCGCCGTCGTGGGCGACGTGGTGGCGGAGGCCATCGTGGGCGCCGTCGTGGCGGCGGCCATCGGGGGCGCAGTCGTGGCGGCGGCCATCGTGGGCGGTGTCGTGGCGGCGGCCATCGTGAGCGTAGTCGTGGCGGCGGCCATCGTGAGCGTAGTCGTGGCGGCGGCCATCGTGAGCGTAGTCGTGGCGGCGGCCATCGTGAGCGTAGTCGTGGCGGCGGCCATCGTGAGCGTAGTCGTGGCGGCGGCCATCGTGAGCGTAGTCGTGGCGGCGGCCATCGTGAGCGTAGTCGTGGCGGCGGCCATCGTGAGCGTAGTCGTGGCGGCGGCCATCGTGAGCGTCGTCGTGGCGCGGCCTTCGTGGGCGGCGATGCGGCCGCCATTGTGGGCGGCGATGCGGCAGCCATTGTGGGCGGCGATGCGGCAGCCATTGTGGGCGGCGATGCGGCAGCCATTGTGGGCGGCGATGCGGCAGCCATTGTGGGCGGCGATGCGGCAGCCATTGTGGGCGGCGATGCGGCAGCCATTGTGGGCGGCGATGCGGCAGCCATTGTGGGCGGCGATGCGGCAGCCATTGTGGGCGGCGATGCGGCAGCCATTGTGGGCGGCGATGCGGCAGCCATTGTGGGCGGCGATGCGGCAGCCATCTTGGGCGCTGGCGGGACGGAAACAGCCATCTTGAGCGCTGGCGTGACGGCGGGAGCCATCGTGGGCGCTGGCGTGACAGCAACAGCCATCTTGAGCGCCGGCGGGACGACGGCAGCCATCTTGAGCGCTGGCGGGACGGAACAGCCATCTTGAGCGCTGGCGTGACGGCGGGAGCCATCGTGGGCGCTGGCGTGACAGCAACAGCCATCTTGAGCGCCGGCGAGACGACGGCAGCCATCTTGAGCGCTGGCGGGACGGCGGGAGCCATCGTGGACGCTGGCGTGACGGCGGCAGCCATCCCGGGCGCTGGCGGGACGACGACAGCCATCTTGGGCGCTGGCGGGACGGAAACAGCCATCTTGAGCGCTGGCGTGACGACGGCAGCCATCTTGAGCGCTGGCGTGACGGCGGGAGCCATCGTGGACGCTGGCGAGACGGCGGCAACCATCTTGGGCGCTGGCATGGTGGCGACCATCTCGGGCGCAGGCGTGGTGGCGACCATCTCAGGCGCTGGCTCTTGGAAATCCAGCCATGTCCTCCACCACGTCCTAATAACAGCCGAGGGCTGATCATCCAACCCCTCCGGGGGTTTTTCTGTCCCTGACGTCGGTGGCCGAAAAGGGTCTTCCCACTGCGGGGTTTGTGGCTGTAGCTCCAGCCATGTCCTCCACCACGTCCTAATAACAGCTGAGGGCTGTTCATCCAGCCCCCTCCGGGGTTTTTCTGTCCCTGTCGTCGGCGGCAGAAAAGGGTCTTCCCACGGCGGGGGTAGTGGCTGTAGCTCCAGGGGTTTCCCTCCCCCTGTCTGCAGCCCCGGAGCAGTGGGGGGCCGTTCCTGCAGCACCAGGACCGTGGGTGCTCTCTCCGCGGTCCTCCCGGAACACCTCCTTAGCTCCCCCCCAAAAACCTTCTTGGGACGCCTTCGGGGTGCCCTCTTGCCTTCCTCCGGGAGGGACCGCGGACCCGATGTAATCGGCCCTGATAGCTGCATCGGTGGCTCATACCCGAAGTAAGCACGGAGGCGCCTGTACTCCTCTTCGGGCGTCTCCGGCTTACCCCAGTCCCACTGCTCCGTGGTGCGACGGTGAGCTTCATCCTTCGGGGCGCTATAGCTTGCCCCCCCGAGGAATCCACTCACCGTCTGCTGGCTCCGCTGGCTTCTTTGTGGGCTTCGCATTCTGTCACGACTCGTCGGGTGTAGTGTGGATGAAGCCATGTGCAGGAGCCGTATATCCGTTTCGATCAGGTTTATTACAGGACAGCAAACTCAAAACAAACCGTAAACGGCGACAAAAACACGTACTTGGTCGAATGAAAGGAAAATGCGCATATAGCGACTTAAAACAAGCACCTTCAAACAACAATTCTAACGTGTTACAAAAACACTCACCTCTACAAACAATGTGACATAGAACAATGCGAAGCAACGAGTGCACTGCTCGCGACCCTCTTATATCCCATTGATTATAAGTGCAAACAGCCGTGAGACAAACGTAAACACGGAAGTGAAACAAGGAAGTGCATCACCGAAATATGTCCGTGTAGCAACGCCACCACACCAATCGTGACAGCCAGTAAAATCAAAACTGAGGTAGGAAGGCGTATTAACACCACACACACAGAATTCTTTATTATTCACATAACCTCGAATGCACCGATAACGACTGAGTTAGGGTTAGGGTTAAGGCCTCATTCTGCTTCTGCGTCAACTCCACGGCGTAGCTACGCCGTCACTCCTACGGCGTCATGGCCGTTTTATGGTTCTGCGTCGGGTTGCGTTGCATTTCACCGCCAGATGTATAATCTGACCATTCATATTTTCTTTTAATACCCCTCATCTGAGCCACAACAAATACAAACAAATATATATTAACAAATACATTGTGGATGTATTGAAAACGTTAAACGTATAAACCAAAGGCCAAATTTCCAATGGTTAACAAAATAAAGATTGTTCAGGGTTCTTCATCTGAGGAGAGACCAGAATTTCCAAGTCTTGCTTTTAGGAGGCGGATCTGGAGTTTCGCTTTTGGTTGCTGCAGTTTGGTCAGCTTGATTTGTTCCTCTGCCAGGAGTATCTGTGCTTCTGCTTTTCCAGTTTCTCGTTTAAAGTGATTCATAGGCATCATCATTATTTCTCGGCAAAGGACGCTTTAAGCCTCTTTTCTGAGCTCCTGTGACTGCTGGCTCTACCAGTGAGGATGCAGGTTGTTCTACTATAACAGGGCTGAGATCCGGAATGAATGTGTAGCCTATGTCTACTTTATCTGCTTTATCACTGTTACAAGTTTACACAAGTCAAGTGCAAAATATAAATACAAGTATATACACAAAATAAAACAAGTGTATTATTTGTCCAAATTTAACGTTTTACCACATTTTCTTCCTGGAATCCACCTTGAAATCCGACCCCCTGTTGGGATCAGGATAATCCAGTTGTTATCCAAATCCTACTGACAAGTTTGGAACAACACAAACTGAAGATTTGATCCAGATTAAAACAAAGATTTGATCCAATCCGATAACCAAAATCCGATCGTCTTACCTTTAGACAACTGGCCCCTGCAGGTGATGGGTATTCCAAGGAAAGGATTAGTAATACTGATCAGTAATACGGGTAATAAAGAGTATTAGTAATACTGATCAGTAATACGGGTAATAAAGAGGATTAGTAATACTGATCAGTACTAATGGTAATAAAGAGTATTAGTAATACTGATCAGTAATACGGGTAATAAAGAGGATTAGTAATACTGATCAGCAATACTGGTAATAAAGAGTATTAGTAATACTGATCAGTAATACTGGTAATAAAGAGTATTAGTAATACTGATCAGTAATACTGGTAATAAAGAGGATTAGTAATACTGATCAGTAATACTGGTAATAAAGAGGATTAGTAATACTGATCAGTAATACGGGTAATAAAGAGGATTAGTAATACTGATCAGTAATACTGGTAATAAAGAGTATTAGTAATACTGATCAGTAATACTGGTAATAAAGAGTATTAGTAATACTGATCAGTAATACTGGTAATAAATACTGACTGATATGCTGACGCAGGAATAATGTAAAAGTACCAGACTGGCACACCAGTTAATTGGATTTCTGGTTGTCTCTTAAATGCTTCCTTAATGGGAGATCAGGTCCATGTGTGCAGGTGAACCCATCAGGGAGTCCTGACAACAGTATCACCATGTCTCCTTATGACAGTATCACCATGTCTCCTTATGACAGTATCACCATGTCTCCTTATGACAGTATCACCATGTCTCCTTATGACAGTATCACCATGTCTCCTTATGACAGTATCACCATGTCTCCTTATGACAGTATCACCATGTCTCCTTATGACAGTATCACCATGTCTCCTTATGACAGTATCACCATGTCTCCTTATGACAGTATCACCATGTCTCCTTATGACAGTATCACCATGTCTCCTTATGACAGTATCACCATGTCTCCTTATGACAGTATCACCATGTCTCCTTATGACAGTATCACCATGTCTCCTTATGACAGTATCACCATGTCTCCTTATGACTGTATCACCATGTCTCCTTATGACAGTATCACCCTGTCTCCTTATGACAGTATCACCATGTTTCCTTATGACAGTATCACCATGTCTCCTTATGACAGTATCACCATGTCTCCTTATGACAGTATCACCATGTTTCCTTATGACAGTATCACCATGTCTCCTAATGACAGTATCACCATGTCTCCTTATGACAGTATCACCATGTCTCCTTATGACAGTATCACCATGTCTCCTTATGACAGTATCACCATGTCTCCTTATGACAGTATCACCATGTCTCCTTATGACAGTATCACCATGTCTCCTTATGACAGTATCACCATGTCTCCTTATGACAGTATCACCATGTCTCCTTATGACAGTATCACCATGTCTCCTTATGACAGTATCACCATGTCTCCTTATGACTGTATCACCATGTCTCCTTATGACAGTATCACCATGTCTCCTTATGACAGTATCACCATGTCTCCTTATGACAGTATCACCATGTCTCCTTATGACAGTATCACCATGTCTCCTTATGACTGTATCACCATGTCTCCTTATGACAGTATCACCATGTCTCCTTATGACAGTATCACCCTGTCTCCTTATGACAGTATCACCCTGTCTCCTTATGACAGTATCACCCTGTCTCCTCATCTCACTACAGGTATTGTTGAGTGCCCTCTCTCTTATATTTTATCTACCTCCTACACATTAGCCAACCTGTCTTTCTAGCTGTGATCCACCCTTGTTAATGACGTGGGTACGATGTTATCTGCTGAACATGTTAATAACCTTACTATTCTGCCTGAGCGTAGCCAACACCCGTATTCTCAGGAATAGTGGTGTCCTTCTGGCAGTGTGAGGCTGTAATAGAGACAACTAGTGTTTGTAAAACCTGCATTCAGCCTGTGAAACAAGGGTCAAGTGTCACTCGTCAAATATGCTTGCAGTTCACTGTATTATGACAAATGGAACAAATTTCTATTATCTAAAATTCTAACTAACATTCCAGCCTACTATATTCTCATACCTTTGGTGTTTTTTAACGGCTCAATGTATTTGCAATTTGCTATATTTGACAGTATATTAGCATTTGTCCAGTCATTTTTACAAATACTCAGCCTGAAATTCTATAGATTAAACAAGTTGATGCCCAGTAGCTATGTGCAACTCCAAAGTAGTACAGTCAAAACATTTCATAAAAGACTAATTAGACTCTCAGGGTGTATATAATGCCCTGGAGGGTGTTTAACTAAGATTATAAAGACGGAGGGGAGGGGAGGGAGACAAACCTATTTCCAGAGAAGGCAGCATCAACCCTGGGGCAACCTCCAGAGAAGCCTTACAGGCTTCTGCTGACAAGAGGAAGCAGATATCTGGAGGATGTGTAGGGGGTGTGTAGGGGTGGGGCTGGCCAAGTTGGAATAATACCCAGTGTAGGGGGTGTGTAGGGGGTGTGTAGAGGTGGGGCTGGCCAAGTTGGAATACTACCCAGTGTAGGGGGTGTGTAGGGGTGTGTAGGGGGTGTGTAGAGGTGGGGCTGGCCAAGTTGGAATACTACCCAGTGTAGGGGGTATGTAGGGGGTGTGTAGGGGTGTGTAGGGGTGGCGCTGGCCAAGTTGGAATAATACCCAGTGTAGGGGGTGTTTAGGGAGTGTGTAGGGGGTGTGTAGAGGTGGGGCTGGCCAAGTTGGAATACTACCCAGTGTAGGGGTGTGTAGGGGGTGTGTAGAGGTGGGGCTGGCCAAGTTGGAATACTACCCAGTGTAGGGGGTATGTAGGGGGTGTGTAGGGGGTGTGTAGGGGTGGCGCTGGCCAAGTTGGAATAATACCCAGTGTAGGGGGTGTTTAGGGAGTGTGTAGGGGGTGTGTAGAGGTGGGGCTGGCCAAGTTGGAATACTACCCAGTGTAGGGGGTGTGTAGGGGGTGTGTAGGGGTGGGGCTGGCCAAGTTGGAATACTACCCAGTGTAGGGGGTGTGTAGGGGGTGTGTAGGGGGTGTGTAGGGGGTGGGGCTGGCCAAGTTGGAATACTACCCAGTGTAGGGGGTGTGTAGGGGTGTGTAGGGGGTGTGTAGAGGTGGGGCTGGCCAAGTTGGAATAATAATAAACTGTTTGAGTCCCAGGCGGTTACACGTTTGGCAGTTATCATCAGTTATTGTCTCTATGTTGTCAGTGGGGACAGAGTGTCCATATGAATGCCTTACCATATGAACGCCTTACCATATGAATGCCTTACCATATGAATGCCTTACCATATGAATGTCTTACCATATGAATGCCTTACCATATGAATGCCTTACCATATGAATGCCTTACCATATAAATGCCTTACCATATGAATTCCTTACCATATGAAAGCCTTACCATATGAATGCCTTACCATATGAATGCCTTACCATATAAATGCCTTACCATATGAATGCCTTACCATATCAACGCCTTACCATATCAACGCCTTACCATATAAATGCCTTACCATATAAATGCCTTACCATATGAATGCCTTACCATATGAATGCCTTACCATATGAAAGCCTTACCATATGAATGCCTTACCATATGAATGCCTTACCATATAAATGCCTTACCATATGAATGCCTTACCATATGAAAGCCTTACCATATGAATGCCTTACCATATGAATGCCTTACCATATGAAAGCCTTACCATATGAATGCCTTACCATATGAATGCCTTACCATATAAATGCCTTACCATATGAATGCCTTACCATATGAATGCCTTACCATATGAATGCCTTACCATATGAAAGCCTTACCATATGAATGCCTTACCATATAAATGCCTTACCATATGAATGCCTTACCATATGAATGCCTTACCATATGAATGCCTTACCATATGAAAGCCTTACCATATGAACGCCTTACCATATGAATGCCTTACCATATAAATGCCTTACCATATGAATGCCTTACCATATGAATGCCTTACCATATGAATGCCTTACCATATGAATGCCTTACCATATGCGTTGAGGGTCACAGTTGTTTGTGAGTGTTTTGTCATCTTGATGCCCCTTTTCAGGTTGGCCCTGGATGAGCTGTAGGCCACCTTATCACAGCATCTGACCGCAGCATCACTTCAGCAGTAGTCTGACCTCTATGTTCATCCAATGCTTCTGGTTGGGGAAGGTCTATATTTGTGTGCATATAGATACACAGTCCTGGTGAGGTTAGTGTTGGTACACCACCCATCATTCATATATATACACAGTCCTGATGAGGTTAGTGTTGGTACACTACCCATCATATAGATACACAGTCCTGATGAGGTTAGTGTTGGTACACCACCCATCATTCATATAGATACACAGTCCTGATGAGGTTAGTGTTGGTACACCACCCATCATTCATATAGATACACAGTCCTGATGAGGTTAGTGTTGGTACACCACCCATCATTCATATAGATACACAGTCCTGATGAGGTTAGTGTTGGTACACCACCCATCATTCATATAGATACACAGTCCTGATGA
>CM055747.1:13718948-14052639 GCA_029465975.1 Dallia pectoralis | reverse complement strand
CCCATCATTCATATAGATACACAGTCCTAATGAGGTTAGCGTTGGTACACCACCCATCATTCATGTAGATACACAGTCCTGATGAGGTTAGTGTTGGTACACCACCCATCATTCATATAGATACACAGTCCTGGTGAGGTTAGTGTTGGTACACCACCCATCATTCATATAGATACACAGTCCTGATGAGGTTAGTGTTGGTACACCACCCATCATTCATATAGATACACAGTCCTGATGAGGTTAGTGTTGGTACACCACCCATCATTCATATAGATACACAGTCCTGATGAGGTTAGTGTTGGTACACCACCCATCATTCATATAGATACACAGTCCTGATGAGGTTAGTGTTGGTACACCACCCATCATTCATATAGATACACAGTCCTGGTGAGGTTAGTGTTGGTACACCACCCATCATTCATATAGATACACAGTCCTGATGAGGTTAGTGTTGGTACACCACCCATCATTCATATGGATACACAGTCCTGGTGAGGTTAGTGTTGGTACACCACCCATCATATAGATACACAGTCCTGATGAGGTTAGTGTTGGTACACCACCCATCATTCATATAGATACACAGTCCTGATGAGGTTAGTGTTGGTACACCACCCATCATTCATATAGATACACAGTCCTGATGAGGTTAGTGTTGGTACACCACCCATCATTCATATAGATACACAGTCCTGATGAGGTTAGTGTTGGTACACCACCCATCATTCATATAGATACACAGTCCTGGTGAGGTTAGTGTTGGTACACCACCCATCATTCATATAGATACACAGTCCTGATGAGGTTAGTGTTGGTACACCACCCATCATTCATATGGATACACAGTCCTGATGAGGTTAGTGTTGGTACACCACCCATCATATAGATACACAGTCCTGATGAGGTTAGTGTTGGTACACCACCCATCATTCATATAGATACACAGTCCTGATGAGGTTAGTGTTGGTACACCACCCATCATTCATATAGATACACAGTCCTGATGAGGTTAGTGTTGGTACACCACCAATCATTCATATAGATACACAGTCCTGATGAGGTTAGTGTTGGTACACCACCCATCATTCATATAGATACACAGTCCTGATGAGGTTAGTGTTGGTACACCACCCATCATATAGATACACAGTCCTGATGAGGTTAGTGTTGGTACACCACCCATCATTCATATAGATACACAGTCCTGATGAGGTTAGTGTTGGTACACCACCCATCATATAGATACACAGTCCTGATGAGGTTAGTGTTGGTACACCACCCATCATTCATATAGATACACAGTCCTAATGAGGTTAGTGTTGGTACACCACCCATCATTCATATAGATACACAGTCCTGATGAGGTTAGTGTTGGTACACCACCCATCATTCATATAGATACACAGTCCTGATGAGGTTAGTGTTGGTACACCACCCATCATTCATAAAGATACACAGTCCTGATGAGGTTAGTGTTGGTACACCACCCATCATTCATATAGATACACAGTCCTGATGAGGTTAGTGTTGGTACACCACCCATCATTCATATAGATACACAGTCCTAATGAGGTTAGTGTTGGTACACCACCCATCATTCATATAGATACACAGTCCTGATGAGGTTAGTGTTGGTACACCACCCATCATTCATATAGATACACAGTCCTGATGAGGTTAGTGTTGGTACACCACCCATCATTCATATAGATACACAGTCCTGATGAGGTTAGTGTTGGTACACCACCCATCATATAGATACACAGTCCTGATGAGGTTAGTGTTGGTACACCACCCATCATATAGATACACAGTCCTGATGAGGTTAGTGTTGGTACACCACCCATCATTCATATAGATACACAGTCCTGATGAGGTTAGTGTTGGTACACCACCCATCATTCATGTAGATACACAGTCCACCACCCTTGGTCTTATTTGAGTTAACATTGCTGCAGTGATTGTAGGGGTGGAGGGGGGGGTGACCCTGTCAGTTCTCAGACCACACGCCGCACACTGCATTAAATTGGTCTGGTTGGCTGTCGTCCCAGAAGGAAGCCTCTTCTTAAGGTGATGCACAAGAAAGCCCACAAACAGTTTGCTGAAGATAAGCAGAATAAGGACATGGATTGTTGGAACCATGTCCTGTGGTCTGATGAGACCAAGATAAACTTATTTGGTTCAGATGGTGTCAAGCGTGTGTGGCGGCAACCAGGTGAGGAGAACAAAGACAGGTGTGTCTTGCCTACAGTCAAGCATGGAGGTGGGAGTGTCATGGTCTGGGGCTGCATGAGTGCTGCCGGCACTGGGGAGCTATAGATCATTGAGGGAACCATGAATGTCAACATGTACTGTGACGTACTGAAGCAGAGCATGTTCCCTTCCTTTCAGAGACTGGGCTGCAGGGCAGTATTCAAACATGATAACGATCCCAAAAACACCTCCAAGACGACCGCTGCCTTGCTAAAGACGTCATTTCTTCAGTGTTGTCACATGAAAAGCTAATCAAATATTTAGAAAAATGTGAGGGGTGTACTCACTTTTGTGAGATACCGTATATGTGCAAACATACATGTGCATAAATACATGTGCATACATACATGTGCAATCATACACACATGTGCAATCATACATGTGCATAAATACATGTGCAATGATAGATGTGCATACATACATACATACATACATGTGCATGCATACATACATGTGTAACCATACACACAAGTGCAAACATACATGTGCAATCATACACACATGTGCAATCATACATGTGCATAAATACATGAGCAATCATAGATGTGCATACATACATACATACATACATGTGCATGCATACAAACATGTGTAATCATACACACAAGTGCAAACATACATGTGCAATCATACACACATGTGCATACATACATACATGTGCATACATACATGTGCATACATATATGTGCATACATACATGTGCAATCATACAAGTGCATACATACATACATACATACATACATGTGCATACATACATGTGCATACGTACATGTGCATACATACATGCATGTGCATACATAAATACATGTGCATACATACATGTGCATACATACATGTGCAGACATACATACATGTGCATACATACAAACATACATACATACATACATACATACATATATACATAAATACATACATACATGTGCATACATACATGTGCATACATACATACATGTGCATACATACAAACATACATACATACATACATACATACATAAATACATACATACATGTGCATACATACATGTGCATACATACATACATGTGCATACATAAATACATACATACATACATACATACATACATACATACATGTGCATACATACATACATAAATGTGCATACATACATGCATGTGCATACATACATGTGCATACGTACATGCATGTGCATACATACTTTTGCATACATACATACATGTGCATACATACATACATACATACATACATACATACATACATACATGTGCATACATACATACATACATACATACATACATACATACATACATACATACATACATACATAGATACATAGATACATACATGTGCATATATACATACATGTGCATACATACATACATGTGCATACATACATGTGCATACATACACACATGTGCATACATACATACATGTGCATACATACATGTGCATACATACATACATGTGCATACATACATGGGCAATCATACACACATGTGCAATCATACATGTGCATACATACATGTGCATACATACATGTGCATACATACATGGGCAATCACACACACATGTGCAATCATACATGTGCATACATACATGTGCATACATACATGTGCATACATACATGTGCATACATACATACATGTGCATACATACATGTGCATACATACATACATACATGTGCATGCATACATACATGTGCATGCATACATACATACATGTGCATGCATACATACATACATGTGCATAAAATATCTAAATATTTAGCTAATGAAATATTTAGAAAAATGTGAGGGGTGTACTCACTTTTGTGAGATACCGTATATGTGCAAACATACATGTGCATAAATACATGTGCATACATACATGTGCAATCATACACACATGTGCAAACATACATGTGCAATCATACACACATGTGCAATCATACATGTGCATAAATACATGTGCAATCATAGATGTGCATACATACATACATACATACATGTGCATGCATACATACATGTGCAATCATACACACATGTGCATACATACATAAATGTGCATACATACATGTGCATACATACATGTGCATACATACATGTGCAATCATACAAGTGCATACATACATACATGTGCTTACATACATACATGTGCATACATACATGTGCATACGTATATGTGCATACATGTGCATACATAAATACATGTGCATACATACATGTGCATACATACATGTGCAGACATACATACATGTGCATACATACAAACATACATACATACATACATACATACATACATACATAAATACATACATACATGGGCATACATACATGTGCATACATACATACATGTGCATACATACAAACATACATACATACATACATACATACATACATACATAAATACATACACACATGTGCATACATACATGTGCATACATACATACATGTGCATACATACAAACATACATACATACATACATACATACATACATACATACATACATACATACATACATACATACATACATACATACATACATACATACATATATACATACATGTGCATACATACATACATACATGTGCATACATACATGTGCATACATACATACATACATACATACATACATACATACATACATACATAACTGTGCATACATACATACATGTGCGTGCAGACATACATACATGTGCATACATACATACATACATGGCATACATACATACATACATACATGTGCATACATACATGTGCATGCATACATACATGTGCATACATACATTTGCATACATACATACATGTGCATACATACATACATACATACATACATACATACATACATACATACATACATGTGCATGCATACATACATACATACATACATACATACATGCATACATACATACATACATACATACATACATACATACATACATACATGTGCATATATACATACATGTGCATACATACATACATGTGCATACATATATGTGCATACATACACACATGTGCATACATACATACATGTGCATACATACATGTGCATACATACATACATGTGCATACATACATGGGCAATCATACACACATGTGCAATCATACATGTGCATACATACATGTGCATACATACATGTGCATACATACATGGGCAATCACATACACATGTGCAATCATACATGTGCATACATACATGTGCATACATACATGTGCATACATACATGTGCATACATACATGTGCATACATACATACATGTGCATACATACATGTGCATACATACATACATGTGCATATATACATACATGTGCATGCATACATACATACATGTGCATGCATACATACATACATACATGTGCATACATACATACATACATACATACATACATACATACATACATGTGCATACATACATACATACATGTGCACACATACATACATACATGCATGTGCATGCATACATACATACACACATACATACATACATGTGCATGCATGCATACATACATACATGTGCATACATACATACATGTGCATACATAGATACATGTGCATACATACATACATGTGCATGCATACATACATGTGCATGCATACATACATACATGTGCATACATTCATACATACATGTGCATACATACATACATATATGTGTGTGCATGTATACATACATACATGTGCATGCATACATACATACATACATGTGCATACATACATACATACATACATACATGTGCATACATACATACATACATACATACATGTGCATACATACATACATACATACATGTGCATACATACATACATACATGTGCATGCATACATACATACATACATACATACATACATACATACATACATAAATACATACATACATACATACATACATACATACATACATACATACATACATACATACATACATACATACATACATGTGCATACATACACACATGTGCAATCATACATGTGCATAAATACATGTGCAATCATAGATGTGCATACATACATACATACATACATGTGGATGCATACATACATGTGCAATCATACACACATGTGCATACATACATACATGTGCATACATACATGTGCATACATATATGTGCATACATACATGTGCAATCATACAAGTGCAAACATACATACATGTGCTTACATACATACATGTGCATACATACATGTGCATACGTATATGTGCATACATACATACATACATGTGCATACATAAATACATGTGCATACATACATGTGCATACATACATGTGCAGACATACATACATGTGCATACATACAAACATACATACATACATACATACATACATACATACATACATACATACATACATACATTCATGTGCATACATACATGGGCAATCATACACACATGTGCAATCATACATGTGCATACATACATGTGCATACATACATGTGCATACATACATGGGCAATCACATACACATGTGCAATCATACATGTGCATACATACATGTGCATACATACATGTGCATACATACATGTGCATACATACATACATGTGCATACATACATGTGCATACATACATACATGTGCATATATACATACATGTGCATGCATGCATACATACATGTGCATGCATACATACATACATACATGTGCATACATAAATACATACATACATACATACATACATACATACATACATACATACATACATACATACATACATGTGCATACATACATACATACATGTGCACACATACATACATACATACATGTGCATGCATACATACATACACACATACATACATACATGTGCATGCATGCATACATACATGTGCATACATACATACATGTGCATACATAGACACATGTGCATACATACATACATGTGCATGCATACATACATACATGTGCATGCATACATACATGTGCATACATACATACATGTGCATACATACATACATACATGTGTGTGCATGTATACATACATACATGTGCATGCATACATACATACATACATACATGTGCATACATACATACATACATACATACATACATACATACATGTGCATACATACATACATACATACATACATACATACATACATGTGCATACATACATACATACATACATACATGTGCATACATACATACATACATGTGCATGCATACATACATACTTACATACATACATACATACATACATACATACATACATACATACATACATACATACATACATACATACATACATACATACATACATACATACATACATGTGCATACATACATACATGTGCATACATACATACATGTGCAATCATACATGTGCATAAATACATGTGCAATCATAGATGTGCATACATACATACATACATCTATGTGCATGCATACATACATGTGTAATCATACACACAAATGCAAACATACATGTGCATTCATACACACATGTGCAATCATACATGTGCATAAATACATGTGCAATCATAGATGTGCATACATACATACATACATACATACATACATGTGCATGCATACATACATGTGCAATCATACACACATGTGCATACATACATACATGTGCATACATACATGTGCATACATACATGTGCATACATACATGTGCAATCATACAAGTGCATACATACATACATGTGCTTACATACATACATGTGCATACATACATGTGCATACGTATATGTGCATACATGTGCATACATAAATACATGTGCATACATACATGTGCATACATACATGTGCAGACATACATACATGTGCATACATACAAACATACATACATACATACATACATACATACATACATAAATACATACATACATGGGCATACATACATGTGCATACATACATACATGTGCATACATACAAACATACATACATACATACATACATACATACATACATAAATACATACACACATGTGCATACATACATGTGCATACATACATACATGTGCATACATACAAACATACATACATACATACATACATACATACATACATACATACATACATACATACATACATACATACATACATACATACATACATACATACATACATATATACATACATGTGCATACATACATACATACATGTGCATACATACATGTGCATACATACATACATACATACATACATACATACATACATACATACATACATAACTGTGCATACATACATACATGTGCGTGCAGACATACATACATGTGCATACATACATACATACATGGCATACATACATACATACATACATGTGCATACATACATGTGCATGCATACATACATGTGCATACATACATTTGCATACATACATACATGTGCATACATACATACATACATACATACATACATACATACATACATACATACATGTGCATGCATACATACATACATACATACATACATGCATATATACATACATACATACATACATACATACATACATACATACATGTGCATATATACATACATGTGCATACATACATACATGTGCATACATATATGTGCATACATACACACATGTGCATACATACATACATGTGCATACATACATGTGCATACATACATACATGTGCATACATACATGGGCAATCATACACACATGTGCAATCATACATGTGCATACATACATGTGCATACATACATGTGCATACATACATGGGCAATCACATACACATGTGCAATCATACATGTGCATACATACATGTGCATACATACATGTGCATACATACATGTGCATACATACATGTGCATACATACATACATGTGCATACATACATGTGCATACATACATACATGTGCATATATACATACATGTGCATGCATACATACATACATGTGCATGCATACATACATACATACATGTGCATACATACATACATACATACATACATACATACATACATACATGTGCATACATACATACATACATGTGCACACATACATACATACATGCATGTGCATGCATACATACATACACACATACATACATACATGTGCATGCATGCATACATACATACATGTGCATACATACATACATGTGCATACATAGATACATGTGCATACATACATACATGTGCATGCATACATACATGTGCATGCATACATACATACATGTGCATACATTCATACATACATGTGCATACATACATACATATATGTGTGTGCATGTATACATACATACATGTGCATGCATACATACATACATACATGTGCATACATACATACATACATACATACATGTGCATACATACATACATACATACATACATGTGCATACATACATACATACATACATGTGCATACATACATACATACATGTGCATGCATACATACATACATACATACATACATACATACATACATACATACATAAATACATACATACATACATACATACATACATACATACATACATACATACATACATACATACATACATACATGTGCATACATACACACATGTGCAATCATACATGTGCATAAATACATGTGCAATCATAGATGTGCATACATACATACATACATACATGTGGATGCATACATACATGTGCAATCATACACACATGTGCATACATACATACATGTGCATACATACATGTGCATACATATATGTGCATACATACATGTGCAATCATACAAGTGCAAACATACATACATGTGCTTACATACATACATGTGCATACATACATGTGCATACGTATATGTGCATACATACATACATACATGTGCATACATAAATACATGTGCATACATACATGTGCATACATACATGTGCAGACATACATACATGTGCATACATACAAACATACATACATACATACATACATACATACATACATACATACATACATACATTCATGTGCATACATACATGGGCAATCATACACACATGTGCAATCATACATGTGCATACATACATGTGCATACATACATGTGCATACATACATGGGCAATCACATACACATGTGCAATCATACATGTGCATACATACATGTGCATACATACATGTGCATACATACATGTGCATACATACATACATGTGCATACATACATGTGCATACATACATACATGTGCATATATACATACATGTGCATGCATGCATACATACATGTGCATGCATACATACATACATACATGTGCATACATAAATACATACATACATACATACATACATACATACATACATACATACATACATACATGTGCATACATACATACATACATGTGCACACATACATACATACATACATGTGCATGCATACATACATACACACATACATACATACATGTGCATGCATGCATACATACATGTGCATACATACATACATGTGCATACATAGACACATGTGCATACATACATACATGTGCATGCATACATACATACATGTGCATGCATACATACATGTGCATACATACATACATGTGCATACATACATACATACATACATACATACATACATACATGTGCATACATACATACATACATACATACATACATACATACATGTGCATACATACATACATACATACATACATGTGCATACATACATACATACATGTGCATGCATACATACATACTTACATACATACATACATACATACATACATACATACATACATACATACATACATACATACATACATACATACATACATACATACATGTGCATACATACATACATGTGCATACATACATACATGTGCAATCATACATGTGCATAAATACATGTGCAATCATAGATGTGCATACATACATACATACATCTATGTGCATGCATACATACATGTGTAATCATACACACAAATGCAAACATACATGTGCATTCATACACACATGTGCAATCATACATGTGCATAAATACATGTGCAATCATAGATGTGCATACATACATACATACATACATACATACATGTGCATGCATACATACATGTGCAATCATACACACATGTGCATACATACATACATGTGCATACATACATGTGCATACATATATGTGCATACATACATGTGCAATCATACAAGTGCAAACATACATACATGTGCTTACATACATACATGTGCATACATACATGTGCATACGCATATGTGCATACATACATACATGTGCATACATAAATACATGTGCATATATACATGTGCATACATACATGTGCAGACATACATACATGTGCATACATACAAACATACATACATACATACATACATACATACATACATACATATATACATAAATACATACATACATGGGCATACATACATCTGCATACATACATAGATGTGCATACATACAAACATACATACATACATACATACATACATACATACATACATACATACATAAATACATACACACATGTGCATACATACATGTGCATACATACATACATGTGCATACATAAATACATACATACATATATACATACATGTGCATACATACATACATATGCATACATACATGTGCATACATACATACATACATACATACATACATACATACATGTGCATACATACATACATGTGCGTGCATACATACATACATGTGCATACATACATACATACATACATGTGCATACATACATACATACATACATACATGTGCATACATACATACATGTGCATACATACATGTGCATACATACATACATGTGCATACATACATTTGCATACATACATACATGTGCATACATACATACATACATACATACATACATACATACATGTGCATACATACATACATGTGCATACATACATACATACATACATGCATACATACATGCATACATACATACATACATACATACATACATACATGTGCATATATACATACATGTGCATACATACATACATGTGCATACATACATGTGCATACATACACACATGTGCATACATACATACATGTGCATACATACATGTGCATACATACATACATGTGCATACATACATGGGCAATCATACACACATGTGCAATCATACATGTGCATACATACATGTGCATACATACATGTGCATACATACATGGGCAATCACATACACATGTGCAATCATACATGTGCATACATACATGTGCATACATACATGTGCATACATACATGTGCATACATACATACATGTGCATACATACATGTGCATACGTACTTACATGTGCATATATACATACATGTGCATGCATACATACATACATGTGCATGCATACATACATACATGTGCATACATACATACATACATACATACATACATACATACATACATACATACATACATACATACATGTGCATACATACATACATACATGTGCACACATACATACATACACACATACATACATACATGTGCATGCATGCTTACATACATACATGTGCATACATACATACATGTGCATACATAGATACATGTGCATACATACATACATGTGCATGCATACATACATGTGCATGCATACATACATACATACATACATGTGCATGCATACATACATACATGTGCATACATACATACATACATACATGTGCATACATACATACATACATACATACATGTGCATACATACATACATACATACATACATACATACATGTGCATACATACATACATACATGTGCATGCATACAAACATACATACATACATACATACATACATACATACATACATACATACATACATACATACATACATACATGTGCATACATACATACATGTGCATACATACATACATACATGTGCATACATACATACATACATACATGTGCATACATACATACATGTGCATACATACATATATACATACATGTGCATACATACATACATGTGCATACATACATGTGCATGCATACATACATGTGCATACATACTTACATGTGCATACATATGGGACAAGGACAGAAGGTCCAGCAGGGTGGTTAGATCCAGAAGAATGGAAGACAATCATAAGATGAAGCTCCCCAAACCCAGATGAAGCTCCCCAAACCCAGATGAAGCTCCCCAAACCCAGATGAAGCTCCCCAAACCCAGATGAAGCTCCCCAAACCCAGATGAAGCTCCCCAAACCCAGATGAAGCTCCCCAAACCCAGATGAAGCTCCCCAAACCATGTGGAGAAGTGATGATAAGAGACAGACTAAAGAGAGATATTCCAATAATGACACCTTGGGTAAGCGCGTCCTGTGCATTAGGGTAGTCTAATAACAGATTAATATTATGTGAAAACATTTGCAGCTGTCCGGCTTGGTCCAGATTATGGATGCTTCAGTTTGAATGGACCACTGTCTATGGATGGTTCAGTTTGAATGGACCACTGTCTATGGATGGTTCAGTTTGAATGGACCACTGTCTATGGATGGTTCAGTTTGAATCGACCACTGTCTATGAATGGTTCAGTTTGAATGGACCACTGTCTATGAATGGTTCAGTTTGAATGGACCACTGTCTATGGATGGTTCAGTTTGAATCGACCACTGTCTATGGATGGTTCAGTTTGAATGGACCACTGTCTATGAATGGTTCAGTTTGAATCGACCACTGTCTATGGATGCTTCAGTTTGAATGGACCACTGTCTATGGATGGTTCAGTTTGAATCGACCACTGTCTATGGATGGTTCAGTTTGAATCGACCACTGTCTATGGATGCTTCAGTTTGAATCGACCACTGTCTATGGATGCTTCAGTTTGAATGGACCACTGTCTATGAATGCTTCAGTTTGAATGGACCACTGTCTATGGATGGTTCAGTTTGAATCGACCACTGTCTATGGATGGTTCAGTTTGAATGGACCACTGTCTCTGAATGCTTCAGTTTGAATCGACCACTGTCTATGGATGCTTCAGCTGAATCGACCACTGTCTATGGATGCTTCAGTTTGATTCGACCACTGTCTATGGATGCTTCAGTTTGATTCGACCACTGTCTATGGATGCTTCAGTTTGATTCGACCACTGTCTACGAATGGTTCAGAGTGTCAAAAGAGAAGAACGTTTTAAAGGTGACACAAATATCCGGCATTAATCTTTTTTTTATTAATTGTTTCTATGAACGTTTTAGAAAAGGTTGCTTACAAATGAAATGCTACAGATGTCAGTCTGTCCTTTTGAACTTATAAAGTTATGGCTGAACTCCGAAGTCAGAAAATGAAAAACACACAACCGATTCAGCGGAGAAAGTAGGTCACAGTTTTCCAGAATAGCTGCAGGCATGTCAGAATGTCTCACCCTGTAGGCTAACTGGAGTTTTGAAACATACGTTGGCTGCAGCTCCTTCCAGACAGGGCTGCCACGAGATGACAGATGGATGCCAGTTTGTGTTAGTAATAGGATTCCTGTGGTTACTCATGTTCATTTAATTTACCTGAAATTAGCCAGTATTTGGCTGTGCAATCATTTATCTGACTAAAGGTGTGGAATAGAACCACACTCCTAAGTTACATGGAGAATTATCTTCTCCCAGATGTTCCAATAAATCAATTGCTGACCAATATCTAACGTCCCGCTCCTCTCAAAAATCGTAGAAAAATCTGTTATAATATTTATGAGAAGCTCAAGTCTGGTTTCAGATTCCATCACAGCACTATTACAGCCTACAATATGTATACATTGTAGGCTGTAAGCTTATTGTATTGATAACACAAGAACTTTCACTTAATAATTTACTTTTTCTCTAATAAATAGATTTTTTCTGTGTTTTTCAGCTCTTACCATTGAAAATAAAAGCAATCCAGATCTTGTTTGCAGGCTTTTGTGAACAAGTGTCTGGGAAAGAGATGATCAACTGAGATTACCTTCCTCATGTTATTTTTCACCTGACTGAGTTTGACTTATATGGGTATGTTAACATAATGCGTAATCTGGGCTCAAATGTACTTACGTGTCTGTAGATACGAGTCTGTAGATATGAGTCTGTAGATATGAGTCTGTATCTTAGAGGTGTGAATTCAATTGACAAGATTGTGTTAAGATCAGGACAAAAGACGCTAACGAGTGATATAAACCAAGTTTAAAAGGACAACTCATTCATCACCATTGTGCAACATGAAATACATCTCATACAAAACAACTATCTGCCGAGAAACAAAACTCTACAGAATGTCATATTTCTAAGGTATATCAGAGCAGGAAAATTTGGAGAAACATACCATTCTTCACAATACCATCCAGTGTATTCAATGTTAACATTTATATATATATATATATAAATATATATATATGTATTGATATATGCAAAATACTTAAATACATGTACATTCGCTACAAAACTAAAATAATATGCTATATAAAATGAATACAAATACATATGCGTAGAGCTGTGTTGTTAAAAATGCTATATTAAATATGTTTTCATCACATTAATGGTTTATGAAGAATATTTAATATTCTTTTGATTAACTTTGAATTGGTAGGCTACAAGGTTAATATAAGTATACAGTCAGAAGTCAATACTTCGTAAGATTACATAAGACCATTAATTAACGTCATGGAATACATTCAATAGGTAAATATTTAAACGTCTAATAGGATAGAGGTTTTCCCAAAATAAAGGAAATGCACACATTACGGCCTGTAAAGTATATGCTTTCTGAGGGAAACTCAAAAACAATCTACATCTCACCCTAACCATCTCACCCTAACCCTAACCATCTCACCCTAACCATCTCACCCTAACCATCTCATCCTAACCCTAACCATCTCACCCTAACCCTAACCATCTCACCCTAACCATCTCACCCTAACCCTAACCATATCACCCTAACCCTAACCATCTCACCCTAGCCATCTCACCCTAACCATCTCACCCTAACCCTCTCACCCTAACCCTAACCATCTCACCCTAACCATCTCATCCTAACCCTAACCATCTCATCCTAACCCTAACCCTAACCCTAAAAATGTATAAAAGTATGTGTGGACTCAGTTGCTAGTTCTTTTGATCACCATGGTTACGCCCGCATGAAAACACCCCGATCAAGTTAATGAGGGTTCCTACTCTATTTGTTTGATAGGCGTGAAAAACGGCTCGGTGATATGGCCAAAATATCCCATAATGCTCTCTTTAAGATTTTGGACGACAAAGGTATGTATGAGGAGGACTATACAGGTAACAACTGATCTCTGTACACCGCAAATGGTGTCTAAATAATTATAATAAAATGCTTAAAAACAGGAGATCTTCCTCCATCGTTCGCATTTGATTTTAATTCAAAAACAGGCATCTCGTCCAGCTTCTGGTTGTTTCCTGGGGTTAACGTAGCCATTTACAACAACATCTTAAGCAAATCTTAATTGTGACATTTTTTATGCCGGCATAAGCCTCTACGAAGCCTACATAGCCCATCATATAGCCTGCATAGCCCATCATATAGCCTACATAGCCCATCATATAGCCTACATAGCCCATCATATAGCCTACATAGCCCATCATATAGCCTACATAGCCCATCTTATAGCCTACATAGCCCATCTTATAGCCTACATAGCCCATCATATAGCCTACATAGCCCATCATATAGCCTGCATAGCCCATCATATAGCCTGCATAGCCCATCATATAGCCTACATAGCCCATCATATAGCCTACATAGCCTATCATATAGCCTACATAGCCCATCATATAGCCTACATAGCCCATCTTATAGCCTACATAGCCCATCTTATAGCCTACATAGCCCATCTTATAGCCTACATAGCCCATCTTATAGCCTACATAGCCCGTCTTATAGCCTACATAGCCCATCTTATAGCCTACATAGCCCATCTTATAGCCTACATAGCCCATCTTATAGTCTACATAGCCCATCTTATAGCCTACATAGCCCATCATACAGCCTACATAGCCCATCATATAGCCTACATAGCCCATCTTATAGTCTACATAGCCCATCTTATAGCCTACATAGCCCATCTTATAGCCTACATAGCCCATCATATAGCCTACATAGCCCATCTTATAGCCTACATAGCCCATCATATAGCCTACATAGCCCGTCTTATAGCCTACATAGCCCATCTTATAGCCTACATAGCCCATCTTATAGCCTACATAGCCCATCTTATAGCCTACATAGCCCATCTTATAGCCTACATAGCCCATCATATAGCCTACATAGCCCATCATATAGCCTACATAGCCCATCATATAGCCTACATAGCCCATCATATAGCCTACATAGCCCATCATATAGCCTACATAGCCCATCATATACCCTACATAGCCCATCTTATAGCCTACATAGCCCATCATATAGCCTACATAGCCTATCGCCCATTCCTATTCATGAACACAGTTTGAACCAGTAGATCACAACTGAATCAACCACTATGTTAGAGGGGTGCTTGTCTAAGACAGGGTTTTCCACCACCATGAATACAACGTTAAGTCATTGCCCGTAGAATATCCGTTCAGCGTCGTTTCATGTTTTTGTCGGATTCCCGCACAAACACACCTGAATCCATGTAACAATTATGTATCCAGCACTTGACAAAAATTCAGCTAGTTCAGGGCTTCAACACAGCAAAGATTTCATAACCACTGTAATAGTTAAACGGCAGCATTTCTGAGCTTGATTTGTGGTCTAATACAGAATCCGGACACACCTTTCCAGCAGTTACTTGTACAATACATTCAACTGGATACAGCGGCATTAAACTGCTACGACAAAAAATAAACTCAATATGTGTTGTTTCCATGTTTCATGAGATACAATAAAATATACCACAGATGGGTCCATGTTCTCAAAAAGCTGCTTTTGTCAGTCACGTGCAAACATTTGTAAACATTCTTGTTTGAGACAGTGACGATTGCTCGTGATATAAGTATTGACTCAGTAAAACCTTTGACATATTTGCATCTTCAGTATATATGTTTGTACAGTACACAAGAATAACGTTCCAATAACCATGATGTACAATATAAAGAAGCAGTAATATATGTAGTAAGTAAACAAACTGGACAAAGCTATAACTTTTTAAGTTAGAGGAGCTTGCCTACACTTCTTTGGCAGAAACATATTCCAATGAGTAACTTTGAGTGAAACATAAGTGCACAGGTCTATTCTGTTTAAACGATTGCTCTCTCATGTCCCATCCACATGTTGTGTCCAGATGCGTGATTCCTCACTAGACTCCGTTTCTCATTGGCTCTCTCTTCATTTAGTGATAACGTGTATGGTTTTGGAGTATTCCATCAGTTTGTGCAGGGAACAATAGAGAGCAGGTTTCCCCTGTCTGCCTTTCCACCTAAAAGACAGACAACAAATTAAGATGAGAAAGCCTTTCAGAGAGATGTTTTATTGGGTGTGTCTGGGTGTGTGTGTCTGGGTGTGTGTGTCTGTGTACCTGCTTGTGTGTCTGGGTGTGTGTGTCTATGTACCTGCTTGTGTGTCTGGGTGTGTGTGTCTGGGTGTGTGTGTCTGTGTACCTGCTTGTGTGTCTGGGTGTGTGTGTCTGTGTACCTGGTTGTGTGTCTGGGTGTGTGTGTCTGTGTACCTGCTTGTGTGTCTGGGTGTGTGTGTCTATGTACCTGCTTGTGTGTCTGGGTGTGTGTGTCTGGGTGTGTGTGTCTGTGTACCTGCTTGTGTGTCTGGGTGTGTGTGTCTGTGTACCTGGTTGTGTGTCTGGGTGTGTGTGTCTGGGTGTGTGTGTCTGTGTACCTGCTTGTGTGTATGGGTGTGTGTGTCTGTGTACCTGCTTGTGTGTCTGGGTGTGTGTGTCTGTGTACCTGCTTGTGTGTCTGGGTGTGTTTGTCTGTGTACGTGCTTGTGTGCACATTTATTCGTACTCACTTTTTCCAGAGTGCCCACCCACACAGAGACAAGATAAGCATGAATAGAATCAGACTGATGACGATGGCACAGATCACCAATGCATTTGACTCAGAACCAGGAGACAGATCTGGGGAAAGGAAATAGAAGTACTCATATTTAATATAATGCATTGGAATATTTGACTCAGAACCAGGAGACAGATCTGGGGAAAGGAAATAGAAGTACTCATATCAGAACCAGGAGACAGATCTGGGGAAAGAAAAAAAAGAAATACTAAATATGTAAATATGTGGTCAACTGTGTGGTGCTGCTATGTGTAAATATGTGGTCAACTGTGTGGTGTTGCTATGTGTAAATATGTGGTCAACTGTGTGGTGTTGCTATGTGTAAATATGTGGTCAACTGTGTGGTGTTGCTATGTAAATATGTGGTCAACTGTGTGGTGTTGCTATGTGTAAATATGTGGTCAACTGTGTGGTGTTGCTATGTGTAAATATGTGGTCAACTGTGTGGTGTTGCTATGTAAATATGCGGTCAACTGTGTGGTGTTGCTATGTGTAAATATGTGGTCAACTGTGTGGTGTTGCTATGTGTAAATATGTGGTCAACTGTGTGGTGTTGCTATGTGTAAATATGTGGTCAACTGTGTGGTGTTTCTATGTAAATATGTGGTCAACTGTGTGGTGTTGCTATGTGTAAATATGTGGTCAACTGTGTGGTGTTGCTATGTGTAAATATGTGGTCAACTGCGTGGTGTTGCTATGTGTAAATATGTGGTCAACTGTGTGGTGTTGCTATGTGTAAATATGTGGTCAACTGTGTGGTGTTGCTATGTGTAAATATGTGGTCAACTGTGTGGTGTTTCTATGTAAATATGTGGTCAACTGTGTGGTGTTGCTATGTGTAAATATGTGGTCAACTGTGTGGTGTTGCTATGTGTAAATATGTGGTCAACTGTGTGGTGTTGCTATGTAAATATGTGGTCAACTGTGTGGTGTTGCTATGTAAATATGTGGTCAACTGTGTGGTGCTGCTATGTGTAAATATGTGGTCAACTGTGTGGTGTTGCTATGTAAATATGTGGTCAACTGTGTGGTGTTGCTATGTAAATATGTGGTCAACTGTGTGGTGCTGCTATGTGTAAATATGTGGTCATCTGTGTGGTGTTGCTATGTGTAAATATGTGGTCAACTGTGTGGTGCTGCTATGTAAATATGTGGTCAACTGTGTGGTGTTGCTATGTGTAAATATGTGGTCATCTGTGTGGTGTTGCTATGTAAATATGTGGTCAACTGTGTGGTGTTTCCCAGAGACTCAGGGTGTGGACACATCAGCATGTTACTTTCAGCTCTACCTAGTGGGTCAGACCAGAATTCAGTCAGCACGTAAATTGCTCTGGATAAGAGCATCTGCTGAATTTATAAATATAGTCAATTGACAACCAATTCTCATGTTCAATGAAAACCTGACAACACGCCGAGCAACATAAATAATGTTTCAATCACTGGCCACAGTAAAATTAAAGATAGCTAACGGAAAAGAACATCCCAAATTTGCTCGACACATTGGTTAAAAGTAACTGCACAGGTTGTCCAGATATCCGTTAAATTTCATTTAAGGATTAAAGAATGTAAATGTATTCTGTATTACCCGGGTAACAGGACCAATTGCTCCAGTCACTCCAGAAGCCTCGGTCAGCACAGTACCAGTGAACCCTGGACCTGACCCGGAAGCACTGTCTCAGTACTCCATCAGTTAGAGAGTAGGTCAGAGACATCATCCTGGTTCGGTTCCTCTCCTGCTGGTGACAGGGTAAAATATCAGATCTGGATAAAACCTACAGCACTACCCAGGAAGACAAGTGGACCCTGGACCAGGCTACAACGACCTGTCACACTCTGTCAAATGGGTTGTAGTGGTCGCCAATCAAACATTCAGAACAGAAAAGATTCAGGATGTTCACACTTCACTTAATTTCCAAAAAATAATTGCCTGCAAAGAAATTACTCATGCGGATGGTGTATAAGTAGTGAGGTAATATTTTCTTACATCTGAGAATGTAGCATAAAATGTACCAAATCAGTACAGGAAGTAACCCAGTTTGACTTTTGACCATTGATATGGCGTCAGTGTTTGTAGAATGTTCATAGTAAAATGGCACCAAAACATGTGCAGCTGATTTGTCAAGTCCTGCTAGTTGTGAGGTGGAGCCACCACAGATCAGACTTGTAACACTATTAATCACGATTGAGATCTGAAGAACAACTCTTCATCACGTTCCTCAAACCGTTCCTGAACAACGAGTGCAGTGTGACAGGACGCAATATTCTGCAGAATGAGGCCTCTGCCATCAGGGAATACCATCACTATGAAGGGGTGTTCCTGGTCTGCAACAATGTTTAGGCAGGTGGCTGTTGGGAACAGCAGGATTTCTATATCAAAAGACCATTACACTGTGCTTTATAGAGGCCCAATTGCTTGTGATGTACTGTTTACATAACGACTTTAATTTTAGAAAGTGCTAGAAGTGCATTGTGGGTACTAGGGGACGGCTTATTGAAATGGTTACAAGCTCACTAACTTTGGATCTGTTAGCGCTCTGAATAAATGAACCAAAGAAGACATTGTGTGTATAGTCCATTCATTTAATAATGACTTTAGAGAAATTCAAAACGAATAATCAATAATTACTCTAAACAATTGTTCCCTCGAGCCGGATCTCAATAATTTGTCGTTTTGTTACTTCCGAAATAAACGTCTGAAGTCGTGCACACCCTTGGTGGCATCTGACCTGACGTTCTATGTGGATGGATCATGTTCAGAGAACCTGGATGGAACCAATGCCACGAGACGTGGAGAGGTGTCACAGACCCAAATATTCGTTAAAAGAGAGTTACCACCACACTACTCTGCCCAGTAGCTAATTCACAATATACACAGACAGTGTTTACGCATTTAACACCAGTCAGGTGTTTGCAGCCTAGTGGTGAAATAGAGGTATGACCACATCCTCTGGTAATCTTAAACAGCAAAACAATTGTGCATCTGTTGGACACGTTCAGCTGCCTGCACAACATGCAATAAGTTCTGCTAGACCATCCGGGGTGCCAGTCCTGGGGAAATTATGGGAGGACAGTATAGACGAGGTCATTGTACATTATGTGAACAAATGTGCCAGGTCCAAAATGTAAGGTACCGAGTCCTGTGGCTGGTGAGGACGAGGATAAACCATTACATGACCTGGTTCCGGGAGACTGGGTCCGGACCCGAACAATAAAAAAGAAAAAGAGGAAAACACCCACGTGGGATGGGCCGTATCAGGTATTGTTGACCACACCCTGTGCTGTACAGATCCAGGAGCAACTGGGTTCATATTTCCCACTGTAAACCACTGTTTAGAGCAGTCTTGTGAACATAGAGGGGGAAGTCAATAGGACTGCACATAGAGGCACTCATCTCAAACCTGAGGACAACTGAGTTCTCCTGAGACATCATTTCAGGTTCTAGACAACAGTAGCAGAATGATACAGCCGTTCATCTCATGTGAACACAGTAGCAGCAGTCATGCTGGCGACAAATCACTTTGAGTTTGGATTTGTTAGTGCTTTGAATAAATTTACCGAAAGAGACCTCGTGTGCGTATAGTCCTTTGATTTAATAACCAGTTTATTGAAATAATTATAAAAACTAAGAATCAATAATTATTCTTAACAGTCGCACGTGTCAAATTGTCCAGGGTTTCCCAGAAGTTTGAGATTTCAAAGCCTCGGCCACAAAAACTGCAAAACGTTCACTGTATTGAAAGTAACTGTATCTGAAGAAACCATGACAACATGCCATGGCAACGAGGAGCAGTGGAGACCGACAGGGAAGGTCACAAACATAATGGATAGTTGCATCTACCCCCAAAAGTACTGCATGCCCTCATAGATACACCCGTATGTGCATCAGTGTGTCTGTGATCCAGACTCAATAACAGTACAACATCAGCATGTCTGTGATCCAGACTCAATAACAGTAGAACATCAGCATGTCTGTGTTCCAGACTCAATAACAGTACAACATCAGCGTGTCTGTGATCCAGACTCAATAACAGTACAACATCAGCGTGTCTGTGATCCAGACTCAATAACAGTACAACATCAGCGTGTCTGTGATCCAGACTCAATAACAGTACAACATCAGCGTGTCTGTGATCCAGACTCAATAACAGTACAACATCAGCGTGTCTGTGATCCAGACTCAATAACAGTACAACATCAGCATGTCTGTGATCCAGACTCAATAACAGTACAACATCAGCATGTCTGTGTTCCAGACTCAATAACAGTACAACATCAGCGTGTCTGTGATCCAGACTCAATAACAGTACAACATCAGCATGTCTGTGATCCAGACTCAATAACAGTACAACATCAGCGTGTCTGTGTTCCAGACTCAATAACAGTACAACATCAGCGTGTCTGTGATCCAGACTCAATAACAGTACAACATCAGCGTGTCTGTGATCCAGACTCAATAACAGTACAACATCAGCGTGTCTGTGATCCAGACTCAATAACAGTACAACATCAGCGTGTCTGTGATCCAGACTCAATAACAGTACAACATCAACGTGTCTGTGATCCAGACTCAATAACAGTACAACATCAGCGTGTCTGTGATCCAGACTCAATAACAGTACAACATCAGCGTGTCTGTGATCCAGACTCAATAACAGTACAACATCAGCGTGTCTGTGATCCAGACTCAATAACAGTACAACATCAGCGTGTCTGTGATCCAGACTCAATAACAGTACAACATCAGCGTGTCTGTGATCCAGACTCAATAACAGTACAACATCAGCGTGTCTGTGATCCAGACTCAATAACAGTACAACATCAGCGTGTCTGTGATCCAGACTCAATAACAGTACAACATCAGCGTGTCTGTGATCCAGACTCCAGACTCAATAACAGTACAACATCAGCGTGTCTGTGATCCAGACTCAATAACAGTACAACATCAGCGTGTCTGTGATCCAGACTCAATAACAGTACAACATCAGCGTGTCTGTGATCCAGACTCAATAACAGTACAACATCAGCGTGTCTGTGATCCAGACTCAATAACAGTACAACATCAGCATGTCTGTGATCCAGACTCAATAACAGTACAACATCAGCATGTCTGTGATCCAGACTCAATAACAGTACAACATCAGCATGTCTGTGATCCAGACTCAATAACAGTACAACATCAGCATGTCTGTGATCCAGACTCAATAACAGTACAACATCAGCATGTCTGTGATCCAGACTCAATAACAGTACAACATCAGCGTGTCTGTGTTCCAGACTCAATAACAGTACAACATCAGCGTGTCTGTGATCCAGACTCAATAACAGTACAACATCAGCGTGTCTGTGATCCAGACTCAATAACAGTACAACATCAGCGTGTCTGTGATCCAGACTCAATAACAGTACAACATCAGCGTGTCTGTGATCCAGACTCAATAACAGTACAACATCAGCGTGTCTGTGATCCAGACTCAATAACAGTACAACATCAGCGTGTCTGTGATCCAGACTCAATAACAGTACAACATCAGCATGTCTGTGATCCAGACTCAATAACAGTACAACATCAGCATGTCTGTGATCCAGACTCAATAACAGTACAACATCAGCATGTCTGTGATCCAGACTCAATAACAGTACAACATCAGCATGTCTGTGATCCAGACTCAATAACAGTACAACATCAGCATGTCTGTGATCCAGACTCAATAACAGTACAACATCAGCATGTCTACACCCATGTGAAAGTCCCGAAACGTAGAAACCGTAGACGAGATCCAGTATCCAGTTCTTAACTGTGATTCACCAATTTGGACTTTGTGAAAGCTTCTTATTACACGGAAACACATTAGGAGTTTGCTTAGGCTGGGGCAGCCAGCAACATGTAAGGCAGAAATCCCATTAAACTTTGTATCAGAGGGTGCATCGAAGTTGCAAATGGCTCTAAGCGTTTATTGCACTAGGCGTCTGTTACATGTTGAGCTTTTGCTCGAAACCAAATGGCCCTTACACAAAGCAACTATCAATAAATCAAAACAGCGATGTAGACAACAAACGCTCACAGACAACACAGCGTGAATTGAAACAGTAATGCAAAGCCAAACTGTGACAATCCACGGAACTTAAATACCAAGCTAATATGCTAAATCAACCTATCTAGCCAACCAACCAACCAGCCGTGTGCACCCCAATAATAGCCCCGTGTGGAACACAACACCACGTGACATACGATTATATGTTATGGGACTCACTCACTGTTAATAAACGCTTACAGCAAAGTTTACCGTTACCTTAGACAATGAAGTGTTAAATAATCATAATATATTATCCTTATGCATCTATTTCAGTTCCGGCTAGTTTCAGCGATCCTATGGGCTTTGCACTGTCTACATTTGCAAACATTTGGGTTGATATGTCATTATAGGGTATTATGATTTGATGGTTTGATGAGGAAAAAATTACATGATTCCATTTTAGACTAAATATGTGACGTAGAAAAAGTTAAGGGGTGTCAATACTTTTCAAAAGTCTTGTACAATTGTTTTTGTAAAAGCAGTGAGCATAATAAAGGCAGATGTGAGCGTCTTCAGATAAGTAGCAGCTTGATGACATACCAGAACCTGTTCGTCTACACCCTCCTCTCTTGCCTCCACCTCATGTTCCAGGCAGTGTGAGGGAATAGAGTCCTGGGGCAGCTCCCACCGGACCGCTAGACCCCTGTCCGGACCCGCCTCCAGATGTAATGTCTCGATGGCTGCAGGTTTAACTAAAGATTATAGACAAGAAAACAGTGACTAAAGAGAAAGAGGATACTATTTCGGGGAAATAACCTAAATACACCTGTTCTGCTTGGGAAAGTTGAGTCATATCAGGCCTTTAAGGTTCGTTACCATGATTCTGGACTTGCAGAGAGAAGAAGGCCGGTCTCAAGGGCACCCGGGAAGAGCTGCTGTTAACACATATGTTCAAATCCGTGAATTCTGGGAGCGATTTCCCACTGAATGTGCAGCCAATCCGGAGCTCATTTGAATAGATGTAGCGAGGACACTCCTCCGTCCGGTCCATCCCCTGGTGCCTGGAGAAACACCCAGTTATAAACACGACACGTTGTCCCAGTACACAAACAAGTTCTGATGTTGGGGTTGACCTACCAGAAGTGCAGACTACGCTGGGAGTGGGTTGGTCCTTCTGAACCACTCATCCATGTGCACTCCATGAACTGCTTCTGGTAGAAAACACATTCAAAATTCTGGATCCTGGAGCCAACTGGGCCTGGAAAGGGAATTGGGGGAGACAAATATTACAACGTCTGGCTTAAATCACAGTATGCAAACCTAATCACACAGTATGCAAACCTAATCAACACAGAAGAAAGCTAGAAAATTCATAATGAACGCAAAGGAATTCTATGTCAAAGCATAAACGATTACAGAAGGCACCACATTTATGCATTACACGCACAAATTCTGACCATACAAGCACAAACTGTGACCACACACACATATTATGACCATACAAGCACAAACTGTGACCACACACACATATTCTGACCATACACGTTCTGTCCGTCAGCACATTGTCTAACCTCACCTGTGAGCGTGGGTTTGATGACGATCTCTGTGAATGGGCTCATTAACTCAGTACCGTTGACACAGGCTCCCCTCAGTAAGGTGGAAATCCGCACCCTCACCTCTTTCTCAAGGTCAAACTGAGCACTGTACCATGTTCGTACAGTCCGGATCACCTGTCCATGCAGAGACAAGATCACCGTTAATTAATCCTGATATTAATTCCAATTGAAGAGTCTGCAAAGGAGTTCACCCATTGGTCACAACCAGAGGGGGTGTGGCCTGATATTCCGGCGCATTAAACCAATCATCATTCAATAATATAATATAATGTAACGGTAAACAATACAAACCATTTATAATCTGGATTTTGTCAGCCTTACCTCTGTAAATAATTATGTACTCAGTTTACAGTGGAGTTCGTTGCCAGGCAACTGTTCGTTGTGACCGGTGTAGTATTCTGGTTGTATCATTAAAGCATGAGTGTGTGTGTTTTCTTACAATCAAACTTATTTAGATAAGTGAGGGAACAAGAGCACATCTGTGTTTGGATTCTCTGTTAAGGAGTCACCCTTGGCCAACCTCTGTGAAGTGTGTTGTTTACATTGACCATTTGGCTTGGGGGGAGAACCTGGGTTTATTGAGCATAGAATGAAGGAAGACACGGCCATCTTTAATATATGTGTGACAGCAACTATCTGATTACATTATGTATGGAACATTTGGGAGTAAAACTAGACTGCAGTGCCAATAAATAACTGAATGCATCTCTCCCTTGACCCGATCCAGAACTTGACCCGATCACACAAAACACAACTGATGAATCTCACACATTTGACCCGGTGACTTACTGTCCATCTGTTTTGGTATGTGTTGAAGTACTCCAGGTGGTATCTCATAGAACAGTCGGTCAGGTTGACCAGGCTGGCCGGGGCGGTCCAGTGGATGTAGAGAGGTCCAAGGCAGCCAGTGTCATCAATAATAATGTTCTCAGGAGGAAACACTGGAAGAGATGTATTTCCAGGTGAAACGTTACCAAGGCAGACGCATCTTAAAATGTATTTGATGTAAATATTGTAACAAATTACAAGCCATGAGAGTTTATTGATTGTAAGCTAGTCAATGAAACGATTTAATTAAACAAAATAATGTGTATCTACCAGACCATTTGCATCTCCTCAAAATCCAACCTTAATGGAGTTAGTTATTCACAAACGCTGAGCAGAAAGCCACACTTGGCAACAAGTCTATGCCCACTGTAACCCTGGCTTGCGCGCAGATGTATTGTCACTATGTTACTATGGCAGCTCAGCTCTAAGATGTTCGATAGTTGCAGCAGTGCTGTGCTTTTTTCTCACTATTTTTGCGTCCGCCAAATGCAGCAATAAATCCTGGCCATAAAATTGCATCCTGATTCAAATGCAAATGGGAAACGTAAGTACTTATCACATTGATTTTTCCATAACTTTTAGTAAGCAATTCAGTAAGCTGAAGTTGTATTTGGGCTGGTTTAGAAGACTGAGACAGGTTAAACACTTTCTCCTGGCCCATTTAAGATTGTCCAGATGAGAAACCATCTAAAGTCATGTTGTAATATAGATGTATTGTCCTTTAACTCATTAAGGCACAATCAGAGGGGAGCATTGGTGGTAACATTTGAATTGGGGTGACTAAGTAGAAACCAACCTGTCATTTCTTGTGACTTGATGTATTGAGTCCATTCAGATATTAGCATGAGTACGGCTGGCAGACGCCACCATGTTTGACGCCTCATTCTGTAGATGGTGCTTGCTGAAAACCAAACACAGCTTTAAGAATAGTTCAATCTTTTTATTGTTATTTAGCTGGAATCTCTAACATACAATCGTCGACACATAACCCCCTTTAAAATGTGCCAACTGGCACTGATGATATTGCTTGAATAAAGGAGTTACTAAGAATAATACATACGTGTAAACAACTTTATTTGTTTACATCTCATGCATTTGAATAAGTTTAGACAAAAACAGGAAAAATTCTGACCCAAAGTGGTTATATCACTAAACCTGCCATTACACCTGCCACCAGTAGCACAACTGCCATTTAACCTGCCACCAGTAGCACAACTGCCATTAAACCTGCCACCAGTAGCACAACTGCCATTAAACCTGCCACCAGTAGCACTACTGCCATTAAACCTGCCACCAGTAGCACTACTGCCATTACACCTAGCACCAGTAGCACTACTGCCATTACACCTGCCACCAGTAGCACTACTGCCATTACACCAGCCACCAGTAGCACTACTGCCATTACACCTGCCACCAGTAGCACTACTGCAATTACACCTGCCACCAGTAGCACTACTGCCATTACACCTGCCACCAGTAGCACTACTGCCATTACACCTGCCACCAGTAGCACTACTGCCATTACACCTGCCACCAGTAGCACTACTGCCATTACACCTGCCACCAGTAGCACTACTGCCATTACACCTGCCACCAGTAGCACTACTGCCATTACACCTGCCACCAGTAGTACTACTGCCATTACACATGCCACCAGTAGCACAACTGCCATAAAACCTGCCACCAGTAGCAAAACTGCCATTAAACCTGCCACCAGTAGCACTACTTCCATTACAGCTGCCACCAGTAGCACTACTGCCATTACACCAGCCACCAGTAGCACTACTGCCATTACACCTGCCACCAGTAGCACTACTGCCATTACACCTGCCACCAGTAGCACTACTGCCATTACACCAGCCACCAGTAGCACTACTGCCATTACACCTGCCACCAGTAGCACAACTTCCATTACAGCTGCCACCAGTAGCACTACTGCCATTACACCAGCCACCAGTAGCACTACTGCCATTACACCTGCCACCAGTAGCACTACTGCCATTACACCTGCCACCAGTAGCACTACTGCCATAACACCAGCCACCAGTAGCACTACTGCCATTACACCTGCCACCAGTAGCACAACTGCCATTACACCAGCCACCAGTAGCACTACTGCCATTACACCTGCCACCAGTAGCACTACTGCCATTACACCTGCCACCAGTAGCACTACTGCCATTACACCTGCCACCAGTAGCACTACTGCCATTACACCTGCCACCAGTAGCACTACTGCCATTACACCAGCCACCAGTAGCACTACTGCCATTAAACCTGCCACCAGTTGCACTATTGCCATTAAACCTGACACCAGTAGCACTACTGCCATTACAGCTGCCACCAGTAGCACTACTGCCATTACACCTGCCACCAGTAGCACTACTGCCATTACACCTGCCACCAGTAGTACTACTGCCATTACAGCTGCCACCAGTAGCACTACTGCCATTACACCTACCACCAGTAGCACTACTCCCATTACACCTGCCACCAGTAGCACTACTGCATTACACCTGCCACCAGTAGCACTACTGCCATTACACCTGCCACCAGTAGTACTACTGCCATTACACATGCCACCAGTAGCACTACTGCCATTACACCTGCCACCAGTAGCACTACTGCCATTACACATGCCACCAGTAGCACTACTGCCATTACACCTGCCACCAGTAGCACTACTGCCATTACACATGCCACCAGTAGCACTACTGAAATTACACATGCCACCAGTAGCACTACCGAAATTACACCTGCCACCAGTAGCACTACTGCCATTACACCTGCCACCAGTAGCACTACTGCCATTACACCTGCCACCAGTAGCACTACTGCAATTACACCAGCTACCAGTATAATACACGTGTCTTTTTCTAGCACAATGTATTAATTAATAAGTCATAAAACTCTAAAACTCTATAAAATATATTTAGTTTGCAGAATAGATTTGACAGAATTCCATCCTTTACTTCCCATGGATTGTTTCCAAAATATTAGCCGTTTGTGGCACATTGTCTTAATTGTATTCCTTCTACCAGTCCAAAATTGAGACAGTCTTACACATGTTCTTGCTTGTCCAAAGCATCTGTCAGCGACTTTAATACGATTTTCAATAAATTCAAATAAATTTGAGTTTTCAGGAATTCATAACAACAATTCAGAAACAAATACCAGAACAAGGACAGGAATGTGAATGCTAGTAATACTAAAATATAAGCACATGGAAATAATGTTGGGAAATAAAACCAAAGATAAATGAATGTAACACCTGTTCTGTGGACTGCATACCTGGGTAAACAACTATGTGTACATTAGTCATGTGGTTGAACTATTGTATTACGCTGAAACCATGACGAGCGTTATCCAAATAAACCAACTTATGTGTCATTGACTTGATAATAAACCTCTTTTCTCATTCAAAAGGAATTACTACAAGTGTTCTGTGGTTATCAATAACCACTAAACACAAATTCCCATGGGAAAAGACTGGAAAGATTACAAAGTTGTAACATTTTGAGTGTTAACGAATTCTCAGAAAATCCTAAACATTAGTTAAACTAAATCCTACAATAGAGATGCGCATGTTACCTCATGTTACCAGACAGAATTAAACCTGTCTAAGCATATACAGTATACTGTGCATAATATGCACTTAGTTAATAACCAAAGTAAGTCTGTAAAAAGGTAAACCTAATGAGGTATAATAAATACACATCAAAGTATCCTTAAGTACCCTTAATATGAGAGATCCACAGACAAGCCGTACTTACAGTAAGTTGAATTTCCTAAGCAGTTGGCTGGCAGCCTGTTCCTCTGTACTAAGGTCTGTGGGAAGTGCGCGTGCTTTTGTACTGGGACACTTTACTATAAGCCTTGTAGCAAACCAGAATGCTCAATCTATTGCCTGGAGGGGGAAAAACTATAAATGTAAACACATTGTAATAGGCTTTTGCCTAATCAACCTAGACACCAAGCATCCGTAAGGATGTGGTCAAGGTCAATGCGTTTGTTGGTAGCAGATTAGAGCTTATTATGAGTGCAGCAGGGGACCGCAGGATACCGGTATGTCATCCTGATATCTGGTTCCCTTTTACTGGGAATCCTGGATGTCAATAAAATTCCATCGCATCCCTTTAAGCGAACTGCGTTCTGAAGAAACCCAGCTTGTTGGAACAGTGATGTACTATTTATTTCCTAGCCAATATCCTTTTGCAGTTTCTGGCGTAGACTGCCGTGTAGTAAAAGCTTTATATATAAATATACAAGATTCGTTATTTCACCGTCAAAACCGCAAACGGTTTGCCAGAAACAAATTACATTTGCTGAATGTGCTGGAAAAATATCAAACAAGGAACACACCTTGTTTTTTTTATATCGGTTTCATATCTATCTTTCAGGGTCGAAAATATCGTGAACATTATGTTCCACTAGGACTGTAGGGTTAAGGCACCGTCTTAAAAGTGCACCATCAGGTCATGTTTATGAAAAACTGCAGTAGCTAATGTAATTCTCAATAGCTCATATCAAAATAACCAACAACCTTAGCAACAGAGAGAGCTGATTTACCACGAACATTCTCTATTTATTCAAACTAGACATTTTTTTATAGTTTTTAAAGCACTTCATTAAAAATGCTCAGAACCAACAATTTAACTTCAGTTCATTCAATTTTTTTAATTTTTGTAATAATATTTAAACCAATTTATGATCAAACTTTGATAAAACGTTCAAAAAACAACAACATTGTAGCTTCAGCGACTATTGCTCAACCATTAACAGTTATAACACATACAGCTACAGGGACTGTTGTTACAGTCAACATCTATTGTGTACAATATTTCTAAACTTGTAACATTGTTAGTGATCATTAACTTTTCCAATAAAACTGTCCCTGTATTTAATAAAAACGTATCGTAAAAAACAGGACACGTGCACTCGTTTTCTAAACATTTCAGTATGACAGAGGCCCATTTCAGTCTTGTTTTCTTTCCATGTTGGAGGCTGTTAGTCATCCCCATACACTTTGTATGGTACCATCTCTGGCACTCACAGCATTCCAACAGCAGGATGACTAACAAATCTGTCAGAAATTATTTCTCTAATGTTCAAGTTGGTAAAATATTCAAAGTGTAACAATACATGAACAATACATGAATACACTAACCCATTTGGTCCCGTTGTTGGCATCTCCATGGAGGTGATGTCAGGCACAGACAGAGCAATCTCACCAATACAAACCCTTGTGTCCTACTGCCTGAAAAGTGTAGTAACATTAACTATATGCAGAAATATTAAGAAAAGTTTAACACATTAGACTGAATAAATACAGTTACATTGGGTCTTAGGTATTTACCTTTCACTAGAAGCGCCGGAAGTGGGTAACTTGGCATTTGAGTTTGTTTTTGCGTCTCTCTATAAACTAACAGAAAGCTCCTTTTAGGAATGCCCCTAGATATGCACGCTTTATCCCCTCATTTTTTTCTGTTTAAAAAAAATAACTGGAAAAGCTGATTTAAAGCAATTCTTCCAAAGTTGTGCGCCAACGCGCTATCCGCCATTTTGATTGTATTTTTCCTCGTCTGTATATCTTGTTGTCTGTCATCAGGTGGCGCATAAAGCAGAGAAACCAAGTCGTATTTTCTGCAAATTAATATTGATGACCAAAATGTAAAGTAATATTATCATACTGATTATTTTACATTTAACCAAATACATTTTGACTTATTGTAAAACAATAAACAATAACAGAACTGATAGACTATTAGACTGCAAATGAATATCGACCACCTAAATGTAACGTCATATTATCACATTGACTTTTTAATCAAACCAAATCAATTTTGATTTATAGTAAACAATATTGAGTCATCTTCAGACAGTGCGCTGTTTCCTGACATGAATATTGTCCTGTCGCTTCTGTGTAATGTGTGGGACGAGACGGAATCAGGGATTCTCTAAAACACAAACTTCTGTATGCTTCTGAGTCAAAGCATCAAGAAAAACATACAGCCGTGCAGGACGTTTGGCATTTGCCAGAGAACACCAAGTTTGGCAAATTCGGGCACTGGCGCCCTGTGCTCTTCACAGATGAAAGCAGGTTCACACTGAGCACATGTGACAGATGTGACAGAGTCTGGAGACGCCGTGGAGAACGTTTTGCTGCCTGCAACATCTTTCAGCATGACCGGTTTGGCGGTGGGGCAGTAATGGTGTGGGGTGGCATTTATTTGGGGGGCCAAACGTCCTGCACGGTTTTGGGCTGTAAGCACAACCCCCACCTGTGGACATCGGGCCCTCATGGAGTCTGTTTCTGACCGTTTTAGCAGACACATGCACATTTGTGGCCTGCTGGACGTAATTTTGCAGGACTCTGGCAGTGCTCCTCCTGTTCCTTGCACCAAGGCGGAGGTAGCGGTCCTGCTGCTGGGTTGTTGCCCTCCTACGGCATCCTCCACGTCTCCTGATGTACTGGCCTGTCTCCCGGTAGCACCTCCATGCTCTGGACACTACTCTGACAGACACAGCAAACCTTCTTGCCACAGCTCGCATTGATGTGCCGTCCTGGATGAGCTGCACTACCTGCCTTCATATAGAGTTAGTGTTATCTGGGCCAAAAATGAGTGAGTAACATGAATGCACCTCTCCAAATGGCTAAGATTATCCGATTGTCCCCGACTAAAGCTTGTTGTATTCGGGCAGAGCTTCCTGTCAAATGCCGACAATTTGCGATTCCTTAGACTGAAGCATCCCTGAGATATGTCACTGGGAAGATCTCCAAATGCCCCGTACAAGCGGCTTTATGTGGCAGGCGGTGTGAGGTAGCTGGTAGCCTTCCTGTGATGTTAAGTGTTAATATGTATCAACTATTGTCAATTGTACAACCGTTTATTGTATAACCTCAGTCAGTTAGGCTTTCTAACTCACTGAAAAATCCAGGAAGCAAAGTCTTTATTGGTTACAATAATTTTAACCATAGGCTATATTAGAAAATCCATAAAATCAGTGTTTTTATAATGTAGAATTGTTTTTTTCTGTCAATATTCTCTATTGTCTGTTGTTTCTGTAATGTTCATGTCATCTGCTGCAGCTCCAGTGTCATTTCAAGTGAAGCTTCACGGGCAGACTTACAGACTTACTGTGTTGTTTAGGTTTGCATTGGTTTCTTATCTCCTTCTGTGATTCACATTAGTACATTTTAAAATTGCGTCACAACACAGACGGGGTAATTTACTAATGATGGTGTGAAAGCGTTCACAAAACAATGTTATGTTTCTTCACGCAAATACATAAGTTATTCACACAGTGAAATGAAACAATTTCATCTCATCTCATCTTCAACCGCTTATCCGGGGTCGGGTCGCGGGGGTAGCAGCTCTAGCAGGGGACCCCAAACTTCCCTTTCCCGGGCAACATTAGCCAGCTCTGACTGGGGAATCCCGAGGCGTTCCCAGGCCAGTGTGGAGATATAATCTCTCCACCTAGTCCTGGGTCTTCCCCGAGGTCTCCTCCCAGCTGGACGTGCCTGGAACACCTCTCTAGGGAGGCGCCCAGGTGGCATTCGTACAAGATGCCCGAACCACCTCAACTGGCTCCTTTCTATGCAAAGGAGCAGCGGCTCTACTCCGAGTTCCTCTCGAATGACTGAGCTTCTCACCCTATCCCTAAGGGAGAGGCCAGCCACCTTTCTGAGAAAACCCATTTCGGCCGCTTGTACCCGCGATCTCGTTCTTTCGGTCATGACCCAGCTTTCATGACCATAGGTGATGGTAGGAACAAAGATTGACCGGTAGATCGAGAGCTTTGCCTTTCGGCTCAGCTCTCTTTTCGTCACAACGGTGCGGTGAAGCGAATGCAACACCGCCCCCGCTGCTCCGATCCTCCGACCAATCTCCCGCTCCATTGTTCCCTCACTCGCGAACAAGACCCCGAGGTACTTGAACTCCTTCACTTGGAGTAAGGACTCATTCCCTACCCGGAGTAGGCACTCCACCGGTTTCCTGCTGAGAGTCATGGCCTCAGATTTAGAGGTGCTAACCCTCATCCCAGCCGCTTCACACTCGGCTGCGAACCGATCCAGTGAGTGCTGAAGGTCACCGACCGATGAGGCCATCAGGACCACATCATCCGCAAAAAGCAGTGATGTGACCATCAGCCCACCGAACGGGAACCCCTCCCCCACATGACTACGCCTTGATATCCTGTCCATGAATATTACAAACAGGATTGGTGACAAAGCGCAGCCCTGGCGGAGGCCAACCCCACCTGGAACGAATCCGACTTACTGCCGAGGACACGGACACAGCTCATGCTTTGAGCGTACAGAGATTGGATGGCCCTGAGAAGAGACCCCCTCACCCCATACTCCCGCAGCACCTCCCACAAAAGATCCCGGGGTACCCGGTCATACGCCTTCTCCAGATCCACAAAACACATGTAGACTGGATGGGCATACTCCCAGGCCCCCTCCAGGATCCTTGCGAGAGTAAAGAGCTGGTCCGTGGTTCCCCGGCCAGGACGAAAACCGCATTGTTCCTCTTCAATCTGAGGTTCGACTATTGGCCGAACCCTCCTTTCCAGCACTTTGGAGTACACTTTACCAGGGAGGCTGAGGAGTGTGATACCTCTGTAATTGGCAAACACTCTCTGGTCCCCCTTTTTAAAGAGGGGAACCACCACCCCGGTCTGCCACTCCTCTGGCACTGTCCCAGACTTCCATGCAATGTTGAAGAGGCGTGTCAACCAAGACAGCCCTTCCCCACCCAAAGCTTTTAGCATTTCTGGACGAATCTCATCAGTCCCTGGGGCTTTGCCACTGTGGAGTTGTTTGACCACCTCAGCGACTTCCCCCAGGGAAACTGACGATGGCCCTCCATCAGCCTCCAGCTCTGCCTCTGTACTAGAGGGCGTGTAGGTCGGATTCAGGAGCTCCTCAAAATGCTCTTTCCAGCGCCCGATCACATCATCACTTGAGGTCAACAGTGTCCCATCCTTACTGTACACAGCTTGGATGGTTCCCAGTTTTCCCCTTCTGAGGTGCCGAACGGTTTTCCAGAAGCATTTTGGTGCCGGCCGAAAGTCCTTCTCCATAGCTTCTCCAAACTTCTCCCACACCCGCTGCTTTGCCTCTGACACGGCAGCGGCTGCAGCCCTTCGGGCCTGTCGGTACCCTACAACTGCCTCCGGAGTCCCCAGGGCTAGCATATCCCTGAAGGCCTCCTTCTTCAGTCGGACAGCTTCCCTGACCACCGTGGTCCACCACGGTGTTCTAGGGTTACCACCCCTTGAGGCACCTAGGACCTTGAGACCACAGCTCACCGCCGCAGCTTCAGCAATAGAAGCTTTGAACATTGCCCACTCAGGTTCAATGCCCCCAACCTCCACAGGGATGCCTGAAAAGCTCCGCCGGAGGTGTGAGTTGAAGATCTTTCGGACAGGGGCCTCCTCCAGACGTTCCCAGTTCACCCGCACTACCCGTTTGGGCTTACCTGGTCTGTCCAAAGTCTTTCCCCACCCTCTGATCCAACTCACTACCAGATGGTGATCAGTTGACTGCTCTGCCCCTCTCTTCACCCGAGTGTCCAAAACATGCGGCCTTAGATCAGCCGATACGATCACAAAATTGATCATTGACCTTCGGCCTAGGGTGCTCTGGTACCATGTACACTTATGCGCCTCCTTATGTTCGAACATGGTGTTTGTTATAGACAATCCATGACTAGCACAGAAGTCCAATAACAAACGACCGCTCGGGTTTAGATCAGGGAGGCCGTTCCTCCCAATCACGCCTCTCCAGTTGTCTCCATCGTTGCCCACATGTGCGTTGAAGTCTCCCAGCAGAATGATGGAGTCCCCTACTGGAGCCCTATATAGGACTCCCTTCAGGGTCTCCAAGAAGGCTGAATACTCCGAACTGCTGTTTGGTGCATAAGCACAAACAACAGTCAGAGTTTTCCCCCCCACCACCCTTAGGCGTAGGGAGGCAAACCTCTCATCCACCGGGGTAAACTCCAACACCGCCGTGCTCAGACGTGGGCTCGTGAGTATCCCCACACCAGCCTGCCGCCTCTCACCCTGGGCAACTCCAGAGAAGAACAGAGTCCAACCCCTATCCAGGAGTAAGGTTCCAGAGCCACGGTTGTGCGTAGAGGTAAGTCCCACCAGATCCAACTGGTATCGCTCCACCTCACGCACAAGTTCTGGCTCCTTCCCCCCCAGTGAGGTGACGTTCCACGTCCCCAAAGCAAGCTTCTGCCGCCCGGGTCTGATCCGTCGAGACCCCCCACCTTCACTGCCACCCATATGACAGCGCACCCGACCCCTGCGGTTGTTCCTGTGAGTGGTGGGCCCACAGGATGGAGAGGAGAGAGATGCCACGTATCTCGTTCGGGCTGTGCCCGGCCGGGCTCCGTGGCAAACCCGGCCACCAGACGCTCGCTTTCGAGCCCGCCGTCTGGGCCTGGCTCCAGACGAGGGCCCTGGGCTTCCTCCAGGCAGGGTCTCGCTCCTTTTCCCTCTATCTTTCATGGGGTCTTGGTGAACCATTCTTAGTCTGGCCCCTCGCCTGAGACCACTTTGCCTTGGGAAACCCTACCAGGACCATGAAGCTCCAGACAACCCAGCCCTCAGGTTCATAGGGGCACACAAACCTCTCCACCACGTTAAGGTGATGATTCCCGGGGAGGATGAAACAATTTCTCTGGAGTTTATTTCATAGCACAATATTACCACAGTGTTGAAAGCACTCAAACAGTGTAGAATTTGAATAAACACACTTTGAATAAAAGCAATTTTCAACTAGATATAAAATGCTATTGTTTTTTCTTGACACTTTGGCTGTGCATTTCCTGTTGTTTATAACTGACCCAATAAACTGTCACACACACACACACACACACACACACACACACACACACACACACACACACTAGACTGAATCGACAGGACCTTATTCATATAATTCATTTTAACTCAAATGAATTTCAACTCACTTTTCATTTTAACTCACTTGTCTACAATACGTAAAAATGAATTCGCTATAATTTAAAATAATTAGCGTGGCAATATGGTACCATAAAAGCATAAATATTTGTACTTATTACATTTTCACATGTGCCATCGTGTTTTTACAGCCTGGTCCTTCTGATGCAAAGATGAACAACATGCGCCATCTGCTGGTCATTGTGTGTCAGGAACATTCTCCCATTCAAAACATGCATGGGTCAAATAACCCATAACCGCGATATTTGTGGGTGTCAATGCCTCTGCACTTCTAGTGTTAAATAACAGGTGATAAAAAATAACACAAAACAATTATCATGCAAATGATTGGGCACCACATTCTGAGCACTTTATAGTTGTTTTGATTGGTCAATGGGTTTTGGTTGCAATGCAATTGCCGTTTACCAGTAAAAAATACATTTGTTGTGCACTTTTAACACGCTCCCTTAACAGAGAACACACGAAACATGACTGCAAAGTTGCCTTTTTCGAACAGGGTCGAGCTGGGTTCTCCCCACTAATGCGATCTCAAATAACTTCTCTAAATGCATGAATGTTCTATCTACATGGGACAAATGCAATAAGTCATTAACTGGCAGTGGATCAGTCTGAAACCAATGCGTCTGTAATGACGTACTGGTGACGTACTGGTGGTCTGCGTTGCAATCCGGATGGCGCAATATGATCGACTATGACGTCATTCTTACCCGACAGGAACGCACGTGATGCAACCGGAAATATTTAAGTAATCACGTGGTGGAGTCCTCAATGGCTTCTCAATGAGGCATTATATATTAGACATATGATATAAAAATAAAACACTTAGTATACCAAACGATTATAGATGGTCCATGTAAACCTCTAAAATTTCCTAATTTGTGCGAAAACAAACCGGCTATATATAAAGCTGCAAGGAAACTGTAGTATTGAATAAAACAGACGCCTAAGGGATAAACATAGAAACTGTAATTGTGGACAACTAAATTAAAAAAGGCTATCACAATAAATACTCACTGACAAGACATGTAACTATAAAGCACAAAACATAAAAGGCAGAGGCACAAACATATGTACACATACTGATTAGATAATGGAAACCTGGTGTGAATCATAATGAAAAAACAATGAATGAAGAGTCCGGGGATGAGGTCATGACCTGAAAGGAAACTGGGGAAACAAGGGGGAAGACTTTGTGTGTAACACCTGCTACCTCAATTAAATACAGCACTGTGCGCTTAAATCCACTCCCCTCTCTCTGAGGTACATTACACTGTGCCAAAAATGTATTGGAAATATAAAGTAAATAGCCGTTTCTCCATCATTCTACACACAATATCCTAAACTTATTTGACCACTGCCAATTGTGCGGCTGTGCCGGGCTGCTGTTGCTGGTTTCTTGTAACACAATTACAACATATGAACTTTTTAAGTTCACTGTCCTGAATTCACTTTTATTACTGGACACTATGCACTCTGAAGTGCTCCATAAAGGCCGAGTTGACGGAGTGCCGCCCATCTAGTTGTCTTCAATGCAGTTTCCCGAGCATCCCTATATCAGAATCAGAAAAGTGTTAATTCGCCATGAACGTGTGAACAGACAAGGAATTTACTTTGGCAGGAAGGTGCTTACATACAACATATGAGTAGAACAATATAAATTATACTAATGGGCTGAAAGGGTAGAGGGATAGTATGTACAAAATACTAGACAGAATACAGATAAGTATATATACATTATTCAGCGTCTCAAATCCAGTGTTCCAGTGCTTTTTCCATGAAGGTTTTTATGTTCACACAGACCTTTGCAGACAACTAACATCGCTTTTTGTAGAAAAAACCTCATATGACTTCTGAGGAGCCTATGATAAAAAGAAATAGAGAGAAATCTAGAGAATTTCACTTCATTTATTTTTCACCTTGAAACAATGCGTTGTATTTACTTAATAATAAAAAAAGAAAAACCCCAACATATATACAGATGGTATATCCACATATGGTATTCAGTTATCCAGGTTCATCGCATGCATTTCATTTCTTTTGAAATAGAAAACTTGTATGTACATAATAAATCCTCCTGCTCCTTTAATCAAAGACTGAATTTACAAAACAGAATGACGTTCGGAAACGTGAGAGCCACATGGAAAAAGGAACTACATTGACCTCCTAATGTAAAAAGGTTCAGGGAGAATCCGGTCCAGGAACAGTTGTCATGGTCACTCCCGCTACGAGGCAAAGCTGGTACTACTGCGTTGCCATGGAAACCACCAGGAAATGACCAACTCATTTGGTATGACAGTTACAGTACAAGGTAAAGTGTAAGGCTCATATCACAGTTGTATAGAAAGATCATGTGACTCAACCTGTACAGAGCACATGTCCCTTTGCTATTAGCTCACTTCCTGTTGACATGTGCTCGTCCGTCTCCGACCGGCATCCCTCTAAGCGTCACACACTCCGACTGGCATGCGTCGTCCGTCTTTTTTAGCCACATCACTCACTCCGACTGGCATGCGTCGTCCGTCTTTTTTAGCCACATCACACACTCCGCCACATCGTCTGTCCTAGCTGATAACTCCGCCTGTTTATTCAGTTTCAGCACATGCCTGTTGACATGTCTGTTCAGGGTACAGCACGAGGCCCCAGACAGAGCATATGTGTACAACAGCAAGATATTAGATATAAAACAGCACCATCTCTCAGCCTCATGGCAAAATATGAGCAATAGATAAAAAAATGTACAATATGACGAAGTTAGCAAAAGCCAAGTGTCATTTTACGAAATTACAAAATATCTTGAACTGTAGATCAGGTATCTGTAGGCTTGGTTGGCACCAAATACAAGTAATATGGCAGTGCTGTCAAGATACACAGGAACAAGCTCAGGGAATGATCCTTGTGTCAAATTCAGAACTGACATTCCGTCTCAATGACATTGGTTCTCATCAGGCAACTTGATGAATATTATTACAAGCTGAACTGTTGCCTAAGAAGAAGTTGCATGTTTCTACAAACGAACATATAGATAACATAACGTGACCGCAATGCACTTGTTTTCAAGCCATAGACATCAACTGCTCTGGTTCTGACAATGCATAGAGGTGTGTTGCTAGAGGTAAAGATGCTTCAGGCATTAAGGAGAAAGCCTCACCTAATACCTACTGAAACCACAAATCACCTATAACATTACAGAAAACGAACTGTACAACAACAACAATGTAAATGCAAACACCATAAATCTGTTTCCAAAAATTCTCATTCAATACAGGGTTCCGTGATGAGCTAATTGACGCTAGCATGTTCCATTAAACAGGTGACTGTAGAAACAAAGCTAACTAAAATCACCATTGACCTAGAGTTGCTTTTAACTATAACGTATGTAGTTTCAGCACAGTAACACTTGGCACATTCAAATTGATTCATAACATGTACAGGCACAACAAATAAGAGATAAGCTTAACTGACAAGTGACATTAAAAATTAAACACTAAAAACATAAACATCCGAGTTTGTGTCTGGAGTTATCAGCAAGGTACACAAAAAGGATCAGAGAGCCGGAGCAGAGATACCACATTTCCTCTCCATAACACAAAAACACATTTATAATTGGCTGTAGTTATGCAATGGCCAGTCAATACAAACTGAAACCCAAACAAAAGCTTTATATGGTAAATGTTTGGACTGGAGAAGTTGTTACGTCCTACGATTTGAGGTTTATTTAATTTCAACACTGAACTTGTAAGCTGTCACCAATAACAAACATAGCAGGCTAAATCAGGAAAATATAGTGGTTTGGAACAGAAAGCTCCACATATCTTCACTTGAAGGGTTTATCAGGGATGAAACAAAAACAAACAAGCAAATAAATTATTAAAAGAAAACAAATAAATTAATAAATACTGTCGTTTTCCTGATACATTTGTATTTAGATTAAACAATAGAACAATATTCTACACATTTTGCCATGAAACTGAGAGGTAAAGGTTGACATTTCATAGAGCCGACTGCAGTATTTCATAGAGCCCATCAGGGTGTACCCATCAGGGTGTACCCATCAGGGCGTACCCATCAGGGCGTACCCATCAGGGCGTACCCATCAGGGCGTACCCATCAGGGCGTACCCATCAGGGCGTACCCATCAGGGCGTACCCATCAGGGTGTACCCATCAGTGTGTACCCATCAGGACGTACCCATCAGGGTGTACCCATCAGGGCGTACCCATCAGTGTTTACCCATCAGGGTGTACTCATCAGGGCGTACCCATCAGGGTGTACCCATCAGGGCGTACCCATCAGGGTGTACCCATCAGTGTACCCATCAGTGTGTACCCATCAGGGTGTACCCATCAGTGTACCCATCAGGGCGTACCCATCAGTGCGTACCCATCAGTGTTGTACCCATCAGGGTGTACCCATCAGGGTGTACCCATCAGTGTACCCATCAGGGCGTACCCATCAGGGCGTACCCATCAGTGTTGTACCCATCAGTGTGTACCCATCAGTGTGTACCCATCAGGGCGTACCCATCAGGGTGTACCCATCAGTGTGTACCCATCAGGGCGTACCCATCAGTGTGTACCCATCAGGACGTACCCATCAGGGTGTACCCATCAGGGCGTACCCATCAGTGTTTACCCATCAGGGTGTACCCATCAGGGCGTACCCATCAGTGTGTACCCATCAGTGTGTACCCATCAGGGTGTACCCATCAGTGTGTACCCATCAGTGTGTACCCATCAGTGTGTACCCATCAGTGTTGTACCCATCAGTGTGTACCCATCAGTGTGTACCCATCAGGGCGTACCCATCAGGGCGTACCCATCAGTGTGTACCCATCAGTGTGTACCCATCAGTGTGTACCCATCAGTGTGTACCCATCAGTGTGTACCCATCAGGGTGTACCCATCAGGGTGTACCCATCAGTGTGTACCCATCAGTGTGTACCCATCAGGGTGTACCCATCAGTGTGTACCCATCAGGGTGTACCCATCAGGGTGTACCCATCAGTGTGTACCCATCAGTGTGTACCCATCAGGGTGTACCCATCAGTGTGTACCCATCAGTGTGTACCCATCAGGGTGTACCCATCAGTGTTTACCCATCAGTGCTATAATAAAGGCTATTTGCATACTGATGGAAAAATTGATTTTTATTCAAGAGTGCCTTCTGAAAGTATTTACCCTTAGTATATTAGACTTATAGACCTTATTTAATTCATCTGGTGATTTTCTCTTTGCCATCAATCTCCACACAACACCCCATTATGACAAAGAGAAAACAGGTTTTTAGAAAGTTTGGAAAATGTATTAAGAAGAAAATCTATGACCAAAAAATCTCATATACATAAGGACCCTTTCTTCAGAACGTTTTTGCAAAGCCAATGGCAGTCAGAGCTTTGAGTCTTCTTCGGTAAGTCTTACCAGCTTTTGTAGAACTGGATTTTAGCAATTTCTCCTGTGCCTCCTTCGATGTAATTTAAAGCTCTGTCAGATTGAGTGAGTGTCCTCACACATGATCACTGGGGTTCACAGACTCCCACAGACTTGTCCTAAAGCCACATTAGCATTGTCTTGGCTGGATGCTTCGGGTCGATGCAATGCTTAACGTCTCAGGTCCTTTGCCCTCTGGATCCGATTTTCTTCTGTATTTTGCTCCATATCCTTTCTTCAGTCCGTCTAGTAAAAACCTTCCCCACAGCATGATGCTCCCGCCACCACACATATGGAATGTGCCCGGTGATGAATGGTACCTTATTTCCGCCAGACAGGCTATTTCAGTCAGGCCAAATAGCTCAAATGTGTTCTCATCCCACCAGATATTATTGCTAATGTACTCCGAGGCCTTCAGACAGGATTTCAGGCCTTTTTCTCAGCAGTGGCCTTTGTATTTCCACTACACCATGAATGCCTGTTTGATGGAGGGTTGCAAATATGGGAGTAGTCATAGCAATCCTTCCAAGTTCTCCAACCTCTGCAGATAAACTCGATTGCTTCTAGACTAGGTATGGGGTTTTTGGTCACCTCCCTGACATTTTTTTTGTATAATCTTCCTCAGATCTGAGCCTCAAGTTTCTCTGAGGTCAGACTTTTTTGGGGTTCATCATAATTGTCTAAAGTATTGTTATAAACGGTTTATGGACCTAAGTGAAACGTTGTTTTTGTTTTGTCATTACATGTATTGACAGCATTTATTTTGTAATAAATCAATCATGAATTAAGTCCATGACACTGGACAATGTGGAGAGAGTGAAGGGATACTTTTTGTACAAACCGTAAATATTATTACAAATAAAAAAAGATTAGTAACGATTGATGAGATTTCCAAATGTTTCTTGGTTCCCCCAGCACCCCAGACACACCCTGATCTGGGAGATAAAGGCGTTCCCCAAACCCTTCCGGACTATAATTCAGCCCAAGCGCCCCTGGCATAAGAAGACAACTCTACATCACCTGTGCTACAGAAAGCAGATAACCAAAAAAGGACTCCTGCACACTTGAAGATGCAATCCAGGACTTTAAAAACTAACACAAACTTTTTAAACCTTCCATTTTAAGATGTGTAATATGTTGTGTACATGCGCATAATTGAATCCAAGATACCTCAAATTTGCCATTATATTGAAAGCGGCTGGGTTTGATGTCATAGGGCACTCAATGTAATGTACACCATATTCAGAGACCCGTCTTGGCTTGACTGTGCCACTTTCACAACCAGGGGGTGAACATCCCAGAATGCACCTTTAAATGCATGCAAAAATAAAGGTTTTGGTTAGAAATCATTTTTTTCCCAATTTGTTCCGGACTTCGTCAGGATGTGTAGACTTACTCACGATGTCCTGGGCGGGCAGTAAAACAGAAATAGTGGACAGAATCAGAAATACTAAACAATTAAATAATGAAATTAGAAATACATATAGGAATATGATTGGTCTGCCATATTACACACACATAACACAACATCCCAACCACACACTTGTGTGTCTATTACGTACCTGTACAGTGCAGTCAAGTGGCTCCTAATTAGTCCTACTCAAATATGCACCTGTGGTATGAAACACGTTCCAACCTTGTGCACGTGAGATAAGTCTCCATCCAGTGTGTGTTGCATTACAAGTTCCAGTTAAATCATGGATACCATGCCTTAAAAAGTACGCTCACGCTACTGCACCTTAATGGCACCCTCATTGGTTCTAGAGAATTCAGGTTGGGCTATTCTGCCAGACCCCCTGGAGCTGGCATCAACAAGGACATGCCAAGATTGACCTCTAGGGCAGCAAATAGAGACACTTTTTGATATAACACAATACTTTCGCACTAACATGATCCAAATACCTCTGAAAAAGCTTTTGGTTTCTAAAGAGTGAAAGAGTGTAAAAACCACGTGAGTGTTGTGATGGGACTGGTGGACCAGGGTGAAGTTCTCTGGGTGAATGAGTGAGTGTACATGCCTTTAAAATAGCCATCACTTCACGAACAATGTCCCTAACACAGAGGAACACCCAATTCAGTGTCTGGGCAGGGCCTATTCAATATCACCATGGTGACGGACAGTTCCTCATTTGCATCTTTACAGGGATCCCGCCTTCAGTCGGACGTCTTACCTGGCTTTAGGTTTACCAGCTCTTATATTGTCTGCACGGTTCAGGTCTCACAAGTAATCCCATTAGTACTAATCCCATTAGTACTAATCCCAATAGTACTAATCCCAATAGTACTAATCCCTTTAGTACTAATCCCTTTAGTACTAATCCCTTTAGTACTAATCCCTTTAGTACTAATCCCATTAGTACTAATCCCATTAGTACTAATCCCAATAGTACTAATCCCAATAGTACTAATCCCATTAGTACTAATCCCATTAGTACTAATCCCATTAGTACTCTTCTCAGACATGTACTCCGTATATAAGTGGCTCCATGACAGACGATAACAATCTGACAGATGAAAAGTGGTTCCCAGCTGATATCATATAGGAAGGGGAAGACGAGCTGAATGATTCCCTTCCTGGTTCAGTCAGCTGGCCGTGTAACTCCCTGCAGCCCCTGGGCCCTCGCCCCTACGGTTCCCTGGTCACCGGTGATGAGTGGAGCAGGCCGGAGGTCCCATCCGCGGTCGGGGGTAGGGTTGAGGGGTAGATCAGGGTACTGGATGGGGGGAGGCAGTGTTCAGGCAGCAGTTAGACAGCAGATAGTTGGGTGGGCTTAGAGGCGGGCAGGTCCAGTAGCGCCTGGACAGTCGAGCCAACCTTCACCAGCCCACGCTCCTCTAGGATGTGGTGGGGCAAACACAGCTTGTCCTGCCAGAGAAGAAGGACACAGTCAGCAAAAATCCTGTCAGAACATCCCAAGTTAGATGCTGTTTCTAACTATTGTGCTGCTTTGGGCACCAGTCAATTTTTCTATTTATACATATATTTTTTTAACTAATTTATCAGACAATCTCATCCTAGCAGAAACGTATTCTCCATGTGTTATTTGTGGCACTGAATGTTCTTAGATCTTCAACCAAAATCTTGTATGAGATAAGAGGTAATGTGTTAAAACAAACCTGAATATTTTGATAATAGGCTAAATTACTAGCAGTACTTGAGAAGCTTTCGATTTAAGATATTTAGGTTTGATTACTGCAAAGAACCTGGTGATGTTGTCCTCCCAAAGAAAATGTTTTAATTTCAAAATACTATCACAATAATTTCACAGAACTGGTGTGCATCCTTACACTGAATGAAAACAGTGGGCCAACTAAAAAACATCTGGTGTGAGGAAAAGTCCTCAATCGTGACATTAAAGGCCTGGCTCCCAGACAGGCCAGGCAGACTCAAATGAAGATAAGGATGGACCGGCTCTGATTGGCCGAGATGGACCGGCTCTGATTGGCCGAGATGGACCGGCGCTGGAGTTAGAGGCCAGTCCTCTTCTACCTCCGGCAGTGGAGGTAGAGGCCAGTTCTCATCTACCTCTAGGGTGGAGGTAGAGGCCAGTCCTCATCTACCTCTGGGGTGGAGGTAGAGGCCAGTCCTCATCTACATCTGGGATGGAGGTAGAGGCCAGTTCTCATCTACCTCTGGCAGTGGAGTTAGAGGCCAGTCCTCATCTACCTCTGGCAGTGGAGGTAGAGGCCAGTTCTCATCTACCTCTGGCAGTGGAGGTAGAGGCCAGTCCTCATCTACCTCTGGCAGTGGAGGTAGAGGCCAGTCCTCATCTACCTCTGGGGTGAAGGTAGAGGCCAGTCCTCATCTACCTCTGGGGTGGAGTTAGAGGCCAGTCCTCATCTACCTCTGGGGTGGAGGTAGAGGCCAGTCCTCCTTTGCCTCTGGGGTGGAGGTAGAGGCAAGACTTTGTCTGTTTCTGGCCTGCAGGCAGCTCTGGCTGCTTTGTTAGGCTGGCATTTAAGCAATACAACTTTGAATCTTGAGGTCCAGCCATGTCCTCCACCACCTTCCAACCACTCCACGAGGCTGGTCATTTAACCCTTCTGGGAGCCTCTGTGCTCGTAATGTTGGACTTTGAATTGGGTCGTCGTAGAGCTGAATCATTGGCTGCCGCTCCAGGGCTCTTGGTAGCTCTTGCTGCAGCCCAAGAGCGGGTGGGTGGCGTCAGTTGTGGCTCTAAGGCCGTGGGTGGCGCTGAACCCACAGGTGGCTTTCGACGTTTAGGTGCTGGCATCGGGCGTAGTTGGTGTTCTGGAGCCACATGCTGGCTGGGTCATCGGTATTCCTCCGCGGCCCCTCTAGAACACCCCATTAGCTCCTCCCAAAAAAATATTTTAGGGTGCTTCAGGGATGACCCAGTGCTCAGTCTTTCCGGGATCCTGGACCTGATGTTGTTGACCCTAGTAGGTGCATTGGTGGCTCATAGCCAAAATAAGTGCAGAGACGCCTGTATTCCTCTTCTGTCGTCTCCGGCTTTGTCCACTCTCACTGATCCGTGTTGCGACGGTGGAAGAATTTCTCCCCCCGAAGCTGTTGCTATAATCTCAGGGTATACATGCTATTATAGTATACATCCTATAAAACCATCTCAGAAAACCAAGGGTTAACACAACCTTATATTTTATAACTCCTTCAAGAGGAATGTTTATGTGATACTAAGGAATTTGTCGTGAAAACAACTCCAGGCTATTTCAACTTAAGGAATTTAGTCAATACTGCTCCAATCATAGCAGTATTATATCACAGCAACCTGTTCTGACAAGTGTTTAAGATGTTGCTTTAGGAGAAACCAAGACGCGTTCTTAGCAAGCTTAGCATTTCTAACCGCAGAGGAAACAGTGGTCACATACATTTAGATGGAATCTGAGTTCAGATTCTCAACACATTTGAATTCACTGTCCTTTAATTGAACTGTTATTGGGTGAAGGATATTAGGATTTAACTCGACCACAGCTGTGAAGGTCCAGAGGTCTTGGTCACTGCCTGCTGGCACACACATATCGCTGCTGTGTGGGTTCGACTCTGGCCTGGGCCCTTTACAGCACACTCTCTTCCATCTTACCCTTCTTTTACTATCACTTAATAATTAATCATGCCACTTTCCATTTCACACACCACTGTCCATACAGCAGTCGGCTGGGATTCCTTGCATTCCAGAAGGGCAAGACACTTATTATTGTTTGTTTATATGTTTATTGAGTCTTCAAGAACTGACGGAGCTCCAGCTCTCTCTGTGAAGAGAGGAGAACCTTCCAGAAGGACAACCATCTCTGCAGCATTCCACCAATCAGGCCTGTATGATAGATGAACTAGACAGAAGCCATGTTCTCAGTAAAAGGCACATGACAGCCAGCCCGAAGTTTGCCAAAAGGCACCTGAAGGACTCTCCGTCCATGAGAAACAAGATAATTTGGTCGGATGAAACTAAGATTGAATTCTTTGGCCTGAATGCAAAGCGTCATGTCTGGTGGAAACCAGGCACCGCTCATCACTTAGCCAATACCATCCCTACAGTAAAGCACGGTGGTGGCAGCATCATGCTGTGGGAATGTTTTTCAGCGGCATGAACAGTAAGTCTAGTAGGATCGAGGGAAAGATGAATGCAGTAATGTACAAAGACATCCTTGATGAAAACCTGCTCCACAGCACTCTGGAGATCAGACCTGACCCAAGGTTCATCTTCCAACAGGACAACGACCCTAAACACACAGTGAAGATAACAAACGACTGGCTTTGGGACAGCTTTGTGAATGTTTTTGAGTGGCCCAGCAGAGACAGACTTATAATGAACATCTGTAGAGAGATCTGAAAATATCAGTTCACCGACGCTCCAAATCCAACCTGATGGAGCTTGACAGGTCGTGCAAAGAACAATAGGAGAAACTGCCCAAAAATAAGTGTAGCCTCATACTCAAATAAACATGAGACTAATTGCTGCCAAAAGTGCTTCAAAAAAGTATTGAGCAAAGGCTGTAAATACTTACGTGCATGTTAAATTTTTGTTCTTAATTTGTCACAAATCTATAAAAATCATTAATCAAACTTTTCACTTTGTCATTATGGGGTAGAATTGAATCAATTTTGCAATAAGGCTGTAACTTAACAAAATGTTGAAAAAGTGAAGCTGTGAATATTTTTCAATGCACTGTATGTTTCTGGCAGTAATTGAGGAGATTATCTGATATGATAATATAATGATTTTGGATTTACTCAACAAATTTGTCTCACCACAGAACGTGTGTAGACAGTGTATAACTAGTAGTCAATTCATTTTGACCATTTTAGAAAACATTGACTGGAATTACCAGAAAAATCTGCAATAGACTATGGCCCATTACATCAATAGTAGAGCTCCAGTGTCAGAACTTGTTGGGGTGCCAGGTGGAAGTACCCGGCTCTGTGCCAGAAGGCCAGATTCCAAAACACCATGTAGGCTATAGGCAATCTTTTCTGTAAGGTTGTAAAGAGTTTATTGTAGTGCATGTAGATGGAGTCACGTGTACAGCTTCTGTAACTAAGACGAAACTCACAGCAGCCGATCACAGCCCTGGTCTCTGTGAATATTCACGCTGGCCCAGAATTCACAGAGTTCAACAAGAAGTCCCCATTTCCTAAACATTGGCCAACGTCTGAATATTTAAAATACATTACTCTAAGGAATTACAATCTTGCTTCAAAAGCTAAGATGTTAAGATGGTGGATAATGTCCAGATGTTATGTTTGAGTCTGATATTGTAAGCAGTTTTAGTCACAAGTGAGTTCTGTTTTCTTTGGATGTGTTTTTATGGTTCCACCGTTCCCTTAGTCTTGTCACCTGAGCGCTATTTTCTCCTCAATTTATGTCCCCATTATGTTCCTCCTGCCCAAGTATCTATTGTCCATCATTGTTTCAGGTTTGGGTCCTAGATGTTCCCTGATGTTCTTGGATTAGTATTCGAGTCTTATGCTTCATCGTTACTCGTTATTCCTTCCGGTTTGTGAGTTGTTGTTGTTCATCTAGCTGGTTGTTAGATTTCTCTATGTCTCTATGTTAGGTGCCATTTCATTTAGTAAGTCTCTATGTTAGGTGCCATTTCATTTAGTAAGTCTCTATGTTAGGTGCCATTTCATATAGTAAGTCTCTATGTTAGGTGCCATTTCATTTAGTAAGTCTCTATGTTAGGTGCCATTTCATTTAGTAAGTCTATGTTAGGTGCCATTTCATTTAGTAAGTCTCTATGTTAGGTGCCATTTCATTTAGTAAGTCTCTATGTTAGGTGCCATTTTATTTAGTAAGTCTCTATGTTAGGTGCCATTTCATTTAGTAAGTCTCTATGTTAGGTGCCATTTTATTTAGTAAGTCTCTATGTTAGGTGCCATTTCATTTAGTAAGTCTCTATGTTAGGTGCCATTTCATTTAGTAAGTCTCTATGTTAGGTGCCATTTCATTTAGTAAGTCTCTATGTTAGGTGCCATTTCATTTAGTAAGTCTCTATGTTAGGTGCCATTTCATTTTCATTTAGTAAGTCTCTATGTTAGGTGCCATTTCATTTAGTAAGTCTATGTTAGGTGCCATTTCATTTAGTAAGTCTCTATGTTAGGTGACATTTCATTTAGTAAGTCTCTATGTTAGGTGCCATTTAATTTAGTAAGTCTCTATGTTAGGTGCCATTTCATTTAGTAAGTCTCTATGTTAGGTGCCATTTCATTTAGTAAGTCTCTATGTTAGGTGCCATTTCATTTAGTAAGTCTCTATGTTAGGTGCCATTTTATTTAGTAAGTCTCTATGTTAGGTGCCATTTCATTTAGTAAGTCTCTATGTTAGGTGCCATTTCATTTATTAAGTCTTTATGTTAGGTGCCATTTCATTTAGTAAGTCTCTACGTTAGGTGCCATTTTATTTAGTAAGTCTCTATGTTAGGTGCCATTTCATTTAGTAAGTCTCTATGTTAGGTGCCATTTTATTTAGTAAGTCTCTATGTTAGGTGCCATTTCATTTAGTAAGTCTCTATGTTAGGTGCCATTTCATTTAGTAAGTCTCTATGTTAGGTGCCATTTCATTTAGTAAGTCTCTATGTTAGGTGCCATTTCATTTAGTAAGTCTCTATGTTAGGTGCCATTTCATTTAGTAAGTCTCTATGTTAGGTGCCATTTCATTTAGTAAGTCTATGTTAGGTGCCATTTCATTTAGTAAGTCTCTATGTTAGGTGCCATTTCATTTAGTAAGTCTCTATGTTAGGTGCCATTTAATTTAGTAAGTCTCTATGTTAGGTGCCATTTCATTTAGTAAGTCTCTATGTTAGGTGCCATTTCATTTAGTAAGTCTCTATGTTAGGTGCCATTTCATTTAGTAAGTCTATGTTAGGTGCCATTTCATTTAGTAAGTCTCTATGTTAGGTGCCATTTCATTTAGTAAGTCTCTATGTTAGGTGCCATTTTATTTAGTAAGTCTCTATGTTAGGTGCCATTTCATTTAGTAAGTCTCTATGTTAGGTGCCATTTTATTTAGTAAGTCTCTATGTTAGGTGCCATTTCATTTAGTAAGTCTCTATGTTAGGTGCCATTTCATTTAGTAAGTCTCTATGTTAGGTGCCATTTCATTTAGTAAGTCTCTATGTTAGGTGCCATTTCATTTAGTAAGTCTCTATGTTAGGTGCCATTTCATTTAGTAAGTCTCTATGTTAGGTGCCATTTCATTTAGTAAGTCTATGTTAGGTGCCATTTCATTTAGTAAGTCTCTATGTTAGGTGCCATTTCATTTAGTAAGTCTCTATGTTAGGTGCCATTTAATTTAGTAAGTCTCTATGTTAGGTGCCATTTCATTTAGTAAGTCTCTATGTTAGGTGCCATTTCATTTAGTAAGTCTCTATGTTAGGTGCCATTTCATTTAGTAAGTCTCTATGTTAGGTGCCATTTTATTTAGTAAGTCTCTATGTTAGGTGCCATTTCATTTAGTAAGTCTCTATGTTAGGTGCCATTTCATTTATTAAGTCTTTATGTTAGGTGCCATTTCATTTAGTAAGTCTCTACGTTAGGTGCCATTTTATTTAGTAAGTCTCTATGTTAGGTGCCATTTCATTTAGTAAGTCTCTATGTTAGGTGCCATTTTATTTAGTAAGTCTCTATGTTAGGTGCCATTTCATTTAGTAAGTCTCTATGTTAGGTGCCATTTCATTTAGTAAGTCTCTATGTTAGGTGCCATTTCATTTAGTAAGTCTCTATGTTAGGTGCCATTTCATTTAGTAAGTCTCTATGTTAGGTGCCATTTCATTTAGTAAGTCTCTATGTTAGGTGCCATTTCATTTAGTAAGTCTATGTTAGGTGCCATTTCATTTAGTAAGTCTCTATGTTAGGTGCCATTTCATTTAGTAAGTCTCTATGTTAGGTGCCATTTAATTTAGTAAGTCTCTATGTTAGGTGCCATTTCATTTAGTAAGTCTCTATGTTAGGTGCCATTTCATTTAGTAAGTCTCTATGTTAGGTGCCATTTCATTTAGTAAGTCTCTATGTTAGGTGCCATTTTATTTAGTAAGTCTCTATGTTAGGTGCCATTTCATTTAGTAAGTCTCTATGTTAGGTGCCATTTCATTTATTAAGTCTTTATGTTAGGTGCCATTTCATTTAGTAAGTCTCTACGTCAGGTGCCATTTCATTTAGTAAGTCTCTATGTTAGGTGCCATTTCATTTCACACACGGTCATGTTTGTTATATAAATAAAACCCCTATACGTGAGACCCCCTGCCAGTGTCTGTTTCCTGACACCACACTAGACTTGAAAAAAAAACAAGAAATACTGACATCCACATGGTGTCAAAAGAAAACAGGATACTTTTGTTTTTACAGTTTTATGTTACAATGGCAAAGTCTTTCCCCCGGATCAACCGAGTTCTATGAAGCCAGAGAGTTTGGGAGGTACTGAATCGCTACCAAGCTAAACAAGGATAGTGCTGACATTCAACATAAGTGACCATGAGGAAATTGCATATCAAAATGAACTAGCAATGTTTGATTCATATTTTGTGGGAGCAAAAAATAATTCTATATTTCAAAGACCCCCTAGTGCAGGAAGCGAACAGTAGAAGAGTCCGTCAGACCTCTGTTTGAGCCAGTGGGACCCTACAAGTTTATATCAAAGGATGAGGAACTCTTTCAAAGAATAAAACAAATATAGAAATAAATAAAACTGTAGCTATACCCGGACATAATGATATTGTGAGAACAGAGTAATAAGTACACCTCCACACACAGATTACGTTGATGAGTTAAATACACACAATGATATTGGGAGAACACAGTAGTAAGTACACCTCCACACACAGATTACGTTGATGAGTTAAATACACACAATGATATTGGGAGAACACAGTAGTAAGTACACCTCCACACACAGATTACGTTGATGAGTTAAATACACACAATGATATTGGGAGAACACAGTAGTAAGTTCACCTCCACACACAGATTACGTTGATGAGTTAAATACACATAATGATATTGGGAGAACACAGTAGTAAGTACACCTCCACACACAGATTATGTTGATGAGTTAAATACACATAATGATATTGGGAGAACACAGTAGTAAGTACACCTCCACACACAGATTATGTTGATGAGTTAAATACACATAATGATATTGGGAGAACACAGTAGTAAGTACACCTCCACACACAGATTATGTTGATGAGTTAAATACACATAATGATATTGGGAGAACACAGTAGTAAGTACACCTCCACACACAGATTACGTTGATGAGTTAAATACACATAATGATATTGGGAGAACACAGTAGTAAGTACACCTCCACACACAGATTACGTTGATGAGTTAAATACACATAAATATATTGGGAGAACACAGTAATAAGTACACCTCCACACACAGATTACGTTGACGAGTTAAATACACATAATGATATTGGGAGAACACAGTAGTAAATACACCTCCACACACAGATTACGTTGATGAGTTAAATACACATAATGATATTGGGAGAACACAGTAGTAAGTACACCTCCACACACAGATTATGTTGATGAGTTAAATACACATAATGATATTGGGAGAACACAGTAGTAAGTACACCTCCACACACAGATTACGTTGATGAGTTAAATACACATAATGATATTGTGAGAACACAGTAGTAAGTACACCTCCACACACAGATTACGTTGATGAGTTAAATACACATAAATATATTGGGAGAACACAGTAGTAAGTACACCTCCACACACAGATTACGTTGACGAGTTAAATACACATAATGATATTGTGAGAACACAGTAATAAGTTCACCTCCACACACAGATTATGTTGACGCGTTAAATACACAAAATGATATTGATAACGCTTTGCAGCTCAGTCTCTAACAAGGTCATTCCAAGAGGTGACCGAGGAAGTGAAAAAACACATTTCCTTGGGTGAATATTAGAAACACCAACAAAAAGCAGTGTCTCAAAGGACACAAGCATCACAGACTAGTATATAGAGTAGTATATCCTATAGTATAGTTGTGGACTTACCTGTGGCACACCTAGCTTCTATAGTATAGTATATAGTATATCCTATAGTATAGTTGTGGATTTACCTGTGGCACACCTAGCTTCTATAGTATAGTATATAGTATATCCTATAGTATAGTTGTGGACTTACCTGTGGCACACCTAGCTTCTATAGTATAGTATATAGTATATCCTATAGTATAGTTGTGGACTTACCTGTGGCACACCTAGCTTCTATAGTATAGTATATAGTATATCCTATAGTATAGTTGTGGACTTACCTGTGGCACACCTAGCTTCTATAGTATAGTATATAGTATATCCTATAGTATAGTTGTGGACTTACCTGTGGCACACCTAGCTTCTATAGTATAGTATATAGTATATCCTATAGTATAGTTGTGGACTTACCTGTGGCACACCTAGCTTCTATAGTATAGTATATAGTATATCCTATAGTATAGTTGTGGACTTACCTGTGGCACACCTAGCTTCTATAGTATAGTATATAGTATATCCTATAGTATAGTTGTGGACTTACCTGTGGCACACCTAGCTTCTATAGTATAGTATATAGTATATCCTATAGTATAGTTGTGGACTTACCTGTGGCACACCTAGCTTCTATAGTATAGTATATAGTATATCCTATAGTATAGTTGTGGACTCACCTGTGGCACACCTAGCTTCTATAGTATAGTATATAGTATATCCTATAGTATAGTTGTGGACTCACCTGTGGCACACCTAGCTTCTATAGTATAGTATATAGTATATCCTATAGTATAGTTGTGGACTTACCTGTGGCACACCTAGCTTCTATAGTATAGTATATAGTATATCCTATAGTATAGTTGTGGACTTACCTGTGGCACACCTAGCTTCTATAGTATAGTATATAGTATATCCTATAGTATAGTTGTGGACTCACCTGTGGCACACCTAGCTTCTATAGTATAGTATATAGTATATCCTATAGTATAGTTGTGGACTTACCTGTGGCACACCTAGCTTCTATAGTATAGTATATCCTATAGTATAGTTGTGGACTTACCTGTGGCACACCTAGCTTCTATAGTATAGTATATAGTATATCCTATAGTATAGTTGTGGACTCACCTGTGGCACACCTAGCTTCTATAGTATAGTATATAGTATATCCTATAGTATAGTTGTGGACTCACCTGTGGCACACCTAGCTTCTATAGTATAGTATATAGTATATCCTATAGTATAGTTGTGGACTTACCTGTGGCACACCTAGCTTCTATAGTATAGTATATAGTATATCCTATAGTATAGTTGTGGACTCACCTGTGGCACACCTAGCTTCTATAGTATAGTATATAGTATATCCTATAGTATAGTTGTGGACTCACCTGTGGCACACCTAGCTTCTATAGTATAGTATATAGTATATCCTATAGTATAGTTGTGGACTTACCTGTGGCACACCTGTGGCACACCTAGCTTCTATAGTATAGTATATAGTATATCCTATAGTATAGTTGTGGACTTACCTGTGGCACACCTAGCTTCTATAGTATAGTATATAGTATATCCTATAGTATAGTTGTGGACTTACCTGTGGCACACCTAGCTTCTATAGTATAGTATATAGTATATCCTATAGTATAGTTGTGGACTTACCTGTGGCACACCTAGCTTCTATAGTATAGTATATAGTATATCCTATAGTATAGTTGTGGACTTACCTGTGGCACACCTAGCTTCTATAGTATAGTATATAGTATATCCTATAGTATAGTTGTGGACTTACCTGTGGCACACCTAGCTTCTATAGTATAGTATATAGTATATCCTATAGTATAGTTGTGGACTTACCTGTGGCACACCTAGCTTCTATAGTATAGTATATAGTATATCCTATAGTATAGTTGTGGACTTACCTGTGGCACACCTAGCTTCTATAGTATAGTATATAGTATATCCTATAGTATAGTTGTGGACTTACCTGTGGCACACCTAGCTTCTATAGTATAGTATATAGTATATCCTATAGTATAGTTGTGGACTTACCTGTGGCACACCTAGCTTCTATAGTATAGTATATAGTATATCCTATAGTATAGTTGTGGACTTACCTGTGGCACACCTAGCTTCTATAGTATAGTATATAGTATATCCTATAGTATAGTTGTGGACTTACCTGTGGCACACCTAGCTTCTATAGTATAGTATATAGTATATCCTATAGTATAGTTGTGGACTTACCTGTGGCACACCTAGCTTCTATAGTATAGTATATAGTATATCCTATAGTATAGTTGTGGACTTACCTGTGGCACACCTAGCTTCTATAGTATAGTATATAGTATATCCTATAGTATAGTTGTGGACTTACCTGTGGCACACCTAGCTTCTATAGTATAGTATATAGTATATCCTATAGTATAGTTGTGGACTTACCTGTGGCACACCTAGCTTCTATAGTATAGTATATAGTATATCCTATAGTATAGTTGTGGACTTACCTGTGGCACACCTAGCTTCTATAGTATAGTATATAGTATATCCTATAGTATAGTTGTGGACTTACCTGTGGCACACCTAGCTTCTATAGTATAGTATATAGTATATCCTATAGTATAGTTGTGGACTTACCTGTGGCACACCTAGCTTCTATAGTATAGTATATAGTATATCCTATAGTATAGTTGTGGACTTACCTGTGGCACACCTAGCTTCTATAGTATAGTATATAGTATATCCTATAGTATAGTTGTGGACTTACCTGTGGCACACCTAGCTTCTATAGTATAGTATATCCTATAGTATAGTTGTGGACTTACCTGTGGCACACCTAGCTTCTATAGTATAGTATATAGTATATCCTATAGTATAGTTGTGGACTTACCTGTGGCACACCTAGCTTCTATAGTATAGTATATAGTATATCCTATAGTATAGTTGTGGACTCACCTGTGGCACACCTAGCTTCTATAGTATAGTATATCCTAGTATATCCTATAGTATAGTTGTGGACTTACCTGTGGCACACCTAGCTTCTATAGTATAGTATATCCTATAGTATAGTTGTGGACTTACCTGTGGCACACCTAGCTTCTATAGTATAGTATATCCTATAGTATAGTTGTGGACTTACCTGTGGCACACCTAGCTTCTATAGTATAGTATATCCTATAGTATAGTTGACCTGTGGCACACCTAGCTTCTATAGTATAGTATAGTATATCCTATAGTATAGTTGTGGACTTACCTGTGGCACACCTAGCTTCTATAGTATAGTATATAGTATATCCTATAGTATAGTTGTGGACTTACCTGTGGCACACCTAGCTTCTATAGTATAGTATATAGTATATCCTATAGTATAGTTGTGGACTTACCTGTGGCACACCTAGCTTCTATAGTATAGTATATAGTATATCCTATAGTATAGTTGTGGACTCACCTGTGGCACACCTAGCTTATAGTATATCCTATAGTATAGTTGTGGACTATCCTATAGTATAGTTGTGGACTTACCTGTGGCACACCTAGCTTCTATAGTATAGTATATAGTATATCCTATAGTATAGTTGTGGACTTACCTGTGGCACACCTAGCTTCTATAGTATAGTATATAGTATATCCTATAGTATAGTTGTGGACTCACCTGTGGCACACCTAGCTAGTCCTATAGTATAGTTGTGGATAGTATATCCTATAGTATAGTATATCCTATAGTATAGTTGTGGACTTACCTGTGGCACACCTAGCTTCTATAGTATAGTATATATCCTATAGTATAGTTGTGGACTTACCTGTGGCACACCTAGCTTCTATAGTATAGTATATAGTATATCCTATAGTATAGTTGTGGACTTACCTGTGGCACACCTAGCTTCTATAGTATAGTATATAGTATATCCTATAGTATAGTTGTGGACTCACCTGTGGCACACCTAGCTTCTATAGTATAGTATATCCTATAGTATAGTTGTGGACTTACCTGTGGCACACCTAGCTTCTATAGTATAGTATATCCTATAGTATATCCTATAGTATAGTTGTGGACTTACCTGTGGCACACCTAGCTTCTATAGTATAGTATATAGTATATCCTATAGTATAGTTGTGGACTTACCTGTGGCACACCTAGCTTCTATAGTATAGTATATAGTATATCCTATAGTATAGTTGTGGACTCACCTGTGGCACACCTAGCTTCTATAGTATAGTATATCCTATAGTATAGTTGTGGACTTACCTGTGGCACACCTAGCTTCTATAGTATAGTATATATAGTATAGTTGTGGACCTATAGTATAGTATGTATAGTTGTGGACTTACCTGTGGCACACCTAGCTTCTATAGTATAGTATATAGTATATCCTATAGTATAGTTGTGGACTCACCTGTGGCACACCTAGCTTCTATAGTATAGTATATCCTATAGTATAGTTGTGGACTTACCTGTGGCACACCTAGCTTCTATAGTATAGTATATCCTATAGTATAGTTGTGGACTTACCTGTGGCACACCTAGCTTCTATAGTATAGTATATCCTATAGTATAGTTGTGGACTTACCTGTGGCACACCTAGCTTCTATAGTATAGTATATAGTATATCCTATAGTATAGTTGTGGACTTACCTGTGGCACACCTAGCTTCTATAGTATAGTATATCCTATAGTATAGTTGTGGACTTACCTGTGGCACACCTAGCTTCTATAGTATAGTATATCCTATAGTATAGTTGTGGACTTACCTGTGGCACACCTAGCTTCTATAGTATAGTATATCCTATAGTATAGTTGTGGACTTACCTGTGGCACACCTAGCTTCTATAGTATAGTATATCCTATAGTATAGTTGTGGACTTACCTGTGGCACACCTAGCTTCTATAGTATAGTATATCCTATAGTATAGTTGTGGACTTACCTGTGGCACACCTAGCTTCTATAGTATAGTATATCCTATAGTATAGTTGTGGACTTACCTGTGGCACACCTAGCTTCTATAGTAGTATATATATCCTATAGTATATCCTATAGTTGTGGACTTACCTGTGGCACACCTAGCTTCTATAGTATAGTATATCCTATAGTATAGTTGTGGACTCACCTGTGGCACACCTAGCTTCTATAGTATAGTATATCCTATAGTATAGTTGTGGACTTACCTGTGGCACACCTAGCTTCTATAGTATAGTATATCCTATAGTATAGTTGTGGACTTACCTGTGGCACACCTAGCTTCTATAGTATAGTATATAGTATATCCTATAGTATAGTTGTGGACTTACCTGTGGCACACCTAGCTTCTATAGTATAGTATATAGTATATCCTATAGTATAGTTGTGGACTCACCTGTGGCACACCTAGCTTCTATAGTATAGTATATCCTATAGTATAGTTGTGGACTCACCTGTGGCACACCTAGCTTCTATAGTATAGTATATCCTATAGTATAGTTGTGGACTTACCTGTGGCACACCTAGCTTCTATAGTATAGTATATCCTATAGTATAGTTGTGGACTTACCTGTGGCACACCTAGCTTCTATAGTATAGTATATAGTATATCCTATAGTATAGTTGTGGACTTACCTGTGGCACACCTAGCTTCTATAGTATAGTATATCCTATAGTATAGTTGTGGACTTACCTGTGGCACACCTAGCTTCTATAGTATAGTATATCCTATAGTATAGTTGTGGACTACCTGTACACCTAGCTTCTATAGTATAGTATATCCTATAGTATAGTTGTGGACTTACCTGTGGCACACCTAGCTTCTATAGTATAGTATATCCTATAGTATAGTTGTGGACTTACCTGTGGCACACCTAGCTTCTATAGTATAGTATATCCTATAGTATAGTTGTGGACTCACCTGTGGCACACCTAGCTTCTATAGTATAGTATATCCTATAGTATAGTTGTGGACTCACCTGTGGCACACCTAGCTTCTATAGTATAGTATATCCTATAGTATAGTTGTGGACTTACCTGTGGCACACCTAGCTTCTATAGTATAGTATATCCTATAGTATAGTTGTGGACTTACCTGTGGCACACCTAGCTTCTATAGTATAGTATATCCTATAGTATAGTTGTGGACTTACCTGTGGCACACCTAGCTTCTATAGTATAGTATATCCTATAGTATAGTTGTGGACTTACCTGTGGCACACCTAGCTTCTATAGTATAGTATATCCTATAGTATAGTTGTGGACTTACCTGTGGCACACCTAGCTTCTATAGTATAGTATATCCTATAGTATAGTTGTGGACTTACCTGTGGCACACCTAGCTTCTATAGTATAGTATATCCTATAGTATAGTTGTGGACTTACCTGTGGCACACCTAGCTTCTATAGTATAGTATATACTATAGTATAGTTGTGGACTTACCTGTGGCACACCTAGCTATAGTATAGTATATCCTATAGTATAGTTGTGGACTTACCTGTGGCACACCTAGCTTCTATAGTATAGTATATCCTATAGTATAGTTGTGGACTTACCTGTGGCACACCTAGCTTCTATAGTATAGTATATCCTATAGTATAGTTGTGGACTTACCTGTGGCACACCTAGCTTCTATAGTATAGTATATACTATAGTATAGTTGTGGACTTACCTGTGGCACACCTAGCTTCTATAGTATAGTATATCCTATAGTATAGTTGTGGACTTACCTGTGGCACACCTAGCTTCTATAGTATAGTATATCCTATAGTATAGTTGTGGACTTACCTGTGGCACACCTAGCTTCTATAGTATAGTATATAGTATATCCTATAGTATAGTTGTGGACTTACCTGTGGCACACCTAGCTTCTATAGTATAGTATATCCTATAGTATAGTTGTGGACTTACCTGTGGCACACCTAGCTTCTATAGTATAGTATATAGTATATCCTATAGTATAGTTGTGGACTTACCTGTGGCACACCTAGCTTCTATAGTATAGTATATCCTATAGTATAGTTGTGGACTCACCTGTGGCACACCTAGCTTCTATAGTATAGTATATAGTATATCCTATAGTATAGTTGTGGACTTACCTGTGGCACACCTAGCTTCTATAGTATAGTATATCCTATAGTATAGTTGTGGACTCACCTGTGGCACACCTAGCTTCTATAGTATAGTATATCCTATAGTATAGTTGTGGACTCACCTGTGGCACACCTAGCTTCTATAGTATAGTATATAGTATATCCTATAGTATAGTTGTGGACTCACCTGTGGCACACCTAGCTTCTATAGTATAGTATATCCTATAGTATAGTTGTGGACTCACCTGTGGCACACCTAGCTTCTATAGTATAGTATATCCTATAGTATAGTTGTGGACTTACCTGTGGCACACCTAGCTTCTATAGTATAGTATATAGTATATCCTATAGTATAGTTGTGGACTCACCTGTGGCACACCTAGCTTCTATAGTATAGTATATAGTATATCCTATAGTATAGTTGTGGACTCACCTGTGGCACACCTAGCTTCTATAGTATAGTATATAGTATATCCTATAGTATAGTTGTGGACTCACCTGTGGCACACCTAGCTTCTATAGTATAGTATATCCTATAGTATAGTTGTGGACTCACCTGTGGCACACCTAGCTTCTATAGTATAGTATATCCTATAGTATAGTTGTGGACTCACCTGTGGCACACCTAGCTTCTATAGTATAGTATATCCTATAGTATAGTTGTGGACTCACCTGTGGCACACCTAGCTTCTATAGTATAGTATATAGTATATCCTATAGTATAGTTGTGGACTTACCTGTGGCACACCTAGCTTCTATAGTATAGTATATCCTATAGTATAGTTGTGGACTCACCTGTGGCACACCTAGCTTCTATAGTATAGTATATCCTATAGTATAGTTGTGGACTCACCTGTGGCACACCTAGCTTCTATAGTATAGTATATAGTATATCCTATAGTATAGTTGTGGACTTACCTGTGGCACACCTAGCTTCTATAGTATAGTATATCCTATAGTATAGTTGTGGACTCACCTGTGGCACACCTAGCTTCTATAGTATAGTATATAGTATATCCTATAGTATAGTTGTGGACTTACCTGTGGCACACCTAGCTTCTATAGTATAGTATATAGTATATCCTATAGTATAGTTGTGGACTCACCTGTGGCACACCTAGCTTCTATAGTATAGTATATCCTATAGTATAGTTGTGGACTCACCTGTGGCACACCTAGCTTCTATAGTATAGTATATCCTATAGTATAGTTGTGGACTCACCTGTGGCACACCTAGCTTCTATAGTATAGTATATAGTATATCCTATAGTATAGTTGTGGACTTACCTGTGGCACACCTAGCTTCTATAGTATAGTATATCCTATAGTATAGTTGTGGACTCACCTGTGGCACACCTAGCTTCTATAGTATAGTATATAGTATATCCTATAGTATAGTTGTGGACTTACCTGTGGCACACCTAGCTTCTATAGTATAGTATATAGTATATCCTATAGTATAGTTGTGGACTCACCTGTGGCACACCTAGCTTCTATAGTATAGTATATCCTATAGTATAGTTGTGGACTCACCTGTGGCACACCTAGCTTCTATAGTATAGTATATCCTATAGTATAGTTGTGGACTCACCTGTGGCACACCTAGCTTCTATAGTATAGTATATCCTATAGTATAGTTGTGGACTCACCTGTGGCACACCTAGCTTCTATAGTATAGTATATAGTATATCCTATAGTATAGTTGTGGACTTACCTGTGGCACACCTAGCTTCTATAGTATAGTATATAGTATATCCTATAGTATAGTTGTGGACTTACCTGTGGCACACCTAGCTTCTATAGTATAGTATATAGTATATCCTATAGTATAGTTGTGGACTTACCTGTGGCACACCTAGCTTCTATAGTATAGTATATAGTATATCCTATAGTATAGTTGTGGACTTACCTGTGGCACACCTAGCTTCTATAGTATAGTATATAGTATATCCTATAGTATAGTTGTGGACTTACCTGTGGCACACCTAGCTTCTATAGTATAGTATATAGTATATCCTATAGTATAGTTGTGGACTCACCTGTGGCACACCTAGCTTCTATAGTATAGTATATCCTATAGTATAGTTGTGGACTTACCTGTGGCACACCTAGCTTCTATAGTATAGTATATAGTATATCCTATAGTATAGTTGTGGACTCACCTGTGGCACACCTAGCTTCTATAGTATAGTATATCCTATAGTATAGTTGTGGACTTACCTGTGGCACACCTAGCTTCTATAGTATAGTATATAGTATATCCTATAGTATAGTTGTGGACTCACCTGTGGCACACCTAGCTTCTATAGTATAGTATATAGTATATCCTATAGTATAGTTGTGGACTTACCTGTGGCACACCTAGCTTCTTACAGGCATCCAAGAAGTTCTCCACGTTCCTGCGGCATTTGGCCATACTCAGCTTTGGCTATTGGAAAGAGATGGTAAAAATTGACAAAAATACAACATCTTGATAAAAATACACCTCAGGTTTGCTAGTAAAGCTTACCACTGCGGGAGAGGGTACATGTATACTGGCCACGGACCGAGGACGAATGTGATTCGCCAAATGGCACAGGACAACTCCATCCATCAGAGCAGCTCCGACATCATCTGGGAGCAGGACCTTCAGTCTGGACTCCAGGTTCTGAGAGCAGTCGCACAAACAGAACTTTTATTACGGAAGCTGTTTGTCCAAACAATGATAATATAAATCACTGTGTCTACAGAAAGTCTATAGTCCTTTGACAATTTCAAAATGTTGTATCAGTGCTTCAGAGTCATGCATTTAAATAAGAATTGAACCCCAAATAAGCCACACTTAAGACACAAGTAGATTATTATTACAAACGTGTAATGAAATACAATTGTGAAACGACATTGTTGTTTTCTATTTGTTAATTAAAACTGGTGATTATAATTCTCAAGTGTGTTTATTACTATTGCCTGATTGTGATAATCAACCAGCAGTCTAATTATATTTGTGTTTTTTCTGCCTTGGTTAATGGATGACTGATTGGCTATAGCCTGTGGGTCAAAAAAAGAAGAAGAAAATCCTGGACAAAATATCTGTACAGTTCTCTCCACTCATTTTGTCATTCTAGATAAATATTCTAGATAAATAGAGAATTTCTTTTATTTTCACAATCTCTGAAAATGATCCCTATATAAATGACCAGAGAAAACAGTAATGACATGCAACAAAATGTTGCTTCGCAGCACAAATCAGGAAATGGCTATACAATATTATTTGTCCTGTATAGTTTTCTTCCCTGTTTTGCAGACATTAATAGTTTAAAATTCTTGAAAAAAGTGTACAATTTATATAATACATTTATATATCATTAGTATCAGTTGTTTTCTGGTTTCCTCTATATATCAGTTATACATACCGGTACTACATTTATATAATACATTTATATATCATTAGTATCAGTTGTTTTCTGGTTTCCTCTATATTTCAGTTATACATACCGGTACTACATTTATATAATACATTTATATATCATTAGTATCAGTTGTTTTCTGGTTTCCTCTATATTTCAGTTATACATACCGGTACTACATTTATATAATACATTTATATATCATTAGTATCAGTTGTTTTCTGGTTTCCTCTATATTTCAGTTATACATACCGGTACTACATTTATATAATACATTTATATATCATTAGTATCAGTTGTTTTCTGGTTTCCTCTATATTTCAGTTATACATACCGGTACTACATTTATATAATACATTTATATATCATTAGTATCAGTTGTTTTCTGGTTTCCTCTATATATCAGTTATACATACCGGTACTACATTTATATAATACATTTATATATCATTAGTATCAGTTGTTTTCTGGTTTCCTCTATATTTCAGTTATACATACCGGTACTACATTTATATAATACATTTATATATCATTAGTATCAGTTGTTTTCTGGTTTCCTCTATATTTCAGTTATACATACCGGTACTACATTTATATAATACATTTATATATCATTAGTATCAGTTGTTTTCTGGTTTCCTCTATATTTCAGTTATACATACCGGTACTACATTTATATAATACATTTATATATCATTAGTATCAGTTGTTTTCTGGTTTCCTCTATATTTCAGTTATACATACCGGTACTACATTTATATAATACATTTATATATCATTAGTATCAGTTGTTTTCTGGTTTCCTCTATATTTCAGTTATACATACCGGTACTACATTTATATAATACATTTATATATCATTAGTATCAGTTGTTTTCTGGTTTCCTCTATATTTCAGTTATACATACCGGTACTACATTTATATAATACATTTATATATCATTAGTATCAGTTGTTTTCTGGTTTCCTCTATATATCAGTTATACATACCGGTACTACATTTATATAATACATTTATATATCATTAGTATCAGTTGTTTTCTGGTTTCCTCTATATTTCAGTTATACATACCGGTACTACATTTATATAATACATTTATATATCATTAGTATCAGTTGTTTTCTGGTTTCCTCTATATTTCAGTTATACATACCGGTACTACATTTATATAATACATTTATATATCATTAGTATCAGTTGTTTTCTGGTTTCCTCTATATTTCAGTTATACATACCGGTACTACATTTATATAATACATTTATATATCATTAGTATCAGTTGTTTTCTGGTTTCCTCTATATTTCAGTTATACATACCGGTACTACATTTATATAATACATTTATATATCATTAGTATCAGTTGTTTTCTGGTTTCCTCTATATTTCAGTTATACATACCGGTACTACATTTATATAATACATTTATATATCATTAGTATCAGTTGTTTTCTGGTTTCCTCTATATTTCAGTTATACATACCGGTACTACATTTATATAATACATTTATATATCATTAGTATCAGTTGTTTTCTGGTTTCCTCTATATTTCAGTTATACATACCGGTACTACATTTATATAATACATTTATATATCATTAGTATCAGTTGTTTTCTGGTTTCCTCTATATTTCAGTTATACATACCGGTACTACATTTATATAATACATTTATATATCATTAGTATCAGTTGTTTTCTGGTTTCCTCTATATTTCAGTTATACATACCGGTACTACATTTATATAATACATTTATATATCATTAGTATCAGTTGTTTTCTGGTTTCCTCTATATTTCAGTTATACATACCGGTACTACATTTATATAATACATTTATATATCATTAGTATCAGTTGTTTTCTGGTTTCCTCTATATTTCAGTTATACATACCGGTACTACATTTATATAATACATTTATATATCATTAGTATCAGTTGTTTTCTGGTTTCCTCTATATTTCAGTTATACATACCGGTACTACATTTATATAATACATTTATATATCATTAGTATCAGTTGTTTTCTGGTTTCCTCTATATTTCAGTTATACATACCGGTACTACATTTATATAATACATTTATATATCATTAGTATCAGTTGTTTTCTGGTTTCCTCTATATTTCAGTTATACATACCGGTACTACATTTATATAATACATTTATATATCATTAGTATCAGTTGTTTTCTGGTTTCCTCTATATTTCAGTTATACATACCGGTACTACATTTATATAATACATTTATATATCATTAGTATCAGTTGTTTTCTGGTTTCCTCTATATTTCAGTTATACATACCGGTACTACATTTATATAATACATTTATATATCATTAGTATCAGTTGTTTTCTGGTTTCCTCTATATTTCAGTTATACATACCGGTACTACATTTATATAATACATTTATATATCATTAGTATCAGTTGTTTTCTGGTTTCCTCTATATTTCAGTTATACATACCGGTACTACATTTATATAATACATTTATATATCATTAGTATCAGTTGTTTTCTGGTTTCCTCTATATTTCAGTTATACATACCGGTACTACATTTATATAATACATTTATATATCATTAGTATCAGTTGTTTTCTGGTTTCCTCTATATTTCAGTTATACATACCGGTACTACATTTATATAATACATTTATATATCATTAGTATCAGTTGTTTTCTGGTTTCCTCTATATTTCAGTTATACATACCGGTACTACATTTATATAATACATTTATATATCATTAGTATCAGTTGTTTTCTGGTTTCCTCTATATTTCAGTTATACATACCGGTACTACATTTATATAATACATTTATATATCATTAGTATCAGTTGTTTTCTGGTTTCCTCTATATTTCAGTTATACATACCGGTACTACATTTTAGGAAATGCGTCACCTTTATGAATGTCACAGTTTTTTGTCAGAGGAGCGTTAAGTATCTGATCAAATACACAACTAAGTTGTATGGACACGTCTTTATCTAGCTCTAAATCTGACCTCTGACCCTACAATACTCAGTATAATAGATCAAGTTATAAAGACTGTGTCATATCTGATAGACATGCGTCTTCTCCCATAACTTTATGGACTCTAACAAACCTTTACAGAACGGAGTCTCTTGCAGGATACAATAGCAGCCAATCTATTCCTTATAATTTGGAGGCATATAATGACCCCCACCGAGTGTCACTTAGCACTTTAACCACGTCAGGTGTACATCTGTACATTTCTCTTAGTGAGCTAAGACATACTTTATGCACATGTGACCCAGATGTGAACACCTGGTGCCCTTTCATGTAATGAAAACTGTCCACGTCTAGCGTTAGAGGCGTGTTCCTTAGACTGACCACCGTGGGGAAGAAGCTGTTCTGGTGGCAGGATGTTTTGGTCTTGATTGACCCGTAGCTGTATGCCAGAGGGGAGGGTTCTAAATACTCTGTTATCCTGATGGGAGTGGTCTGCCTCAATCTGTGCTGCCCGTCTCCGTGACCTGGTTTTGAACAGATCATTGAGGGAAGGCAGCTTACATCCAATGGTCCGCTCTAGTCTGTCTTTGTCCTTGATCGTGGCTGCAGTGTACCAGACAGTGTTCAGAATGGACTCAATGATATGTGTAGGCATTAATCATCAGCTTTGAATGAATCCACTAAACGTTCAGATAGTGTGCACTAATAACTGAAGCAGCCTCATATGCTCAGCCTTCCAGGTCGTTTTTGTATTAAACACATAACCTCCTAATGCGTGTATGATATTTTCAGTAGGCCCTGCGCCATTGGGTGAATCATTTCACATTAGACCTCGCATGAACTGTAAGAACTATCTTATTACGCCACAAGTCCGAGCTAGCGAGACAGCATAGCTTATTACGCCACAAGTCAGAGTTAGCGAGACAGCATAGCTTATTACGTCACCAGTCAGAGCTAGCGAGACAGCATAGCTTATTACGCCACAAGTCAGAGCTAGCGAGACAGCATAGCTTATTACGCCACAAGTCAGAGCTAGCGAGACAGCATAGCTTATTACGTCGCCAGTCAGAGCTAGCGAGACAAATCTTTTTTTACAGTTTATATAATTGTGTCAGCCTTAGTTAGTGTAGGCTAGTGTTAGGCTAGCGTTAGTTAGTGTAGGCTAGTGTTAGCTAATGTTAGGCTAGCGTTAGTTAGTGTAGGCTAGTGTTAGCTAATGTTAGGCTAGCGTTAGTTAGTGTAGGCTAGTGTTAGCTAATGTTAGGCTAGTGTTAGTTAGTGTAAGCTAGTGTTAGCTAGGGTTATAGTTAGTGTAAGATAGTGTTAAGCTAGTGTTAGGCTAGTGTTAGGCTAGTGTTAGGCTAGTGTTAATTAGTGTAAGCTAGTGTTAGTTAGTGTAGGCTAGTGTTAGTTAGTGTAGGCTAGTGTTAGTTAGTATTAGGCTAGTGTTAGCTAGTATTAGGCTAGTGTTAGCTAGTATTAGGCTAGTTTTAATTAGTGTAGGCTAGTGTTAGTTAGTGTAGGCTAGTCTTAATTAGTGTAGGCTAGTGTTAGTTAGTGTAGGCTAGTGTTAGTTAGTGTAGGCTAGTGTTAGGCTAGTGTAGGCTAGTGTTAATTAGTGTAGGGTAGTTTTAGATTAGAGGGTAACATGTAGTGGGTAACATGTAGCGGGTGACATGTAGCGGGTGACATGTAGCGGGTGACATGTAGCGGGTAACATATAGCAGGTGACATGTAGCGGGTGACATGTAGCGGGTCACATGTAGCGGGTAACATGTAGTGGGTCACATGTAGCGGTTAACATGTAGTGGGTAACATGTAGCGGTTCACATGTAGTGGGTAACATGTAGCGGGTGACATGTAGCGAGTAACATGTAACGAGTAACATGTAGTGGGTGACATGTAGCGGTTAACATGTAGTGGGTAACATGTAGCGGGTGACATGTAGCGGGTAACATGTAGCGGGTGACATGTAGCGGGTAACATGTAGTTGGTCACATGTAGCAGGTCACATGTAGCGGGTGACATGTAGCGGGTAACATGTAGCGGGTAACATGTAGCGGGTGACATGTAGCGGGTCACATATAGTGGGTCACATGTAGTGGGTCACATGTAGCGGGTAACATGTAGTGGGTAACATGTAGCGGTTCACATGTAGTGGGTAACATGTAGCGGGTGACATGTAGCGGATAACATGTAACAAGTAACATGTAGTGGGTGACATGTAGCGGGTAACATGTTGCGGGTCACATGTAGTGGGTAACATGTAGTGGGTAACATGTAGCGGGTAACATGTAGCGGGTCACATGTAGCGGGTGACATGTAGCGGGTAACATGTAGCGGGTGACATGTAGCGGGTGACATGTAGTGGGTGACATGTAGCGGGTAACATGTAGCGGGTGACATGTAGCGGTTGACATGTAGCGGGTCACATGTAGCGGGTGACATGTAGCGGGTGACATGTAGTGGGTCACATGTAGCGGGTAACATGTAGTGGGTAACATGTAGCGGGTAACATGTAACCCACTACATGTTACCCACTACATGTTACCCGCTACATGTTACCCACTACATGTAGCGGGTGACATGTAGCGGGTGACATGTAGCGGGTGACATGTAGTGGGTAACATGTAGCGGGTCACATGTAGTGGGTGACACAATGGTAAACAGAATGCCATTTAGGTTGAAGTGTTCCTACACTCTTTGGGAATCCAAGCCAGTAATATCCCAGTCGTGCCATTCAGGCTCTAAATTGTTTAGAAAAGTTTATTGCTGTGACACGCCTGGTTCTAAATCGGCCTACCTAGTTCAATAAAGGTTAAACAAAAAAGCAATAAAACAAGACCATATATTAAAGTCAGAGGCACCTCAGAACTTTTAAATTAGATGGACGGCTACCTATGTTTTGTAATTTGTTAATAAATTATGTGTGTGCCAGATAGGGGCAATAATTCAAATGTACAGTGGATATGAAAAGTCTACAAAAAATATAAGATAAGTGTGCTAAGTGTGCACACCCTTAAACTAATACTTTGTCGAAGCATCTTTAGATTTTATTACAGCACTCAGTCTATTTGGGTAGGAGTCTATTAGCATGGCACGTCTTGACAAAAGCGCTCCAAAACTGTCAGATTGCGAGGACATCTCCTGTGCACAACAGCCCTGTTCAGATCACCACACAGATGTTAATTTGGATTCAGGTCTGGGCTCTGGCTGGGCCATTCCAAAACATTAATCTTCTTCTGGTGAAGCCATGCTTTTGTGGATTAGGATGTGTGCCTCAGGTCGTTGTCATGCTGAAAGGTGAACTTCATCTTCATCTTTCTAACAAAAGCCTAAAGATTTTATGCCAAAATTGCCTGGTATTTGGAATCATTAATCATTTAAAGTCACTTTAAATGAGGGCAGGTGTGTAATTTGCTTCTATTTAACATTAGTTTGAATATGATTGGTTACATGTGGACACAGCCACATCCCCAGTTATAACAGGGTGTGCACACTTATGCAACTAGGTTATTGTAAGGTTTTTATTTCTTATTTAATTTTCAAGAAATTAACATTTGTCGGGCATTGTTCCTGTTGACCACATACTATTTGTCACATGGCCACAAAAATACCTTTGTTTTTACACTTTAAACAGGATTCATGTTAGGTTTTCTGTTGGTCTGAAACATTGGTGCCACATGTGAGGAACACAAATATGCAGACGTTCCTGTTTGGTCACTGTGTTTGATCCAAACCTCTATTGGGGGGTAGTGCACCCCACTAAACTCCCATGTGTGGAACAAAACTCACCACACTTATGACATTAGCTCTTCCAATACAAGAAGCATTTCTTTACACCCATGAGATCACAGATGGTTTATCTTACCATAATTGACAAAAATGTCAGCATATTTAGCAAAAGAAAAGGACTGACACAAAAATGTTTTAATAAACTTTACAATGTCTGAGCAGGTGATTAGTGGGGTTTGGGAATCACTATGACATATCACATGTTTTCTGGGTTCCCTGACCTGACGTAGAAGGCCAATCTGTTCCATCTCTTCTCTTAGATGTTCCATCTTCCTCCTCATGGTGAAACTGGGGTCTGACGTTTCCTGGCGACTGCTCCGACAGAACGCTAAAACAAAATTGAGAACACAGTGTGAAAAGACAAAAATCACTGACAACGTGTTTCAACCGATACAACCCACAGGAGGCTCTGTCTATTAGTGTTGGTTAAACATGCCGGAATACCACGGAAATGCCTCTGAACTCAAACAAACACATTTCCATGGAAGGTAAGCTGAGATGCTAGTGTCATACATAATTATCAGCATGGGAACAGAGTTATCTGTAAGTGAGGTCACATTTCCAGTGATTCAGTGGCGAGGGCAGAACAGAGTGTAACTGTGACAGGAACACCCTTTGTCCTGTTTGTGAAATGTGGGTGAAATTCATTGTTCTGTTCATTTGCTATCTTGTGTCTGTGATCTACTTTTATTTTGTTGAAGAGGCAACCTGCCGTTCAAACAAAGCAGTCACACTCAGACTGGTCTCTATCACTCAGACTGGTCTCCACCTCGTTAGCGTTGGAGGAACCCAGACAGGTCATGAGGTTCCCCATAGTCGGCACAACCTGGAGCCTAGCAGAGCACCTCGTTAGCGTTGGTGGAACCCAGACAGGTCATGAGGTTCCCCATAGTCGACACAACCTGGAACCTAGCAGAGCACCTCGTTAGCGTTGGAGGAGCCCAGACAGGGTTAGATCTTAGATCATCAAATAAAACCCTTTTAGCTATCCCACCGTCCAGCATGAAATCTAGGGCTGATCGTGCCTTTTCAGCTGTGGCCACGAGACTCTGGAATACGCTACCGATTCTCATCAGGTCCTCTCCTACCACCGAAATATTTAAATGTCGTCTTAAAACGTATTTATATTCTCTGGCATTTGAGTCAGTTTAAGGATACTTGTGTCTAAATGTATAGTTTCGTCTTGTCCGATATTGTTTTGTTATATGTTTGTTTACCTGTGTACAGCACTTTGTTCAGCAACTGCTGTTTTTAAATGTGCTTTATAAATAAAAATGACTTGACAGGTCATGAGGAATGAGGTTCCTCATCTGCTGCCAGGTGGTCACTTCCAATAGGCTGTCAGGGATGGACATTTCCATTGAGATCCTCTTCTTTAATTCACCAGATCAGTTCTAGTCCTGAGGACCCCTGATTTGAATATCGCCCTAGCACACACACACATGATTTGAATATCGCCCTAGCTCTCAAACACCTGATTTAAATATCGCCCTAGCACCCACACACCTGATTTCAATATCGCTCTAGCACCCACACACCTGATTTGAATATCGCCCTAGCTCTCACACACCTGATTTGAATATCGCCTTAGCACTCACACAGCTGATTTAAATATCGCCCTAGCTCTCACACACACACCTGATTTATACCTGATTTGAAAATCGCCCTAGCACTCACACACCTGATTTGAATATTGTAAAGGCTCCATTGAATATTAGGCTACAATTGAATTGTCTATACATATTCAAACCCCATCTGTTTCACAGATGAATATTAGGCTACCATTGAATTGTCTATACATATTCAAACCTCATCTGTTTGGCAGATGAATATTAGGCTACCATTGAATTGTCTATACATATTCAAACCTCATCTGTTTGGCAGATGAATATTAGGCTAATCTCTCTATAAACTCTCAGTTACCATTCTTTTTTCTGCGATGTCTACATCTTTAAGATGTTCTAGTCTTAAGCACCTGCCTAACTTTAAAGGTGTGTGTGATTAGGTTTTTTTTTTACAACTGGGAAATTCCGCTTTCTTCGCAACAAGTCATTGGGACTATCCAGGCATGCTTGAGACACCCAAGGTGTATCCCTGGCTTATGAAGGTTTATGAAGCATGTCTAATGTACGAAAGCCTTTGAGCCATGCGTGACGGACAAAAGGGCTTGAGGCATGCCTGAAAGTTCATTGACAGAAAACGCTGCACCTTCTTGCAAGCGTGATTATCTATAGTTTTTAGATGTTCTATTTTCGCTCACCTGCCCATAACTTTACAGGTGTGTTATTTGTTTTGCCTTTCATCTCCATGCCAACAAGTCCTTAGGACTTTCCATGACTGTCACGACTTGTCCAAGGTGTAGTGTGGTAAGCCATGTGCAAAGCCGTAAATCCGTTAAATAAGGTTTATTAGTGATAAAAACACAAAACAAACCGACAACGGCGAAAAACACGAACTTGGTTGATGAAAGTAAAATGCGCATATAGCGACTTAAACGAACACCTCCAAACAACAACTAATCGTGAAACAAACACTCACCTCTAAACTAACAATGTGACATGGAACATGAAGCGCAACGAGTGACATCTAGCAATCCCCTTTATAGCCCAGTGATTGCAAATCCCCAACAGCTGTAACCAACACAAACCAGGAAAGGGTGCACCCGAAACCAGACAGTGCAGTACCCTAACTCACCACTCGTGACAGTACCCCCCACTTAAGGCTAGCTCCCAGATAGCCAACAAGAACCAACATTAACAACAACACACCAAAAAAAAACAAGGGAGCAACAGGCAAGGACCCACTGTCACACCCAAAGGGTTAGTCCCAGACAGCAGGTCCAGCCCTTAAAGGGCCTTGGTGGCCCGATCGCCGTCTTGTGCGGCAAGGCTTCCGCCATCTTGGTGGACGTGGCGGCGGCCATCGTGGTTGGCGTGGCGGCGGCCATCGACGTGGGCGTGGCGGCGGCCATCGACGTGGGCGTGGCGGCGGCCATCGACGTGGGCGTGGCGGCGGCCATTTCAGGCGGCGTGGCGGCGGCCATTTCAGGCGGCGTAGTCTCCGCCATTTCAGGCGGCGTAGTCTCCGCCATTTCAGGCGGCGTAGTCTCCGCCATTTCAGGCGGCGTAGTCTCCGCCATATCAGGCGGTGACGCTCTGGGAGCTCTGGCAGGCGGTGACGCTCTGGGAGCTCTGGCAGGCGGTGACGCTCTGGGAGCTCTGGCAGGCGGTGACGCTCTGGGAGCTCTGGCAGGCGGTGACGCTCTGGGAGCTCTGGCAGGCGGTGACGCTCTGGGAGCTCTGGCAGGCGGTGACGCTCTGGGAGCTCTGGCAGGCGGTGACGCTCTGGGAGCTCTGGCAGGCAAGAACGCTCTGGGAGCTCTGGCAGGCAAGGACGCTCTGGGAGCTCTGGCAGGCAAGGACGCTCTGGGAGCTCTGGCAGGCAAGGACGCTCTGGGAGCTCTGGCAGGCAAGGACGCTCTGGGAGCTCTGGCAGGCAAGGACGCTCTGGGAGCTCTGGCAGGCAAGGACGCTCTGGGAGCTCTGGCAGGCAAGGACGCTCTGGGAGCTCTGGCAGGCAAGGACGCTCTGGGAGCTCTGGCAGGCAAGGACGCTCTGGGAGCTCTGGCAGGCAAGGACGCTCTGGGAGCTCTGGCAGGCAAGGACGCTCTGGGAGCTCTGGCAGGCAAGGACGCTCTGGGAGCTCTGGCAGGCAAGGACGCTCTGGGAGCTCTGGCAGGCAAGGACGCTCTGGAAGCTCTGGCAGGCGAGGACGCTCTGGGAGCTCTGGCAGAGGAGGGAGATGACACTTCGGGAGCTCAGGCGGAGGTGGGAGCGGCCAATCCTGAAACTCTGGCGGAGGAAGGAGGAGCCACTCGTCGACACACTCATGCTGAGGGGGGAGGAGCCACTCGTCGACACACTCATGCTGAGGGGGGAGGGGCCACTCGTCGACACGCTCATGCTGAGGGGGGAGGGACGACTCCAAGGCCTCATGCTGAGGGGGGAGGGGCCACTCGTCGACACGCTCATGCTGAGGGGGGAGGGACGACTCCAAGGCCTCATGCTGAGGGGGGAGGGGCCACTCGTCGACTCGCTCATGCTGAGGGGGGAGGGGCCACTCGTCGACACGCTCATGCTGAGGGGGGAGGGACGACTCGTCGACACGCTCATGCTGAGGGGGAGGGACGACTCCAAGGCCTCATGCTGAGGGGGGAGGGGCCACTCATCCGGGCACTCACGTTGAGGAGGGAGGAGCCGCTCAGGGCACTCAAGCAATGGTGGGAGGGGCTCATCTAGGCACTCACGCTGGAGTGGGAGAGGCTGGTCCTGTAGGGTGAACCACACCCCCCACCATCTCCTAATCACCTCGGGCGGCTGGCACTCCAGGCCCTTAGGTGGTCTCTGGGCCCTGGAGGTTGGTGGCCGGAAAGGGTCATAGCCCTGTTGGAGCTGGGGTTTTGGCTGTAGCTCCAGAGCTCTTTCTGGCTCTGGCTGCAGCCCCGGAGCAGTGGGTGGTTGCTGTGGCAGCACCAGGGTCGTGGGTGTTCTCTCCGCGGACCTCCTTGAACACCCCGTTAGCTCCCCCCCAAAAATTACTTTGGGGCGCCTCCGGGATGTCCTCTTGCCTTCATAGAAGGCCCGCGGACCCATTGTCACTGACCCTGAATGCTGCAAAGATGGTTCATATACAGCATACGGCCGGAGACGTAACCACCGCTCCTGTGGTGTCTCCGGCCGATTCCACTCCCACCGCTCCGTGGGGTGACGGTGAGCTTCATCCGACGGGGCGCTATAGCTTGCCCCCCCGCAGAATCCACTCACCGTCCGACTCTGCTGGCTTGGTTGGCGCTTCATTCTGTCACGACTTGTCCAAGGTGTAGTGTGGTAAGCCATGTGCAAAGCCGTAAATCCGTTAAATAAGGTTTATTAGTGATAAAAACACAAAACAAACCGACAACGGCGAAAAACACGAACTTGGTTGATGAAAGTAAAATGCGCATATAGCGACTTAAACGAACACCTCCAAACAACAACTAATCGTGAAACAAACACTCACCTCTAAACTAACAATGTGACATGGAACATGAAGCGCAACGAGTGACATCTAGCAATCCCCTTTATAGCCCAGTGATTGCAAATCCCCAACAGCTGTAACCAACACAAACCAGGAAAGGGTGCACCCGAAACCAGACAGTGCAGTACACTTACTCACCACTCGTGACAATGACAAACAAGTTGTAGCAGGATAAAGATTTATCATTATTTCCTTAATTAGATCGTAATTATATTCTGGCTACAGCATCTTGAATCCACTGGAACCTACGCCAGAATCCTGTTTGTAGACTTCAGCTCTGCTTTCAACACCATAATCCCAGCCCTTCTCCAGAATAAGCCCTCCACTGTGGGAGTGCCAGTGTCAACAAGTAAATGGATCATAGCACTGGGACCCCTCAAGGTTGTGTCCTGTCCCCTCTTCTGTTCTCTCTGTACACAAACAACTGGACCTCCAGTCAACACTCTGTCAAACTCCTGAAGTTTGCAGATGACACCACCCTCATTGGTCTAATCTCTGATGGGGACAAGAACGTCTACAGGGGGGAAATCGATCGGCTAGTGTCCTGGTGCAGCCTCAACAACCTGGAGCTCAATGCTCTAAAGACAGTGGAGATGAGAGTGGACTTTAGGAGAAGCCCACCTGACCTTTGTCCAATTGTCCTGGGGGGCCACCCTGTCAACTTATTGGAGTCCTTTCGCGTCCTGGACAACACACCTCTGATATGATAGACAGTGGTGGACATCCTGAACTATAACTGGACATTGCTCTTATTTGCACAACCTTAAATATATAATTACATAATGATCTACATTCTGCTTTGCACATTTTGAAATCTGCTCTTACATATCGACATTTGCTCTTTTGCACTACTCAGATATATATATATGACACACACTTTATGTATCCATTACTTAAGCTAGATAGGGTCTCCTGTCGAACTGGTCGTGTTGTGCGTTTATTGCTCTAGTTCTATTACGTTTAAAGTGTATGTCCTATATGCTGCAGCTATGGGTCAAGACAAATGCCTTGGAACTTGGCAATAAACCTGATTCGCTGATTCTGACATTCTTACCCGCCCTGTTCAAGCACATTGGCAAATTGGTTGATTCTCTGACAGGAAGATATTGACCATTTTTAAACCACTGCTCGTTCATACAATAATAAAAAAGGGAATGCAAGTAGTCTTACCAGATCGTGGCTTCAGACCAAACACTGTGAGGGTCGTGCTGAAATCTGCATTCCGCATGCCATCCTGCATATAAGCAATAATACGATTGATGAAAAAGTCAATTAAAGATGGGCAAACGTGGTAACATTATTATTATTATTTTACTAACAACACTTTTAAAAAGTAAAGCAATTGCTATTGTGATTTCTGTAATTGGGACTAACTTGCTCCTTCAATTTAAGCAAACAATATAACAGGTGTTGCATAGATACCTTAACACTAGAAGCACCGGAAGTGGGTCATTAGACCCAGAGGCACACTATAAACTTACAGAAATCTCCTTTTAGGAATGCTCCTAGATATGCACGCTTTATCCCCCCATCTGTTCAAATAATCACTAGCAACGCAAATGTAAAGCTATGTTGCCAAAGTTATGTGCTAACGCGCTGTGTGTGCATCACATTAATGAAATACTTGAGCCTGAATGCATTGAGCACAATAAATCAGGCAGTTAAAGTTAACAGTGGCGCAACAGAAATCATTTTATAATGTACATTTGTCTTCCCTGTAAAATATTTTAGAAAATATTTTGAGATTAATTTTGTTTAATTTAAACTAATTAGTGTGTTAATATGGCACCATAAAGGCCTAAATCTATGTCCACTTATTAAATAATAGTGGACTCTATTATTAGAAATGTTCAGATGCATTGATGCTAGTACTTTGCTAGATCATTACAATTGTTAACTGTATTCATCTGACAGTAAAGTTATTGTTCTGTATTAAACGCAGAACTGCATCAGTGCAAGTGAACAGGAACGCTTGCAAAGCAGAATCTAGTAAAAAGATCCATCCTTACCTCACACTCATCATTCATCTGTTATAATATAGATGTGATTGTAGATCCATCCTTACCTCACACTCATCATTCATCTGTTATAATATAGATGTGATTGTAGATCCATCCTTACCTCACACTCATCATTCATTTGTTATAATATAGATGTGATTGTAGATCCATCCTTACCTCACACTCATCATTCATCTGTTATAATATAGATGTGATTGTAGATCCATCCTTACCTCACACTCATCATTCATCTGTTATAATATAGATGTGATTGTAGATCCATCCTTACCTCACACTCATCATTCATTTGTTATAATATAGATGTGATTGTAGATCCATCCTTACCTCACACTCATCATTCATCTGTTATAATATAGATGTGATTGTAGATCCATCCTTACCTCACACTCATCATTCATCTGTTATAATATAGATGTGATTGTAGATCCATCCTTACCTCACACTCATCATTCATTTGTTATAATATAGATGTGATTGTAGATCCATCCTTACCTCACACTCATCATTCATCTGTTATAATATAGATGTGATTGTAGATCCATCCTTACCTCACACTCATCATTCATCTGTTATAATATAGATGTGATTGTAGATCCATCCTTACCTCACACTCATCATTCATCTGTTATAATATAGATGTGATTGTAGATCCATCCTTACCTCACACTCATCATTCATTTGTTATAATATAGATGTGATTGTAGATCCATCCTTACCTCACACTCATCATTCATCTGTTATAATATAGATGTGATTGTAGATCCATTCTTACCTCACACTCATCATTCATTTGTTATAATATAGATGTGATTGTAGATCCATCCTTACCTCACACTCATCATTCATTTGTTATAATATAGATGTGATTGTAGATCCATCCTTACCTCACACTCATTTATCTGTTATAATATAGATGTGATTGTAGATCCATCCTTACCTCACACTTATCATTCATCTGTTATAATATAGATGTGATTGTAGATCCATCCTTACCTCACACTCATCATTCATCTGTTATAATATAGATGTGATTGTAGATCCATCCTTACCTCACACTCATTTATCTGTTATAATATAGATGTGATTGTAGATCCATCCTTACCTCACACTCATTCATCTGTTATAATATAGATGTGATTGTAGATCCATCCTTACCTCACACTCATCATTCATCTGTTATAATATAGATGTGATTGTAGATCCATCCTTACCTCACACTCATCATTCATCTGTTATAATATAGATGTGATTGTAGATCCATTCTTACCTCACACTCATCATTCATCTGTTATAATATAGATGTGATTGTAGATCCATCCTTACCTCACACTCATTCATCTGTTATAATATAGATGTGATTGTAGATCCATCCTTACCTCACACTCATCATTCATCTGTTATAATATAGATGTGATTGTAGATCCATCCTTACCTCACACTCATCATTCATCTGTTATAATATAGATGTGATTGTAGATCCATCCTTACCTCACATTCATTCATCTGTTATAATATAGATGTGATTGTAGATCCATCCTTACCTCACACTCATCATTCATTTGTTATAATATAGATGTGATTGTAGATCCATCCTTACCTCACACTCATCATTCATTTGTTATAATATAGATGTGATTGTAGATCCATCCTTACCTCACACTCATCATTCATTTGTTATAATATAGATGTGATTGTAGATCCATTCTTACCTCACACTCATCATTCATTTTTTATAATATAGATGTGATTGTAGATCCATCCTTACCTCACACTCATCATTCATCTGTTATAATATAGATGTGATTGTAGATCCATCCTTACCTCACACTCATCATTCATTTGTTATAATATAGATGTGATTGTAGATCCATCCTTACCTCACACTCATGATTCATTTGTTATAATATAGATGTGATTGTAGATCCATCCTTACCTCACACTCATCATTCATTTTGTTATAATATAGATGTGATTGTAGATCCATCCTTACCTCACACTCATCATTCATTTGATATAATATAGATGTGATTGTAGATCCATCCTTACCTCACACTCATCATTCATTTTGTTATAATATAGATGTGATTGTAGATCCATCCTTACCTCACTGTAGATCCATCCTTACCTCACACTCATCATTCATTTGTTATAATATAGATGTGATTGTAGATCCATCCTTACCTCACACTCATCATTCAGATGTGATTGTAGATCCATCCTTACCTCACACTCATCATTCATTTGTTATATTATAGATGTGATTGTAGATCCATCCTTACCTCACACTCATCATTCATTTGTTATAATATAGATGTGATTGTAGATCCATCCTTACCTCACACTCATCATTCATTTGTTATAATATAGATGTGACTTGGGATCCATTTCACTCACACTCATCATTCATTTTTTATAATATAGATGTGATTGCAGATCCATCCTTACCTCACACTCATCATTCATCTGTTATAATATACGCATTGTAGATCCATCCTTACCTCTACACTCATCATTCATTTGTTATAATATAGATGATTGTAGATCCATCCTTACCTCACACTCATCATTCATTTGTTATAATATAGATGTGATTGTAGATCCATCCTTACCTCACACTCATCATTCATTTTGATATAATAGATGTGATTGTAGATCCATCCTTACCTCACACTCATCATTCATTTGATATAATATAGACTCATCATTCATTTTGTTATAATATAGATGTGATTGTAGATCCATCCTTACCTCACACTCATCATTCATTTGTTATAATATAGATGTGATTGTAGATCCATCCTTACCTCACACTCATCATTCATTTGTTATAATATAGATGTGATTGTAGATCCATCCTTACCTCACACTCATCATTCCCGCTGGAGTTTCTTCTGGCAGTCTGGCACTTGTACTTTAAGAAGACGAGATAGATTAAGAAAGTATTAACTATCAGGGCACCTGTTTTAAACACTCAAACAGACAAAAAAGTTGGTGTAAATTAAAATACAAACAACCAAAATTAAAAAAACATGGGAACAGGGAAATAAATCTCTAGTGTGAACCAGACCCAAAACCGTCTGCTTGGTTCCAGACCCATATGTCGTTATGAGTACAAAAGACCCAAAAACGTCTGCTTGGTTCCAGACCCATATGTCGTTATGAGTACAAAAGACCCAAAACAGTCTACTTGGTTCCAGACCCATATGTCATTATGATTACAAAAGACCCATAACCGTCTGCTTGGTTCCAGACCCATATGTCGTTATGATTACAAAAGACCCAAAACCATCTGCTTGGTTCCAGACCCATATGTCGTTATGATTACAAAAGACCCATAACCGTCTGCTTGGTTCCAGACCCATATGTCGTAATAAGTATAAAAGACCCAAAACCATCTGCTTGGTTCCAGACCCATATGTCGTTATGAGTACAAAAGACCCATAACCGTCTGCTTGGTTCCAGACCCATATGTCGTTATGATTACAAAAGACCCATAACCTTCTGCTTGGTTCCAGACCCATATGTCATTATGATTACAAAAGACCCATAACCGTCTGCTTGGTTCCAGACCCATATGTCGTTATGATTACAAAAGACCCATAACCGTCTGCTTGGTTCCAGACCCATATGTCGTTATGAATACAAAAGACCCATAACCGTCTGCTTGGTTCCAGACCCATATGTCATTATGATTACAAAAGACCCATAACCGTCTGCTTGGTTCCAGACCCATATGTCGTTATGATTACAAAAGACCCATAACCGTCTGCTTGGTTCCAGACCCATATGTCGTTATGATTACAAAAGCAAAGCTGGACCATCAGTTGTCCTCAACTTTCACAGGCTTGAAACTAAATGTAGCTTAGACTGTGCAGTTTGACAGAGTGAAAAAGAACTCAAGTGGCTAAAAAACACATAGTTAAACTAACTAAAAAGTGTGACTTTGTCTGGACTAAAGTGCAGGACTAAAGTGCAGGACTAAAGTGCAGGACTAAAGTGCAGGACTAAAGTGCAGGACTAAAGTGCAGTACTAAAGTGCAGGACTAAAGTGCAGGACTAAAGTGCAGTACTAAAGTGTAGTACTAAAGTGCAGGACTAAAGTGCAGTACTAAAGTGCAGTACTAATGTGCAGTACTAAAGTGTAGGACTAAAGTGTAGGACTAAAGTGCAGTACTAAAGTGTAGGACTAAAGTGCAGGACTAAAGTGCAGGACTAAAGTGCAGTACTAAAGTGTAGGACTAAAGTGCAGTACTAAAGTGTAGGACTAAAGTGCAGGACTAAAGTGCAGTACTAAAGTGTAGGACAAAAGTGCAGGACTAAAGTGCAGTACTAAAGTGCAGGACTAAAGTGCAGGACTAAAGTGCAGGACTAAAGTGCAGGACTAAAGTGTAGGACTAAAGTGCAGGACTAAAGTGCAGGACTAAAGTGCAGTACTAAAGTGCAGTACTAAAGTGCAGGACTAAAGTGCAGGACTAAAGTGCAGGACTAAAGTGCAGGACTAAAGTGCAGGACTAAAGTGCAGGACTAAAGTGTAGGACTAAAGTGCAGTACTAAAGTGCAGGACTAAAGTGCAGTACTAAAGTGCAGGACTAAAGTGCAGGACTAAAGTGCAGGACTAAAGTGCAGTACTAAAGTGCAGTACTAAAGTGTAGGACTAAAGTGTAGGACTAAAGTGCAGGACTAAAGTGCAGGACTAAAGTGCAGTACTAAAGTGCAGGACTAAAGTGTAGGACTAAAGTGCAGTACTAAAGTGTAGGACTAAAGTGCAGTACTAAAGTGCAGGACTAAAGTGCAGTACTAAAGTGCAGTACTAAAGTGCAGTACTAAAGTGCCTACATTCATGTTCAAACCCTCTCAACATCAACAACCTGGGGTTTTATAGTCCAATGTGAAAGTCATGGCTTCATACCTTCAAATAATCCTTTCTCAGGTACTTGTTCCTCCTACGCTCCTCGTTCTGGTTGAGTACAGGTGGAACCTCTGGCCACTTTGGTTCTGTGTCCGACTCGGACCTCAGGCTACCATCAAAGGAGCACGAAGAGGAGGGCTGAGGAGAGAGACAAGGGAAAGGTGAAGATCCCGAACACCAAAACACATGAATAGTAAAAGAATAAAGGACAAAACCGGTTTAGAACCATAGGAGCTAGCGTTCAATATTAAGGGCAATAGACCTGAAGCCTCATAAATGCCTCATAAATGCCTCATAAATGCCTCATATGCGGACAGACACACAGAGGAAGACGAGGATGAGGAAACAAAAGGATGAATGAAATGTGTGACCTCAGGAAAAGTTGTGTCATCGTCTGCGCAGTCTGGGTCCTTTGCAAATATAGACAGACAGACAGACAGAGAGTGAACTTGAATGTAACGCCGATATCAAATTCAAGGCCACACTCACATGGTCACTATACAAGCGGAAGTGAAAACATGAGTGTGTATTACGCCAACTAGATGATAAAAATGTAAATAATTAGTATTAATAAGGTATTCATGACACTAATGGGAACAAAGGAAGTATATTGTTGCATAACAGAGTCCAGGTGAGGTCCTTACCTGTCCAGTCAGTTCTGACACACCAGTGCTCCCTTCATCTAATGAGGCACTAGATGAGAGACAGAAAACCCAGTGAATCACTCTGAGTCCACAAGCACTTATACAAATATATATATACAGTATATGTAATGTAACCCCCTTACCTATTAAACACATTAGTCATCACTGGAGTCTTTATGACTAAGATTATGAGAACAATGGGTTTGTGCTAGAGAATAATTCATATGACTCGAGAACTGTCATGACAAACAAAACAACTTCCTTTCACAGTGATGAGAATATCCTATGAAATCAGTGACATGTTGTGTTTTTGTATAATAGTCCCAGTCAACCCACACAGAACCATCGTGAATGTCTGGTTCGTTTATAGCAGCCATGTTACATGACGGAGTGATGAACTCTTGATGAACCTTTAATTGTCTTTAGAAGTTGAAAGTAATTAGTTGAATCGAGCCCAGTTCTGGCAATTAATACGTGTTCCAAAAACATTCAGGCTAAATACACCTGGAAGGAACGACATATTGAAAATAAAGGATGGTCACAAGAATCAATTTGTAACTAAATAAAAAATCTGTAAGTAGTTCGCCAGCATTTCGCTGCCATCACTATCTAACATGTAGCAGGTTGAGAGAACCAGATAACAAACGCCAACTAAAGGCCAAGGTACACGTTATTGTTGATCCTGAAAAAACTATTTTATAATTATCCTTATTTAAAGTTTATGCTGTGGCTTAGAAATGGTAAACCATGTAATTGTAGTGATATCATATGGAAATTCAACATCCTGGCATTCTGAAGCCTCTAATGAAAATGGAACATAAAAAACATGAAACGCTGGAAAAACAACATATCCAAGATATAGAATATCTCCTAGAGCACAATAAAGTGTATTATTATAACTGTGAATCTGTTTTGGAACCAGGGGACAGGACGCTTATGGCAACACTAAAAGAGTTAAAGACTTCCACGTCTGAGCTGTAAAAGACTACATATTGCCACAAAAGCCTGGGTGATTCAAGGAAATGTCATCGTGGGAGGGTTGCTCTCACTAAGAATCTTGGATAGTTTGCCAGAAGACGTGGGAGGTTCAAAAGTTAAAGAATAGAGTTGAGAACTGTTGTTCACCAAATGTTAATCTGACTTGGCAGAGCTTGAGCAAATTTACAAAGATTAAGCCAAAACTATGCTGGGTCCAGATGTCCAATGGTAGAGACATATCAAAAATATCAAACACTACTGATTAAATATGTTTTATGTAATCTTGTAACACATTCAAATATGGTGATGTCAGCGGCTGTATGCAGAGAATATGGGTCAATAATTAGACTGTTATATGTACCTGCAGATGGCTTGAGAGGTGGGCCTAAGTGTGCTGCCAGAGTGACATAGTACCTAAACGTACCTGTAAATGTACCTGTAAATGTACCTGTAAACGTACCTGTAAACGTGCCTGTAAACGTACCTGTAAATGTACCTGTAAACGTACCTGTAAACGTACCTGTAAATGTACCTGTAAACGTACCTGTAAATGTACCTGTAAATGTGCCTGTAAATGTTCCTGTAAATGTACCTGTAAACGTACCTGTAAATGTACCTGTAAATGTGCCTGTAAATGTTCCTGTAAATGTACCTGTAAATGTGCCTGTAAATGTAAATGTACCTGAACATGTACCTGTAAATGTACTTGCAAACGTGCCTGTGAATGTAAATGTACCTGTAAACGTGCCAGTAAATGTAAATGTACCTGCGTATGGCTTGAGAGGTGGGCCTCTGTTTGCTGCTGGAGCTTCCAGAGTGACTCAGAAACCTGCACATATAAAAACACACAGAGGAATGATTAGAAGTGATTCATGTTCTTCTCTGCAGGTACAGATTAAAGATTCTGGTCAATTTAACATCAGACACTCCATTACACACTGCATACATCCCTCAACAGAGCTAAAGTGTGAGCTTTCAGGAACCCAAGCATGTAATTAACAGTGAGGAATGCATCTTTGACTAGTATTAAATACCCACACATGCACACACATACACAGAATAAAAATATATACACACCCCTGGTTAAATGCCAGGTTTTGGTGATGAGTAAAAATGAGGCAAAGATAAATCATGTCAGAACTTTATTTTTCACATCACAAACACCTGGTATTTTAACAAGGGTGGGAAGACCATTCATATCCGCTGTACATAGAGTACATATATACATCTACGTAGGTATGTCCTGTGTTTTACTGTCACAGTCTCACTCTCATACATAACAGTCATACAGTCATACATAACAGTCATACGGTCATACATAAGAGTCATACAGTCATACATAACAGTCATACATAACAGTCATACATAACAGTCATACAGTCATACATAACAGTCATACAGTCATACATAACAGTCATACATAACAGTCATACAGTCATACATAACAGTCATACAGTCATACATAACAGTCATACAGTCATACATAACAGTCATACAGTCATACATAACAGTCATACATAACAGTCATACATAACAGTCATACAGTCATACATAACAGTCATACAGTCATACATAACAGTCATACAGTCATACATAACAGTCATACAGTCATACATAACAGTCATACAGTCATACATAACAGTCATACAGTCATACATAACTGTCATACATAACAGTCATACATAACAGTCATACATAACAGTCATACATAACAGTCATACAGTCATACATAACAGTCATACAGTCATACATAACAGTCATACAGTCATACATAACAGTCATACAGTCATACATAACAGTCATACATAACAGTCATACAGTCATACATAACAGTCATACAGTCATACATAACAGTCATACAGTAATACATAACAGTCATACAGTCATACATAACAGTCATACATAACAGTCATACATAACAGTCATACAGTCATACATAACAGTCATACAGTCATACATAACAGTCATACATAACAGTCATACATAACAGTCATACAGTCATACATAACAGTCATACAGTCATACATAACAGTCATACATAACAGTCATACATAACAGTCATACAGTCATACATAACAGTCATACATAACAGTCATACATAACAGTCATACAGTCATACATAACAGTCATACAGTCATACATAACAGTCATACAGTCATACATAACAGTCATACAGTCATACATAACAGTCATACATAACAGTCATACATAACAGTCATACAGTCATACATAACAGTCATACAGTCATACATAACAGTCATACAGTCATACATAACAGTCATACAGTCATACATAACAGTCATACAGTCATACATAACTGTCATACATAACAGTCATACATAACAGTCATACATAACAGTCATACATAACAGTCATACATAACAGTCATACAGTCATACATAACAGTCATACAGTCATACATAACAGTCATACAGTCATACATAACAGTCATACAGTCATACATAACAGTCATACATAACAGTCATACAGTCATACATAACAGTCATACAGTCATACATAACAGTCATACAGTCATACATAACAGTCATACAGTCATACATAACAGTCATACATAACAGTCATACATAACAGTCATACAGTCATACATAACAGTCATACAGTCATACATAACAGTCATACATAACAGTCATACATAACAGTCATACAGTCATACATAACAGTCATACATAACAGTCATACATAACAGTCAAACAGTCATACATAACAGTCATACATAACAGTCATACAGTCATACATAACAGTCATACAGTCATACATAACAGTCATACAGTCATACATAACAGTCATACAGTCATACATAACAGTCATACATAACAGTCATACATAACAGTCATACAGTCATACATAACAGTCATACAGTCATACATAACAGTCATACAGTCATACATAACAGTCATACAGTCATACATAACAGTCATACAGTCATACATAACTGTCATACATAACAGTCATACATAACAGTCATACATAACAGTCATACATAACAGTCATACAGTCATACATAACAGTCATACAGTCATACATAACAGTCATACAGTCATACATAACAGTCATACAGTCATACATAACAGTCATACATAACAGTCATACAGTCATACATAACAGTCATACATAACAGTCATACATAACAGTCATACAGTCATACATAACAGTCATACATAACAGTCATACATAACAGTCAAACAGTCATACATAACAGTCATACATAACAGTCATACAGTCATACATAACAGTCATACAGTCATACATAACAGTCATACAGTCATACATAACAGTCATACAGTCATACATAACAGTCATACATAACAGTCATACATAACAGTCATACAGTCATACATAACAGTCATACATAACAGTCATACATAACAGTCATACAGTCATACATAACAGTCATACAGTCATACATAACAGTCATACATAACAGTCATACATAACAGTCATACAGTCATACATAACAGTCATACAGTCATACATAACAGTCATACAGTCATACATAACTGTCATACAGTCATACATAACAGTCATACAGTCATACATAATAGTCATACATAACAGTCATACAGTCATACATAACAGTCATACATAACAGTCATACATAACAGTCATACATAACAGTCATACAGTCATACATAAGTCATACAGTCATACATAACAGTCATACATAACAGTCATACATAACAGTCATACATAACAGTCATACAGTCATACATAACAGTCATACATAACAGTCATACATAACAGTCATACATAACAGTCATACAGTCATACATAACAGTCATACAGTCATACATAACAGTCATACAGTCATACATAACAGTCATACATAACAGTCATACATAACAGTCATACATAACAGTCATACATAACAGTCATACATAACAGTCATACAGTCATACATAACAGTCATACAGTCATACATAACTGTCATACAGTCATACATAACAGTCATACAGTCATACATAATAGTCATACATAACAGTCATACATAACAGTCATACATAACAGTCATACATAACAGTCATACAGTCATACATAACAGTCATACATAACAGTCATACAGTCATACATAACAGTCATACATAACAGTCATACATAACAGTCAAACAGTCATACATAACAGTCATACATAACAGTCATACAGTCATACATAACAGTCATACAGTCATACATAACAGTCATACAGTCATACATAACAGTCATACAGTCATACATAACAGTCATACATAACAGTCATACATAACAGTCATACAGTCATACATAACAGTCATACATAACAGTCATACATAACAGTCATACAGTCATACATAACAGTCATACAGTCATACATAACAGTCATACATAACAGTCATACATAACAGTCATACAGTCATACATAACAGTCATACAGTCATACATAACAGTCATACAGTCATACATAACTGTCATACAGTCATACATAACAGTCATACAGTCATACATAATAGTCATACATAACAGTCATACAGTCATACATAACAGTCATACATAACAGTCATACATAACAGTCATACATAACAGTCATACAGTCATACATAAGTCATACAGTCATACATAACAGTCATACATAACAGTCATACATAACAGTCATACATAACAGTCATACAGTCATACATAACAGTCATACATAACAGTCATACATAACAGTCATACATAACAGTCATACAGTCATACATAACAGTCATACAGTCATACATAACAGTCATACAGTCATACATAACAGTCATACATAACAGTCATACATAACAGTCATACATAACAGTCATACATAACAGTCATACATAACAGTCATACAGTCATACATAACAGTCATACAGTCATACATAACTGTCATACAGTCATACATAACAGTCATACAGTCATACATAATAGTCATACATAACAGTCATACATAACAGTCATACATAACAGTCATACATAACAGTCATACAGTCATACATAACAGTCATACATAACAGTCATACAGTCATACATAACAGTCATACATAACAGTCATACATAACAGTCATACATAACAGTCATACATAACAGTCATACATAACTGTCCTACAGAACGTCTACCTGTGTGCCCGGCCTGCAACCCTCCTTCGATGGATTAGACTCTCTGCTCTACAAATTAAGGACCGCCGTCTAGTAGCCACACATCATGTGTGCACCAATCAGGTCCAGGGAAGAGGTGAGGCGGGGGAGCAGGAGATGGATGAAGCAAGAAGGAAAGAGGAGAGAAAAGTTGAGCCAATGGCAGAGAGGTTTGTTGTATGCAGAGCGGAAAGAGAGCCAGGATTTATCCTGCATAGAGGAATTTTTTTAAAGCAAGCAGGCGAAAACAAAAAATATCCAGCGCTAAAAAGAAATGTACATAAAAATGATATCGAATTTTAAATCCTCTCCGATAGTGCTTAATGGCAATTTAGCAAAACATCAACTTAAATACGATGTTTTTGACTTCCAGTCGTCAACTCCCAGCTGGCTGCGTTGTTTTGACTGCGTCTGAATGCTCCGCTATGACGCTAGCGCTAACAGGATAGAGATAAATTCCCAGTGACTTAAATAACCCGGCTAAGCACTGAACTCAAAACAGCCGCGTACAATTCCAAACACACCACCGGAAAACAGGAAGTGCACCCCACCAATTCCTGAGTGTGACCCCCCCTAAAGGCCAGGCTCCCAGACAGGCCAGACTCAAATAATAACAATAATAATATTAATATGTTTTATTTATATAGCGCCTTTCCGGAGCTCAATGACACTTTACAATTTAGCACAGACAACAATAGGCAGTAATGATCTCAGTTTTGTCCATGTTAAGTTTTAGAAAATTAGAATGAAGCCAATCTTTTATTTCATGCACACAGGCTGAGATTTTGTCAGTAGTGGCAGATAATGCGGGCGTACAAACAGTGTATAATTGGATGTCATCAGCATAGAAATGATAATTAAAACCATGGCGTTGCAAGATGAGGTATTATGTAAATTATGAATAATAACGGCCCCAGAACAGATCCATGGGGGACGCCTTGCGTAAGGGGGACAGCAGGTGAGCGAGAATCCTGTACCGAAATATAAAATTGTCTTTCGGAGAGATAGGAGTAAAACCAAGATAGAGCAGCACCAGAAATACCCACATCTGCAAGGCGCAGTAAAAGTAGTTCATGGAAGACAGTGTCAAATGCAGAGCTAAGATACAGCGAGCCAGAGTCACCAGAAAGAAAAAAGTCATTCAGCACCTTGACAAGGGCTGTTTCAGTACTATGTAAAGAGCGAAAACCAGATTGAAAGGGATTAAAGAGGTTATTTGCAACAAGAAAAGACTGAAGCTGGGAGGCAACAGTACTTTCCAGTAATTTGGCCATGAACGGTAGATTTGAGATGGGACGATAATTAGATAAGATTGAGGGATCAATGTTGGGTTTTTTAAGAACAGGGGTAACATCAGCAGTTTTGAGGGACAGCGGGATGGAGGCAGTGAGAGATGCATTGATGAAGTGGGAGATAGGTGCAGAGATAGCTGAATGACAACGTTTCAAAAAAGAAGTGGGTGCAGGGTCAAGATGACATGATGAACAGTTAGATTTCAAAATTAACTGAGAAACAGAGGATGGAGTAGTTAGAGCAAAAAGCCAATAAAAGAAGACAGGGAGGGAGAGTGGGTAAACCCCAGGAGGTGGCTCAGCTGGGGGTCTCTCTAGCGGCGATCTCAAGTTCAAGTTTGTTTGTTCTAGGGGTGGCTGGCACAGGGGTGGCCGGCACAGGGGTGGCCGGCACAGGGGTGGCCGGCACAGGTGGGGGCCGGCACGCTGTAGACGAGGACCGGCACAGGGCTGGTTACTTAATCCCCACCACTACGGCTCTTCCTGGCCCTAGCAGCAGCCCAGGAGCAGTGGGTTGCACCTGTTGCAGCAACAGGGCCCTGGGTGACGCTGGACCCACAGGTGGCTCTGCCTGGCATTTGGGTAATTCTACCAGGCGTGGATGGAACTTTAGAGCCACCTGCTGGCTGGATCCAGCGTGTGGGTACTCCCATGCGGTTCTCCCAGAACCCGTTAGGTCCCCCCCTTTTGGTGCGCCTCTGGGAACTCTCGAGCCCTTTCCTAGGGAGAACCACGGACCTGATGTCAGTGGCCCTGAAAGCCACATAGGAAGACTGATGAGATGGACAATCGTGGTCAGATCCTTTGATTTAGTTAATAAAGCAACCTCTGCAACTGACTGCCTCCCCACTACCTCAAACTCACTCTCCTCTCCCTCAAACTCACTCCTCTCTCCCTCAAACTCACTCTCCTCTCCCTCAAACTCACTCCTCTCTCCCTCAAACTCACTCTCCTCTCCCTCAAACTCACTCCTCTCTCCATCAAACTCACTCCTCTCTCCCTCAAACTCACTTTCTGCTCACAAAAACTCACTCCTCGCTACCTCAAACTCACTCCCTGCTTCCTCGCTACCTCAAACTCACTCCCCGCTTCCTCGCTACCTCAAACTCACTCCCGCTTCCTCACTACCTCAAACTCCCTCCTCGCTAACTCAAACTCCCTCCTCGCTAACTCAAACTCACTCCCTGCTTCCTCGCTACCTCAAACTCACTCCCCGCTTCCTCGCTACCTCAAACTCACTCCCGCTTCCTCACTACCTCAAACTCCCTCCTCACTAACTCAAACTCACTCCCAAACACAATTCATTATTAAAACCATGTTTGTTAATGGGGTTTCATTTATGCAGGCATGATAATCACAACTAAATGCATATATTTCTTTTATAACTCATTACCTTTACCGTATGTGGACCAATCATGCTTACTGTTGTGCGTAGTCACCCCCCAAAGGCCCAATCTGACCCAGGAAAAACCCTGTGAAAGTCAGAATGTGTGTGTGTGTGCGTGTGTGTGTGTGTGTGTGTGTGCGTGCGTGTGTGTGTAAAGACCCGGTGAAAGTCAGAACGTGGGTGTGTGTGGATTAAGTTCGCAAGAAAGCGGAATCGCGGGAAATAACCCAAAACAATGCGGAAAGTATAAAACAGTGTTTTGCAACTGGCCAAGTTCTTTGGAATCCAATCCTGCTTGTCAGACAACACTGGCTTCCTGTAGTCAATATCCTCTTAAAGCAGTAGCAATTTCCTTGCATGTTTTTACGGGATATGCTTTTTGATGGGGTTGATATGTCCACATCAGGCTGCAACTTGCAGAGGGACAATCTCAGCATTAACTTTAACGCCAGAGGTTGCTTTAAATAATTTCCTTGAAAATGTCTGCACAAACAGGACTTGGCTCAGCACAGGTTGTCCTCAAACAGAAGTCTGCCGCCTGGGGAAGTTAATCAAATCCTTATCTTTACTGAATAACACTAGAAGGAAAACAAGGGGGTGATGTGGGGGAATGCTTAGCTCAGCAGTAGTGAGGACAGAGACGATTGGTCACGGAGAGTTCAGAGTGAGGTGAGGTCAGAGGTGAGGAAGGGGTCATGGCAAGGGTCAGAGGTCAGCCTCTCACCTGTTCTGTTGTTCCTGCTGAAGGAGTTGGACGGCAATCTTCCTCAAATCCAGCACCTCTTTCAGCTCATCCTCTTCTTCAGCTAGCTGCTCTTTATCAGAGCTGCAGGCCACATGAAGTCAAAGTTAGAAGCCAAACACACTGACTGAATACATGATGAAATGGTCGTTACACAACGATAAGGCCAACTCAGCAGAAATGCTGTCTAATGAGTTCTGACTCCGTGTACAGAATTACAGTACAGCATGAGGTGTTGACAGCGTTTAGCTTGTGGGTCATGGAGGTATGCTTCTATGTTTGTATCGCTAGTGTGTCTTTGCACCTTTGATATCCTCCTGCTACGGGGCTAAATACTGACGGCTAATAGATGAATGAGCTAATTGAAAGTCTTAATGTTGCACACACTGTAGTTTTTTAATTAAACGCGTTCAGTAATTGCATATGAAAGTCAACCCTTAATAGTTTTTAAGAATGTAAATCGTTGAGGAAAAAATGCATTGTTCCATGTACATTGTGTAATTTACTGACAGTCACCCAGCAGTCCCATTAAAATGTCCCAAGTGAGATTTACAACATGACATTAAAAAAGAAGATGTTGACAGCTGAGAGTTTCAGGAGATACCAGAAGCCCTCTGCCACCACACAACAGCCAGACACTCTAAAGCCATGGGAAAACCGAGATAACATGAAGGCAGTTGCAGAGGCAAGGTTTTCCCAGGTTAAAGCATATTTACATCAGGGACATAAAGTCCAGAGAGATTAGTTGACAGCACAGTTCTGAACACTGACAGAGTTGTGAGGACCAAAACCACACACTTAGAAGGGTGCAGCAGCAAGTTGAACATCTGTAAGAACAACAGGGGTAGAACACACACACGCACTTCATGAAAGCTAAAGACGTGCACACGTATATTGTTTTATTAGTTAGTTATTAGTTTAAATAAACCCAAGACGAGATACGGAAGTGATACTCAAAGGATGGGTTGCCAAGTGGTTATGGCAGAGGACCAGTGACATGCAACCACGTTACCAGGGTTACGCCAGGTACATGAGGTTCCCATAGCAACGCACGTAACCACGCGTGCTCCCATTCAATACGAAAATACGAATGTGTTCGTAGTAAGACATACCTGGTAAAATAACTCTTCATCAAATCACTCTGCAGAATATAGATCATATTGCTTACAGGGTAAAAAGATTTTGTATTTTGGGTGAAATAAAAATTCAGAACTCATAATTAACTAAATCTATGGAGAAGCTCCTTGAAGAACTCCAGCCACTCTTTAATTAACAGAAACATATATTGTTTTCTATAATAGTGTGTACATTTCTGTTTCTGACAACAATGGCTTCAATATTGTCAGATTTACACTTTGTAGTTCATTTTGATATATATATATATTAATACGTGGAGTCAATACCACACACAGTAGATCCAACATGTTTATCAGTGTATTTAGTTTGATATATATATTAATATGTGGAGTCAATGCCACACACAGTAGATCCAACATGTTTATCAGTGGATTTAGTTTGATATATATTAATATGTAGAGTCAATGCCACACACAGTAGATCCAACATGTTTATCAGTGGATTTGGGTTGATATATATATATTAATATGTGGAGTCAATGCCACACACAGTAGATCCAACATGTTTATCAGTGTATTTAGTTTGATATATATTAATATGTGGAGTCAATGCCACACACAGTAGATCCAACATGTTTATCAGTGGATTTAGTTTGATATATATATTAATACGTGGAGTCAATACCACACACAGTAGATCCAACATGTTTATCAGTGGATTTAGTTTGATATATATATATATATTAATACGTGGAGTCAATACCACACACAGTAGATCCAACATGTTTATCAGTGTATTTAGTTTGATATATATATATTAATATGTGGAGTCAATCCCACACACAGTAGATCCAACATGTTTATCAGTGGATTTAGTTTGATATATATATTAATATGTGGAGTCAATGCTACACACAGTAGATCCAACATGTGTATCAGTGTATTTAGTTTGATATATATATATTAATATGTGGAGTCAATACCACACACAGTAGATCCAACATGTTTATCAGTGGATTTAGTTTGATATATATATTAATATGTGGAGTCAATGCCACACACAGTAGATCCAACATGTTTATCAGTGGATTTAGTTTGATATATATATATATTAATATGTGGAGTCAATGCCACACACAGTAGATCCAACATGTTTATCAGTGGATTTAGTTTGATATATATATTAATATGTGGAGTCAATACCACACACAGTAGATCCAACATGTTTATCAGTGGATTTAGTTTGATATATATATATATATTAATATGTGGAGTCAATGCCACACACAGTAGATCCAACATGTTTATCAGTGGATTTAGTTTGATATATTTATTAATATGTGGAGTCAATGCCACACACAGTAGATCCAACATGTTTATCAGTGGATTTAGTTTGATATATATATTAATATGTGGAGTCAATGCCACACACAGTAGATCCAACATGTTTATCAGTGTATTTAGTTTGATATATATATTAATATGTGGAGTCAATACCACACACAGTAGATCCAACATGTTTATCAGTGGATTTAGGTTGATATATATATTAATATGTGGAGTCAATGCCACACACAGTAGATCCAACATGTTTATCAGTGGATTTAGTTTGATATATATATATTAATATGTGGAGTCAATGCCACACGCAGTAGATCCAACATGTTTATCAGTGGATTTAGTTTGATATATTTATTAATATGTACAGTCAATGCCACACACAGTAGGTCCAACATGTTGATCAGTGGATTTAGTTTGATATATATATAATAATATGTCGAGTCAATACCACGAACAGTAGATCCAACATGTTTATCAGTGGATTTAGTTTGATATATTTATTAATATGAAGAGTCAATGCCACACACAGTAGATCCAACATGTTTATCAGTGGATTTACTTTGATATATATATGAATATGTGGAGTCAATGCCACACACAGTAGATCCAACATGTTTATCAGTGGATTTAGTTTGATATATATATTAATATGTGGAGTCAATACCACACACAGTAGATCCAACATGTTTATCAGTGGATTTAGGTTGATATATATATTAATATGTGGAGTCAATACCACACACAGTAGATCCAACATGTTTATCAGTGGATTTAGTTTGATATATATATTAATATGTGGAGTCAATACCACACACAGTAGATCCAACATGTTTATCAGTGGATTTAGGTCGATATATATATTAATATGTGGAGTCAATGCCACACACAGTAGATCCAACATGTTTATCAGTGGATTTAGGTTGATATATATATATTAATATGTGGAGTCAATGCCACACACAGTAGATCCAACATGTTTATCACTGGATTTAGTTTGATATATATATATATATATTAATGTGTGGAGTCAATGCCACACACAGTAGATCCAACATGTTTATCAGTGTATTTAGTTTGATATATATATTAATGTGTAGAGTCAATGCCACACACAGTAGGTCCAACATGTTTATCAGTGGATTTGGGTTGATATATATATATTAATATGTGGAGTCAATGCCACACACAGTAGATCCAACATGTTTATCAGTGGATTTAGTTTGATATATTTATTAATATGTAGAGTCAATGCCACACACAGTAGGTCCAACATGTTTATCAGTGGATTTGGGTTGATATATATATATTAATATGTGGAGTCAATGCCACACACAGTAGGTCCAACATGTTTATCAGTGGATTTAGCTTGATATATATATATTAATATGTGGAGTCAATGCCACACACAGTAGGTCCCACATGTTTATCAGTGGATTTGGGTTGATATATATATATATATATTAATATGTGGAGTCAATGCCACACGCAGTAGATCCAACATGTTTATCAGTGGATTTAGTTTGATATATTTATTAATATGTACAGTCAATGCCACACACAGTAGGTCCAACATGTTGATCAGTGGATTTAGTTTGATATAAATATATTAATATGTGGAGTCAATACCACTCACAGTAGATCCAACATGTTTATCAGTGGATTTAGATTGATATATATATATATATATATTAATATGTAGAGTCAATACCACACACAGTAGGTCCAACATGTTTATCAGTGGATTTAGGTTGATATATATATTAATATGTGGAGTCAATGCCACACACAGTAGGTCCAACATGTTTATCACTGGATTTAGTTTGATATATATATATTAATATGTGGAGTCAATACCACACACAGTAGATCCAACATGTTTATCAGTGTCTTTAGGTTGATATATATTAATATGTGGAGTCAATGCCACACACAGTAGGTCCAACATGTTTATCAGTGGAATTGGTTTGATATATATAGTAATATGTGGAGTCAATACCACACACAGTAGGTCCAACATGTTTATCAGTGGATTTAGTTTGATATATATTAATATGTGGATCAATACCACACACAGTAGGTCCAACATGTTTATCAGTGGATTTAGGTTGATATATATATATTAATATGTGGAGTCAATGCCACACACAGTAGGTCCAACATGTTTATCAGTGGATTTAGGTTGATATATATATATTAATATGTGGAGTCAATACCACACACAGTAGATCCAACATGTTTATCAGTGGATTTCGTTTGATATATATATTAATATGTAGAGTCAATGCCACACACAGTAGATCCAACATGTTTATCAGTGGATTTAGGTTGATATATATATTAATATGTGGAGTCAATACCACACACGGTAGATCCAACATGTTTATCAGTGGATTTTGGTTGATATATTTATTAATATGTAGAGTCAATGCCACACACAGTAGATCCAACATGTTTATCAGTGGATTTAGTTTGATATATATATATATTAATATGTGGAGTCAATGCCACACACAGTAGATCCAACATGTTTATCATTGGATTTAGTTTGATATATATATTAATATGTGGAGTCAATACCACACACAGTAGATCCAACATGTTGATCAGTGGATTTAGTTTAATATAAATATATTAATATGTGGAGTCAATACCACTCACAGTAGATCCAACATGTTTATCGGTGGATTTAGATTGATATATATATATTAATATGTAGAGTCAATACCACACACAGTAGGTCCAACATGTTTATCAGTGGATTTAGGTTGATATATATATATTAATATGTGGAGTCAATGCCACACACAGTAGATCCAACATGTGTATCACTGGATTTAGTTTGATATATATATATTAATATGTGGAGTCAATACCACACACAGTAGGTCCAACATGTTTATCAGTGGATTTAGGTTGATATATATATATTAATATGTGGAGTCAATGCCACACACTGTAGATCCAACATGTTTATCAGTGGATTTAGTTTGATATATATATATATATATATATATATTAATATGTGGAGTCAATGCCACACACAGTAGATCCAACATGTTTATCAGTGGATTTAGGTTGATATATATATTAATGTGTGGAGTCAATGCCACACACAGTAGATCCAACATGTGTATCAGTGGATTTAGGTTGATATATATATTAATATGTGGAGTCAATGCCACACACGGTAGATCCAACATGTGTATCAGTGGATTTAGGTTGATATATATATTAATATGTGGAGTCAATACCACACACGGTAGATCCAACATGTTTATCAGTGGATTTAGGTTGATATATTTATTAATATGTAGAGTCAATGCCACACACAGTAGATCCAACATGTTTATCAGTGGATTTAGTTTGATATATATATATATTAATATGTGGAGTCAATGCCACACACAGTAGATCCAACATGTTTATCAGTGGATTTAGTTTGATATATATTAATATGTGGAGTCAATACCACACACAGTAGGTCCAACATGTTTATCAGTGGATTTAGTTTGATATATATATTAATATGTGGAGTCAATGCCACACACAGTAGATCCAACATGTGTATCAGTGGATTTAGTTTGATATATATATATATTAATATGTGGAGTCAATACCACACACAGTAGATCCAACATGTTTATCAGTGGATTTAGTTTGATATATATTAATATGTGGAGTCAATGCCACACACAGTAGGTCCAACATGTTTATCAGTGGATTTAGTTTGATATATATAGTAATATGTGGAGTCAATACCACACACAGTAGGTCCAACATGTTTATCAGTGGATTTAGTTTGATATATATTAATATGTGGAGTCAATACCACACACAGTAGGTCCAACATGTTTATCAGTGGATTTAGGTTGATATATATATATATTAATATGTGGAGTCAATGCCACACACAGTAGATCCAACATGTTTATCAGTGGATTTAGGTTGATATATATATTAATATGTGGAGTCAATGCCACACACAGTAGATCCAACATGTTTATCAGTGGATTTAGGTTGATATATATATTAATATGTGGAGTCAATGCCACACACAGTAGATCCTATTGTACAGACAACTTACCCACAATCCTCTATCCAGCTCTCCTTTTCTTGCTGTGACTTGTTGAGAACCTTTTCCAATTCCTGAAATTTGATAAGATACTGTTTGTGTTAAATCGAAACATGTAATTACATAAATGTCCAAACTTGAAAGACAAATATTATACTTCAAATTCAAAAGTTTGTTATTTTTTATTCAAGCTACATCAAGTAGAGGAACATTTAATCTGGCCTTCTAGCGTTCTACCTTAAACCACAGGTGCTGCAGTCTTTATCTTACCATGATATCAATCATCTAAATCAATCAAATGACAATATAAAAATACAACAATCATCTTAAAACTTCCAATTAAATATTGCACACTAATCTTGTGATATTGCAATGATGTACACTCAAACAATCACTCAATAATGTATACTCAATCAATCAATGATGTACACTCAATCAATCAATTATGTACACTCAATCAATCAATAATGTACACTCAATCAATCAATAATGTACACTCAATCAATCAATCAATAATGTACACTCAATCAATCAATGACGTACACTCAATCAATCAATGACGCACACTCAATCAATCAATGATGTACACTCAATCAATCAATAATGTACACTCAATCAATCAATTATGTACACTCAATCAATAATGTACACTCAATCAATCAATGACGTACACTCAATCAATCAATGATGTACACTCAATCAATCAATCAATAATGTACACTCAATCAATCAATGATGTACACTCAATCAATTAATGATGTACACTCAATCAATCAATCAATCAATAATGTACACTCAATCAATCAATGATGCACGCTCAATCAATCAATTATGTACACTCACTCAATCAATGATGTACACTCAATCAATCAATTATGTACACTCAATCAATCAATTATGTACACTCAATCAATCAATGATGTACACTCAATCAATCAAAGAATAATGTACACTCAATCAATCAATGATGTACACTCAATCAATCAATAATGTACACTCAATCAATCAATGATGTACACTCAATCAATCAATAACTCAATCAATCAATAATGTACACTCAATCAATCAATGATGTACATTCAATCAATCAATGATGTACACTCAATCAATCAATCAATAATGTACACTCAATCAATCAATGATGTACACTCAATCAATCAATTATGTACACTCAATCAATCAATGATGTACACTCAATCAATCAATGATGTACACTCAATCAATCAATCAATAATGTACCCTCAATCAATCAATGATGTACACTCAATCAATCAATGATGTACACTCAATCAATTAATGATGTACACTCAATCAATCAATCAATCAATGATGTACACTCTAGCAATTAATAATGTACACTCAATCAATCAATGATGCACACTCAATCAATCAATAATGTACACTCAATCAATCAATAATGTACACTTAAACAATCAATGATGTACACTCAATCAATCAATGATGTACACTCAATCAATCAATAATGTACACTCAATCAATCAATGATGTACACTCAATCAATCAATCAATCAATAATGTACACTCAATCAATCAATGATGTACACTCAATCAATCAATGATGTACACTCAATCAATTAATGATGTACACTCAATCAATCAATCAATCAATGATGTACACTCTAGCAATTAATAATGTACACTCAATCAATCAATGATGCACACTCAATCAATCAATAATGTACACTCAATCAATCAATAATGTACACTTAAACAATCAATGATGTACACTCAATCAATCAATGATTTACATTCAATCAATCAATGATGTACACTCAATCAATCAATAATGTACACTCAATCAATCAATCAATAATGTACACTCAATCAATCAATGATGTACATTCAATCAATCAATTATGTACACTCAATCAATCAATGATGTACACTCAATCAATCAATGATGTACACTCAATCAATCAATCAATAATGTACACTCAATCAATCAATGATGTACACTCAATCAATCAATGATGTACACTCAATCAATCAATGATGTACACTCAATCAATCAATGATGTACACTCAATCAATCAATCAATCAATAATGTACCCTCAATCAATCAATAATGTACACTCAATCAATCAATGATGTACATTCAATCAATCAATGATGTACATTCAATCAATCAATAATGTACACTCAATCAATCAATGATGTACACTCAATCAATCAATGATGTACACTCAATCAATCAATCAATAATGTACACTCAATCAATCAATGATGTACACTCAATCAATCAATGATGTACACTCAATCAATCAATGATGTACACTCAATCAATCAATGATGTACACTCAATCAATCAATGATGTACACTCAATCAATCAATCAATCAATAATGTACCCTCAATCAATCAATAATGTACACTCAATCAATCAATGATGTACATTCAATCAATCAATGATGTACATTCAATCAATCAATAATGTACACTCAATCAATCAATGATGTACACTCAATCAATCAATGATGTACACTCAATCAATCAATCAATAATGTACACTCAATCAATCAATGATGTACACTCAATCAATCAATGATGTACACTCAATCAATCAATGATGTACACTCAATCAATCAATGATGTACACTCAATCAATCAATGATGTACACTCAATCAATCAATCAATAATGTACACTCAATCAATCAATGACGTACACTCAATCAATCAATGACGCACACTCAATCAATCAATGATGTACACTCAATCAATCAATGACGCACACTCAATCAATCAATGATGTACACTCAATCAATCAATGACGTACACTCAATCAATCAATGACGCACACTCAATCAATCAATGATGTACACTCAATCAATCAATGACGTACACTCAATCAATCAATGACGCACACTCAATCAATCAATGATGTACACTCAATCAATCAATGATGTACACTCAATCAATCAATGATGTACACTCAATCAATCAATGATGTACACTCAATCAATCAATGATGTACACTCAATCAATCAATGATGTACACTCAATCAATCAATGATGTACACTCAATCAATCAATGATGTACACTCAATCAATCAATGATGTACACTCAATCAATCAATCAATGATGTACACTCAATCAATCAATGATGTACACTCAATCAATCAATGATGTACACTCAATCAATCAATCAATCAATAATGTACACTCAATCAATCAATAACACTCAATCAATCAATGATACACTCAATCAATCAATGACGCACACTCAATCAATCAATGATGTACACAATCAATCAATCAATGATGTACACTCAATCAATCAATGATGTACACTCAATCAATCAATGACGTACACTCAATCAATCAATGACACTCAATCAATCAATGATGTACACTCAATCAATCAATGATGTACAATCAATCAATGATGTACACTCAATCAATCAATGATGTACACTCAATCAATCAATGATGTACACTCAATCAATCAATGATGTACACTCAATCAATCAATGATGTACACTCAATCAATCAATCATGTACACTGATGTACACTCAATCAATCAATGATGTACACTCAATCAATCAATGATGTACACTCAATCAATCAATGATGTACACTCAATCAATCAATGATGTACACTCAATCAATCAATGATGTACACTCAATCAATCAATGATGTACACTCAATCAATCAATGATGTACACTCAATCAATCAATGATGTACACTCAATCAATCAATGATGTACACTCAATCAATCAATGATGTACACTCAATCAATCAATGATGTACACTCAATCAATCAATGATGTACACTCAATCAATCAATCAATCAATGATGTACACTCAATCAATCAATGATGTACACTCAATCAATCAATGATGTACACTCAATCAATTAATGATGTACACTCAATCAATCAATGATGTACACTCAATCAATCAATGATGTACACTCAATCAATCAATGATGTACACTCAATCAATCAATGATGTACACTCAATCAATCAATGATGTACACTCAATCAATCAATGATGTACACTCAATCAATCAATCAATCAATAATGTACAATCAATAATGTACACTCAATCAATCAATGATGTACACTAATCAATCAATGATGTACACTCAATCAATCAATGATGTACACTCAATCAATCAATGATGTACAAATGATGTACACTCAATCAATCAATGATGTACACTCAATCAATCAATGATGTACACTCAATCAATCAATGATGTACAATGATGTACACTCAATCAATCAATGATGTACACTCAATCAATCAATGATGTACACTCAATCAATCAATGATGTACACTCAATCAATCAATCAATGATGTACACTCAATCAATCAATGATGTACACTCAATCAATCAATGATGTACACTCAATCAATCAATGATGTACACTCAATCAATCAATCAATGATGTACACTCAATCAATCAATGATGTACACTCAATCAATCAATGATGTACACTCAATCAATCAATGATGTACACTCAATCAATCAATGATGTACACTCAATCAATCAATTAATGATGTACACTCAATCAATCAATGATGTACACTCAATCAATCAATGATGTACACTCAATCAATTAATGATGTACACTCAATCAATCAATGATGTACACTCAATCAATCAATAATGTACACTCAATCAATTAATGATGTACACTCAATCAATCAATGATGTACACTCAATCAATCAATGATGTACACTCAATCAATCAATGATGTACACTCAATCAATCAATCAATCAATAATGTACCCTCAATCAATCAATAATGTACACTCAATCAATCAATGATGTACACTCAATCAATCAATAATGTACACTCAATCAATCAATGATGTACACTCAATCAATCAATGATGTACACTCAATCAATCAATGATGTACACTCAATCAATCAATGATGTACACTCAATCAATCAATCAATCAATAATGTACCCTCAATCAATCAATAATGTACACTCAATCAATCAATGATGTACACTCAATCAATCAATAATGTACACTCAATCAATCAATGATGTACACTCAATCAATCAATGATGTACACTCAATCAATCAATGATGTACACTCAATCAATCAATAACTCAATCAATCAATGATGTACACTCAATCAATCAATGATGTACACTCAATCAATCAATAACTCAATCAATCAATGATGTACACTCAATCAATCAATGATGTACACTCAATCAATCAATAACTCAATCAATCAATGATGTACACTCAATCAAGAAGGCATTGCTTTAGGATCAGTGCATGTTATTGTTATATTGGCATCAGTTGCATCAACTCAATAATTCACAGACCTGCTTGACAGTTGAAGACTGATTAATTGGAGGTGTACATGATGTCACCACGAGGTCACCATGAGGTCACCATGTATCTGCCTGCATATATCTGCTTTGGTACCTTTATACATGAAATATAGGGTCCACTCTGCTGGCCATCTCCTTCTGACAGGGCAGCATCCTCATCTGGGTTTGGCTCAATGAAGTCATACGGGTCCAGATCTGTAGGAACAAACACCAGGTTTATAAGCTCCTGCAGGGAGAACCAACTCCTCACTGTTGTCTGTAGCAACCGTGTAATCCAGGGTTGGGTTTGAGTTATAATTATGTCAACAAGTCACGTACCAACTTGTCCTAATAAAACAGGGCCTAAATAGGAAATAACTTACACATGAAATGGACCCGTGTGAACATAAGAACCCTAATCCAGTTAAGGTCATGTTTGAAGATGTATAATCCAATCCAATTAGAAATGGTTTAACTCAATAAAAATGTCTTCTGATTTCACTAGCGTGACATTGCTCTTATAAACACTTATAAGCCAAAACATTAGAAACAGACTACTGGAACAAAGTGCTCTGGACAGAGGAGTAAATGGTAGAGCTGTTTGGCTGCAATACCAGATGGCATTTTACTAGCCTTATGGAATGAAGATGCTTTTTTGATTACATCAACTGAGGCTGAACTGAGGTTGAACTGAGGTTGAACTGAGGTTGAACTGAGGCTGAACTGAGGTTGAACTGAGGCTGAACTGAGGTTGAACTGAGGTTGAACTGAGGCTGAACTGAGGCTGAATTGAGGCTGAACTGAGGCTGAACTGAGGCTGAACTGAGGCTGAACTGAGGCTGAACTGAGGCTGAACTGAGGCTGAACTGAGGCTGAACTGAGGTTGAACTGAGGCTGAACTGAGGCTGAACTGAGGCTGAACTGAGGCTGAACTGAGGCTGAACTGAGGCTGAACTGAGGCTGAACTGAGGCTGAACTGAGGCTGAACTGAGGCTGAACTGAGGCTGAACTGAGGCTGAACTGAGGCTGAACTGAGGCTGAACTGAGGCTGAACTGAGGCTGAACTGAGGCTGAACTGAGGCTGAACTGAGGCTGAACTGAGGCTGAACTGAGGCTGAACTGAGGCTGAACTGAGGCTGAACTGAGGCTGAACTGAGGCTGAACTGAGGTTGAACTGAGGTTGAACTGAGGCTGAACTGAGGCTGAACTGAGGCTGAACTGAGGTTGAACTGAGGCTGAACTGAGGCTGAACTGAGGCTGAACTGAGGCTGAACTGAGGCTGAACTGAGGCTGAACTGAGGCTGAACTGAGGTTGAACTGAGGCTGAACTGAGGCTGAACTGAGGCTGAACTGAGGTTGAACTGAGGCTGAACTGAGGTTGAACTGAGGCTGAACTGAGGCTGAACTGAGGCTGAACTGAGGCTGAACTGAGGTTGAACTGAGGCTGAACTGAGGCTGAACTGAGGCTGAACTGAGGCTGAACTGAGGCTGAACTGAGGCTGAACTGAGGCTGAACTGAGGTTGAACTGAGGCTGAACTGAGGCTGAACTGAGGCTGAACTGAGGCTGAACTGAGGCTGAACTGAGGCTGAACTGAGGCTGAATTGAGGCTGAACTGAGGCTGAACTGAGGCTGAACTGAGGCTGAACTGAGGCTGAACTGAGGCTGAACTGAGGTTGAACTGAGGCTGAACTGAGGCTGAACTGAGGCTGAACTGAGGTTGAACTGAGGCTGAACTGAGGTTGAACTGAGGCTGAACTGAGGCTGAACTGAGGCTGAACTGAGGCTGAACTGAGGCTGAACTGAGGTTGAACTGAGGTTGAACTGAGGCTGAACTGAGGCTGAACTGAGGCTGAACTGAGGCTGAACTGAGGCTGAACTGAGGTTGAACTGAGGCTGAACTGAGGTTGAACTGAGGCTGAACTGAGGTTGAACTGAGGCTGAACTGAGGCTGAACTGAGGTTGAACTGAGGCTGAACTGAGGCTGAACTGAGGCTGAACTGAGGCTGAACTGAGGCTGAACTGAGGCTGAACTGAGGCTGAACTGAGGCTGAACTGAGGCTGAACTGAGGCTGAACTGAGGCTGAACTGAGGTTGAACTGAGGCTGAACTGAGGTTGAACTGAGGCTGAACTGAGGCTGAACTGAGGCTGAACTGAGGCTGAACTGAGGCTGAACTGAGGCTGAACTGAGGTTGAACTGAGGCTGAACTGAGGCTGAACTGAGGCTGAACTGAGGCTGAACTGAGGCTGAACTGAGGCTGAACTGAGGTTGAACTGAGGCTGAACTGAGGTTGAACTGAGGCTGAACTGAGGCTGAACTGAGGCTGAACTGAGGTTGAACTGAGGCTGAACTGAGGCTGAACTGAGGTTGAACTGAGGCTGAACTGAGGCTGAACTGAGGTTGAACTGAGGCTGAACTGAGGTTGAACTGAGGCTGAACTGAGGTTGAACTGAGGCTGAACTGAGGCTGAACTGAGGCTGAACTGAGGCTGAACTGAGGCTGAACTGAGGCTGAACTGAGGCTGAACTGAGGTTGAACTGAGGCTGAACTGAGGTTGAACTGAGGCTGAACTGAGGCTGAACTGAGGTTGAACTGAGGCTGAACTGAGGCTGAACTGAGGTTGAACTGAGGCTGAACTGAGGCTGAACTGAGGCTGAACTGAGGCTGAACTGAGGCTGAACTGAGGTTGAACTGAGGCTGAACTGAGGCTGAACTGAACATAGAAGCAAAGCAACAACAGAAAAAATGTAGGGTTATGGAAAAGCTGAGTCAACAGGCAGAGATTCCTCCCAGTCAATGGAATGGAAGTTGTTTTGAAAGGTCGAGATGTGCTTTTCACATAAAGAGAAAACCATAATAAACCCCCACTACAAGACATGACATGTTCGGCATGTCATTGTCTTAGACAAGGCCAAATCCGTTGGGTGGAGTTGTCTTAGAAAAGGCCAAATCCGTTGGGTGGAGTTGTCTTAGACAAGGCCAAATCCGTTGGGTGGAGTTGTCTTAGAAAAGGCCAAATCCGTTGGGTGGAGTTGTCTTAGATAAGGCCAAATCCGTTGGGTGGAGTTGTTTTAGAGAAGGCCAAATTAGTTGGGTGGAGTTGTTTTAGAAAAGGCCAAATCCGTTGGGTGGAGTTGTTTTAGAGAAGGCCAAATTAGTTGGGTGGAGTTGTTTTAGAAAAGGCCAAATCCGTTGGGTGGAGTTGTTTTAGAGAAGGCCAAATTAGTTGGGTGGAGTTGTCTTAGAAAAGGCCAAATCCGTTGGGTGGAGTTGTTTTAGAGAAGGCCAAATTAGTTGGGTGGAGTTGTTTTAAAGAAGACCAAATCCGTTGGGTGGAATTGTTTTAGAAAAGGCCAAATCCGTTGGGTGGAGTTGTCTTAGAAAAGGCCAAATCCGTTTGGTGGAGTTGTCTTAGACAAGGCCAAATCCGTTGGGTGGAGTTGTCTTAGAGAAGGCCAAATCCGTTGGGTGGAGTTGTCTTAGAAAAGGCCAAATCCGTTGGGTGGAGTTGTCTTAGATAAGGCCAAATCCGTTGGGTGGAGTTGTTTTAGAGAAGGCCAAATTAGTTGGGTGGAGTTGTTTTAGAAAAGGCCAAATCCGTTGGGTGGAGTTGTCTTAGAAAAGGCCAAATCCGTTGGGTGGAGTTGTCTTAGAAAAGGCCAAATTAGTTGGGTGGAGTTGTTTTAGAAAAGGCCAAATCCGTTGGGTGGAGTTGTCTTAGAAAAGGCCAAATCCGTTTGGGTGGAGTTGTCTTAGACAAGGCCAAATCCGTTGGGTGGAGTTGTCTTAGAAAAGGCCAAATCCGTTGGGTGGAGTTGTCTTAGATAAGGCCAAATCCGTTGGGTGGAGTTGTTTTAGAAAAGGCCAAATCCGTTGGGTGGAGTTGTCTTAGAAAAGGCCAAATCCGTTGGGTGGAGTTGTCTTAGAAAAGGCCAAATCCGTTGGGTGGAGTTGTCTTAGAAAAGGCCAAATCCGTTGGGTGGAGTTGTCTATGACACTACATTTAAATAGGTGTTACCTTTGCTTGAGTCCATCTTTGAGAGGAGAGACAGGGCGTCTGCGCGGGCGGTCTCTGAGATCTGAGAGTGCAGACTGATGGTGTCATCGTCTGAAGGCTACAAACGGAGAGTTAGGCCAGGCAGGTTAAGAATTCAGGAGGGATTAACAACAGACTTCTGATCAGCTGTTAACTGAACATGCAACACACAATACAAACTGTGTTCAACTTAAGTCAGTGCTGACAAGAAATCACAGTTGGAATATCATAGAATATTAACTTTTTTATCCGTTCCAGCACCTAAACTAATTGTATCGGCACCAAAAATAAATAACAGCACCCTTTCTCCGTCCAAATCAAACTGTAACTAACTATAAAAAAAACATTTTAAATGATATAAATGAATATAAATGATTAAAAACATCAATATTCCATGGTTAAATGCCCGCCAATCAGCATTGGTACAAGCCAAGCCTCATCACAGTAGGTGACCTCTGACCTCTGTAGTAGACAGTCTTTTGTCCCCATTGTCACTGCCGATGCCAGAGTCAGGCCCGTGATTCTTACTGGGATAAAAATCCTCCAAGCTGCAGGGACAAAGAAAGGGAACATCCGTGAAATATTTTGTGGTCCCCCTGGAGCAGGTTTGGGAAACCAAGCTATAATATTACCAAACCCGGAGTTTTAGTTTCAATATTTATACACGTACTTATATTTAAATTGCCAATGAAGCCTAAAACAAATATACACTGCCATTCAAGTGTGGTGTTCAAGTATGGGGTCACTTAGAAAGGTTATTGGTTTCAAAAGGAAAGCCAATTATTTGTTAGCAATATAACATCTAATTAATCTGAAATACAGTGTAGACCTTGTTACTGTTGTAATTGACCATTGTGCCAGTAAGTGGATGTTATTCAACGTAATATTTCTACATCAGCGTAGTGCAGAGGCTCGTTATCAGCAAACATCAGTCCGGTTTTCCAGTGGCATTTTATGTTTGCTAATCCAAGTGTAGCATTTAAAAAGCTATGTGATAATCAAAAACCCTTCTGCACTTATATTAGTACTCACTTTGATGTACTTTTACCAGAGAAAAAGGTTTCTTTTGAAAACCAGGACATTTCTAAGTGACGCAAATCCTTTGAACGATGGTGTGTATGTGATAAATGTGTCAACACACTGAAAATCCAAACACAGAACTATAGAGATAATTGTGCAAACTCTGTCACACTTTCTTACCCTCACATACAGCAACAAAAATAAATACTATCACTTCCTTTTACAACAATGTGCGTCTGTATTGCATTCGTTTAGTGAGTTCTTGTTTGTTTTTATCTGTTTGTGTTTCTGTGTGTCTATGTGTGTCTATGTGTGTCTGTGTGTGTCTATGTGTGCGTGTGTGCGTGTGTGTGTGTGTGTGTCTGTGTGTGTCTGTGCGTGTGTGTCTGTGTGTGCGTGTGTGTGTCTGTGTGTGTCTGTGTGTGTCTGTGCGTGTGTGTCTGTGCGTGTGTGTGTCTGTGTGTGTCTGTGTGTGTCTGTGCGTGTGTGTCTGTGCGTGTGTGTGTGTGTGTGTGTGTGTGTGTGTGTGTGTGTGTGTGTGAGTGAGTGGGTGTGTGTTCTCTCACGCATCTGCACACACACACCTGAGAAAAACATTGTTACACATTTGTTCATCTTTCAAATATGTTAATTGTGCCTTTCAGCAAAGTTCCTAGACATGTCCGTACAATCACACCATAGCATGACACAGACAATCCTGTACAAGTTCTAAAGCATCAGTCAGGTTCTACACTGTACAAGATCTAAAGCATCAGACAGATTCTATACTGTACAAGATCTAAAGCATCAGACAGGTTCTATACTGTACAAGATCTAAAGCATCAGACAGATTCTATACTGTACAAGATCTAAAGCATCAGACAGGTTCTATACTGTACAAGATCTAAAGCATCAGACAGGTTCTATACTGTACAAGATCTAAAGCATCAGACAGGTTCTATACTGTACAACAGAGCTGTGCTCGAGACCACCTAAAGCGAGACCGAGACGAGACCGAGACCGAAGGGGGCCGAGACCGAGACGAGACCAAGACCGAAGGGGGCCGAGACCGAGACGAGACCGATACCAAAGGGGGCCGAGACCGAGACCAGTCATATCAACACTAAATAATATGACATGTTTTTGGTCCAATGACCAATGTAAAAAAAACACTTGACCAACAGCATCAGATCATCTACTGTGTTGTCATCCTGAATTAAATGAATTTTATTAAAAGAGTATCTAGGCCTATTTATTGTCTTATGTAAACATAAAATACGAAAATAAAACCATGATTTTAAAATGCACAGGCTATGATATTAAAATTTCAAAAAATCGAATAAATGAAAATCCATCAAACTGTATGTCCTATGTTGATGTAGTAAATGCTAACACATTTTAGATCACAAGCGACTTGCAATCAAATGATTTGCGCATGATTGGCCGATAAACAAATCTATTTATAATTATTTATCCGTCCACAGGCACGCAGCTTCAGTTGTTTGTCTGCTTGAGCAGGACACGCAAACGAACCGGTTGCACTGCGAACAGTGTTCATTATTGTTACGAGTGCACATGAGACAGCAGCAAACTAACCCGGTTGAACTGCGCACAGTGTTCATATAGATCAGACCAAAACCCTTCCAGTTTAATAAAGATCGGACCAAAACGGGTTCAATTTCATATAGATCGGACCATAACCGTTCCAGTTTTATGCTCTTTCTGCCGTATGCCCCCCGGACTTATGTATGTCCCACGTCCTTCTGTGTGCATGAGTAATTTCATTTATCGCCCATTTGTAGTTAGCCTATTAATAATTATTGTTTATATTCGTTTAATTTCGATACAAAACAATATTTTGTTGAAGTCTCTTGTAGGCTATATGAATACACTGTGGTTCATTCGTTATTAATTATTGAGTGCAATAGGCGCATGACACATGAATGGGGCTGTATGTATTTGGCGGAATTCGTTCTGTTTATTTAGCGAAACATATTTCTTTATAAACGTACCTCTTTTTTTGTAGTTCAACCAAGCCAATCAGACTATTGTCTATATGTGTTCTCGTAGTATTTGTCTGTGTATCGCCCATTCAACCATTGCCATCATAGGCTCAGTGAAGTGTGATCGGTGTCTGGGTACCGCAATTAGGGTACCAACGCCCAGCGGCGTGGGATTTTGGCGACAGGAAGGCAGTTTAGGTATCAAAAAACATGTAAATAGTAGTTTTATATATTGTTCGGTTTGTGATTTTGCAATTCTGAAAACGGGACATGGTAAAATGCACGTATCTAGGAAAAGTCATGATGGACGAGGCTGTAGCTTTTCAACATGATATATGTATTTTAATTACTAACCGCTGTGTGTTTTCGGACAAATTATTTATTTGTGCTCAATGTACTGAATATAGGCAAAACGAATATAATGGCAGATTGTGCAGACATGTTCGAGCATATGTTTAAGATTGAAGTATTTACGTGAATGGGTGCACCCTCTAGCGACGCTGGGGGTGGGCTTTTCTTCAAAAGTAGATAGCCATTGGCGGGATAAGCCACATCAGAAAAAAACAGTCTGACTCTGGACGAAATACAGCCAATGGAAATACAGCCTCTACATGTCATACTTAAATATTTTTCTAGAAAAAATTGTGGGCGATAATTTCTACGCTGGTCTCGGCTGGTCTCGGAAGAATTTACGAGTCCTTACTGTCCGAGACCGAGTCGAGACCGAGTCCAAATGTAACCGAGACCGAGACGAGACCGAGACCTTAAAAAAGTGGTCTCGAGACCGGTCTCGAGACCGAGACCGGTCTCGAGTACTACAGCTCTGCTGTACAAGATCTAAAGCATCAGACATGTTCTATACTGTACAAGATCTAAAGCATCAGACAGGTTCTATACTGTACAAGATCTAAAGCATCAGACAGGTTCTATACTGTACAAGATCTAAAGCATCAGACAGGTTCTATACTGTACAAGATCTAAAGCATCAGACAGGTTCTATACTGTACAAGATCTAAAGCATCAGACAGGTTCTATACTGTACAAGATCTAAAGCATCAGACAGGTTCTATACTGTACAAGATCTAAAGCATCAGACAGGTTCTATACTATACAAGATCTAAAGCATCAGACAGGTTCTATACTGTACAAGATCTAAAGCATCAGACAGGTTCTATACTGTACAAGATCTAAAGAATCAAAACTTCCTGGAAGCAACAACACTTCCTTGATGCAACAACACTTCCTGGATGCAACGACACTTCCTGGATGCAATGACACTTCCTGGATGCAACGACACTTCCTGGATGCAACGACACTTCCTGGATTCAACGACACTTCCTGGATGCAACGACACCTACTGGATGCAACGACACTTCCTGTATGCAATGACACTTCCTGGATGCAACGACACTTCCTGAATGCAACGACACTTCCTGGATGCAATGACACTTCCTGGATGCAACGACACTTCCTGGATGCAACGACACTTCCTGGATGCAACAACACTCCTCTATAACTTGGTGTCGTGATGCTTCTACAACAACAAGCTGGATTGGTTGTCCCGTTGCTTGCACTGACTTGCTAATGTGATAGAAACATCTTTCAAGTGGGTTAAACAGACAAACAGACAAACAGACATGATGCACAGGAGTGGGCTGCTGCCACAATCAGCCATTATCCAGTCCAATCTAAACATGTTTTTGGTATTGCCATGTAGTCACCATTGATGATGACATCCTATCATTCTCAATAGGCGATCCTATCTGCAGATCCAACCGGAACACTGACCCATCCTAATGTCTGATCTTTATTGACAACCACATTACATTATCCAGTCGCAGGTGTTCCAACTGACAAACGTATCCCATCATTCATTCAACACATAAGAAAACATCTTTCACTAAAGAACACAACTTACTGTGACATTAAAATGTGTTACAACCAGAGAAGATTTGTTTTTTATTTTACACATTTGGACATGTGGGTGTGTAACGTTTACCTCAACAGAGATAAAAGCAACCTCATGGAGTGTAGAGAGGGGGGGCTGCCTCCTGTATAGAGAGTGTGGGGGGTGGGGGCTACCTCCTGTATAGAGAGTGTGGGGGTGGGGGCTACCTCCTGTATAGAGAGTTTGGGGGTGGGGGCTACCTCCTGTATAGAGAGTGTGAGGGGTGGGGGCTACCTCCTGTATAGAGAGTTTGGGGGTGGGGGCTACCTCCTGTATAGAGAGTGTGGGGGTGGGGGCTACCTCCTGTATAGAGAGTGTGGGGGTGGGGGCTACCTCCTGTAAAGGGAGTGTGGGGGGTGGGGGCTACCTCCTGTATAGAGAGTGTGGGGGCTACCTCCTGTATAGAGAGTGTGGGGGGTGGGGGCTACCTCCTGTATAGAGAGTGTGAGGGGTGGGGGCTACCTCCTGTATAGAGAGTGTGGGGGGTGGGGGCTACCTCCTGTATAGGGAGTGTGGGGCTACCTCCTGTATAGAGAGTGTGGGGGCTACCTCCTGTATAGAGAGTTTGGGGGTGGGGGCTACCTCCTGTATAGAGAGTGTGAGGGGTGGGGGCTACCTCCTGTATAGAGAGTGTGGGGGTGGGGGCTACCTCCTGTAAAGGGAGTGTGGGGGTGGGGGCTACCTCCTGTATAGAGAGTGTGGGGGCTACCTCCTGTATAGAGAGTGTGGGGGTGGGGGCTACCTCCTGTATAGAGAGTGTGGGGGCTACCTCCTGTATAGAGAGTGTGGGGGGTGGGGGCTACCTCCTGTATAGAGAGTGTAGGGGGCTACCTCCTGTATAGAGAGTGTGGGGGTGGGGGCTACCTCCTGTATAGAGAGTGTAGGGGGCTACCTCCTGTATAGAGAGTGTAGGGGGCTACCTCCTGTATAGAGAGTGTGGGGGTGGGGGCTACCTCCTGTATAGAGAGTGTGGGGGTGGGGGCTACCTCCTGTATAGAGAGTGTGGGGGTGGGGGCTACCTCCTGTATAGAGAGTGTGGGGGTGGGGGCTACCTCCTGTATAGAGAGTGTGGGGGGCTACCTCCTGTATAGAGAGTATGGGGGTGGGGGCTACCTCCTGTATAGAGAGTGTAGGGGGCTACCTCCTGTATAGGGAGTGTGGGGGTGGGGCTACCTCCTGTATAGGGAGTGTGGGGGGTACCTCCAGTATAGAGAGTGTGGGGGGCTACCTCCTGTATAGAGAGTGTGGGGGTGGGGGCTACCTCCTGTATAGAGAGTGTGGGGGCTACCTCCTGTAAAGGGAGTGTAGGGGGCTAACTCCTGTAAAGAGAGTGTAGGGGGCTACCTCCTGTATAGAGAGTGTGGGGGGGGGGCTACCTCCTGTAAAGGGAGTGTGGGGGTGGGGGCTACCTCCTGTATAGAGAGTGTGGGGGGGGCTACCTCCTGTATAGGGAGTGGGGGGGCTACCTCCTGTATAGAGAGTGTAGGGGGCTACCTCCTGTATAGGGATTGTGGGGGGTACCTCCTGTGTAGGGAGTGTAGGGGGGGGGTACCTCCTGTATAGAGTGTAGGGGGGGGCTACCTCCTGTGTAGGGGGGTTGACAGGCACCTGTGGCATCTATAATGTGGGAACCCCAATACCTGTCAGTGAGAGGCTGTGGGGGGCAGCGTTTGCCCAGGGATGGCATGTCCAGAGAGTCAGGCTTTTTATCCAACCTACATGCCTGCATGTTCAGGTACTTAAAGATGTGCACCTTCCCCTTTAAACAGATCTGAAATACACAAATACATTTTTTAAAATTCAGAGTGTTACAATTAAATACACAAATACACTATATATATATTAAAGTGTTACAATTAAATACACAAATACACTAAATATATTTCAGATTGTTACAATTAAATACACAAATATCAAGTACACTATATATATTTTAACACTATATATATTTTAAAGTGTTACAATAAAAATACACAAATATACTAAATATATTTTAGAATGTAACAGTTAAGTCCAAGCAACTATTTAAATTAAATAATTAGAGAACAAAACTGCCCACTAGATGGTGCAATTGTTCCTCAGAGACTGTATCTTATGATGATTCCTTCACAGATAGGGGGAGCTGTTTCTAGGACTGTTATAAAGATGAGGATAATCTGTGTATTACTGGGTGGCAACATCTCCCTGATAGCAAGCAAGCAAGTTTATTTATATAAATGCAATTCATACATAGATACATAACTTCAAAGTGCTGTACAAAGTCAGAAATAAGAAATAGTCAAATGTATTTCATATTCATAGCAACCTGGTCCATAACATGTTTTCATTTATGCCATATATTAGAATAAAAACAAATAAAAAAATCTAAAGGGCAATAAGAACAAATTAGAACACAATTAAAATAGACTTAACAGTGCGGTAAAGTTTAAGCGCTCAGTCAGATGCTTGTGAAAAGACAAAAAAGATAAATGTTTTTTATATTGGCTTTAGAAAATGGATACATTTGGGACACGTCTAAGATCTTCTGGTAATTTATTCCAGTTGCCTGTGGCGTAACTGCTGAATGCAGCTTCACCATGTTTAGTTTGGACTCTGGGATCTAGCTGTCCTGAGTTCAGTGATCTATGTGCCCTTCCAGGTTTATAACCTTCAAACATATCAGAGATGTATTCAGGGCGCAGACTGATCAGTGATTCTCAGACTACAAGCATCACTTTAACATCTATTCTGTAACTGACTGGAAGCCAGTGCAAAGATTTAAGAACTGGAGTGATGTGTTCTGTTCTCTTAGTTTAGTTAACATTCTAGCAGCAGCATTCTGAATGAGCTGCAGCTGTTTTACAGTCTTTTGGGGGAGTCCAGTTAAAAGCCCATTACAGCAGTCAACCCTGGAAATGAATGCATGGATTAGCTTCTCTTTCTATTTTTGACACCAGGTCCTTGATTCTGGGTATATTTTAAAGATGATAGAACGCTGCTTTGATATGACTGGTGAACGTGAGATCTGAGCCTATCATTACACCTAGATTACGCACTTGGTCCCTGGTTTTTAGGGCTCGAGAATCCAGCTATTTTCTAATATTAATTATTATATTTTAGTTGCCAAATGAAATAATCTCAGTGAGTCTATTGAGCTGCAGTCAGATGGTTCTAGAGCCATATATATTTGAGTATCATCTGCATTACTATGGTAGTTAATGTTGTTGTTCTGTAGAATTTGGCCCAGAGGCAGCATATAGAGATTGAACAGAAGTTATCAGAGAATTGATCCCTGGGGAATTCCACATGTCATAGCCACCTTATTAGATTCATGATTGCAGATAGTGACAAAGTAACTCCGCCCATCTAAATAACACCTGAACCAATTAAGGACTCTACCGGAGAGTCTTATCTAATTTTCCAGGCTGTCCAGAAGTGTTGTATGATCTAAAGTGTCAAATGCAGTACTGAGATCTCGTAGAACCAAAACTGTAATATTATCAGAATCAGTATATATCATTTAATACTTTTATCAGAGCCGTTTCAGTACTATGGTGAGGTCGGAAGCCTGATTGGAATTTGTCTAAGAGACCGTTTGAGTTCACAAAATTGCTGAGTTGATTGAGGACCACCTTCTCAATAATATTGGCTTTAAAAGGTAGATTTGATGCAGGTCTATAGTTGTTTAATATAGATATTGTCCGGTGTTCTCTTTGTAAAGAGCTATTAACTATTGGCTTCAGATCCATTTTTATGGAGTTAAAATAGTTTAATAGTCTGACGGTAGTGTGTCAAGATAGACAATGGCAGTGAGATGTATTCCTAGCACTTTAGAGAACACACAGGTACCTGGGCAGGTGGAGACTGCATGGGGTTATTGTCCAGGATAATGTGCTGCAGTTGCCTGAGTTTCCTGTAGACAGGAGGGATCTCTGTGATCTTATTGCAGGAGAAGTCCAGTCCGATGAGGGGCAAGTCTGCCAGCTCTGGAAAGGAGAGAGAGAGAGAGAGAGAGAGAGGGAGAGAGAAAGAGAGAGAGAGTGAGGGGGAGAGGGAGAGAGAGAGAGGGAGAGAGAGAGAGGGAGAGAGGGAGAGAAAGAGAGAGAGAGTGAGAGGGAGAGGGAGAGAGAGAGAGGGAGAGAGAGAGAGAGAGGGAGGGAGAGGGAGAGACAGAGAAAGAAACAATGAAAAGACATTAGTGGCCTAGGTGTGCATGTGTGTCTCACCGCTGGAAACCAGACAGAGTGAGGTAGGGTATAGGTTAGGGAGAGAGAGAGAGGGAGGTGGGGTATTGGTTAGGGAGAGAGAGAGAGGGAGGTGGGGTATTGGTTAGGGAGAGAGAGAGTGAGGTAGGGTATTGGTTAGGGAGAGAGAGAGAGGGAGGTGGGGTATTGGTTAGGGAGAGAGAGAGTGAGGTAGGGTATTGGTTAGGGAGAGAGAGAGTGAGGTAGGGTATTGGTTAGGGAGAGAGAGAGAGAGAGAGTGAGGTGGGGTATTGGTTAGGGAGAGAGAGAGAGAGTGAGGTAGGGTATAGGTTAGGGAGAGAGAGAGAGGTAGGGTATTGGTTAGAGAGAGAGAGAGACGGAGGTGGGGTATTGGTTAGGGAGAGAGAGAGTGAGGTAGGGTATTGGTTAGGGAGAGAGAGAGAGAGTGAGGTAGGGTATTGGTTAGGGAGAGAGAGAGAGAGAGTGAGGTGGGGTATTGGTTAGGGAGAGAGAGAGAGAGAGAGAGGTGGGGTATTGGTTAGGGAGAGAGAGAGAGAGTGAGAGAGAGAGAGAGAGTGAGGTAGGGTATTGGTTAGAGAGAGAGAGTGAGGTAGGGTATTGGTTAGGGAGAGAGAGAGAGGTAGGGTATTGGTTAGGGAGAGAGAGAGAGTGAGAGAGAGAGTGAGGTAGGGTATTGGTTAGAGAGAGAGAGAGAGAGAGAGAGAGAGGTAGGGTATTGGTTAGGGAGAGAGAGTGAGGTAGGGTATTGGTTAGGGAGAGAGAGAGAGGTAGGGTATTGGTTAGAGAGAGAGAGAGTGAGGTAGGGTATTGGTTAGAGAGAGAGAGAGTGAGGTAGGGTATTGGTTAGGGAGAGAGAGAGTGAGGTAGGGTATTGGTTAGGGAGAGAGAGAGTGAGGTAGGGTATTGGTTAGAGAGAGAGAGAGTGAGGTAGGGTATTGGTTAGAGAGAGAGAGAGTGAGGTAGGGTATTGGTTAGAGAGAGAGTGAGGTAGGATATTGGTTAGGGAGAGAGAGAGTGAGGTAGGGTATTGGTTAGGGAGAGAGAGAGTGAGGTAGGGTATTGGTTAGGGAGAGAGAGAGTGAGGTAGGGTATTGGTTAGGGAGAGAGAGTGAGGTAGGGTATTGGTTAGAGAGAGAGTGAGGTAGGGTATTGGTTAGGGAGAGAGAGAGTGAGGTAGGGTATTGGTTAGGGAGAGAGAGAGTGAGGTAGGGTATTGGTTAGAGAGAGAGAGAGTGAGGTAGGATATTGGTTAGGGAGAGAGAGTGAGGTAGGGTATTGGTTAGGGAGAGAGAGAGTGAGGTAGGGTATTGGTTAGGGAGAGAGAGAGTGAGGTAGGGTATTGGTTAGAGAGAGAGAGAGAGTGAGGTAGGATATTGGTTAGGGAGAGAGAGAGTGAGGTAGGGTATTGGTTAGGGAGAGAGAGAGTGAGGTAGGGTATTGGTTAGGGAGAGAGAGAGTGAGGTAGGGTATTGGTTAGAGAGAGAGAGAGAGTGAGGTAGGGTATTGGTTAGAGAGAGAGAGAGTGAGGTAGGGTATTGGTTAGGGAGAGAGAGAGTGAGGTAGGGTATTGGTTAGAGAGAGAGAGAGTGAGGTAGGGTATTGGTTAGAGAGAGAGAGTGAGGTAGGGTATTGGTTAGAGAGAGAGAGAGTGAGGTAGGATATTGGTTAGGGAGAGAGAGAGTGAGGTAGGGTATTGGTTAGAGAGAGAGAGTGAGGTAGGGTATTGGTTAGAGAGAGAGAGAGTGAGGTAGGGTATTGGTTAGAGAGAGAGAGAGTGAGGTAGGGTATTGGTTAGGGAGAGAGAGAGTGAGGTAGGGTATTGGTTAGAGAGAGAGAGAGTGAGGTAGGGTATTGGTTAGAGAGAGAGAGAGTGAGGTAGGGTATTGGTTAGAGAGAGAGAGAGTGAGGTAGGGTATTGGTTAGGGGGAGAGTGAGTGAGGTAGGGTATTGGTTAGAGAGAGAGAGAGTGAGGTAGGGTATTGGTTAGGGAGAGAGAGAGTGAGGTAGGGTATTGGTTAGAGAGAGAGAGTGAAGTAGGGTATTGGTGAGAGAGAGTGAGGTAGGGTATTGGTTAGTGAGAGAGAGAGTGAGGTAGGGTATTGGTTAGGGAGAGAGAGTGGCTGGGTACCTTCAGGCAACATGTGAAGACAGTTCCTCCTGATGTTGAGTTCCCGTAAGGCATGGAGCCTCCCAACCTGAGGGGGCAGCACCTGGATCTCATTACAGCTGATGTCCTACAGGGGGAGGAAATTAACATACTGTCATAAACAAAGAATGGACACAGATAAAATACAAACACCAATGTACACAGTATTACACACACTAATGTACACAGTATTACACACACACCAATGTACACAGTATTACACACACTAATGTACACAGTATTACACACACTATTGTACACAGTATAACACACACTAATGTACACAGTATTACACACACTAATGTACACAGTATTACACACACTAATGTACACAGTATTACACACACTAATGTACACAGTATTACACACACTAATGTACACAGTATTACACACACTAATGTACACAGTATTACACACACTAATGTACACAGTATTACACACACTAATGTACACAGTATTACACACACTAATGTACACAGTATTACACACACTAATGTACACAGTATTACACACACTAATGTACACAGTATTACACACACTAATGTACACAGTATTACACACACTAATGTACACAGTATTACACACACTAATGTACACAGTAATACACACACTAATGTACACAGTATTACACACGCAAGCTCATAAACGTACATACACAAACACAGAGACAGAAACTCTGGGCCAGTCCTTACCAGTTCCATCAGCTCTTTGGCCTTCCCAATCTCTTCTGGGATGGACACCAGCTTGTTATTACTCACCACCAGCACTTTGAGTGGGAGGTTAAACAGGTATTTTGGCAACGTTGAAAGAAGGTTCCGACTACGCAAACACAAAATCCACAAGCACAGTATTCAGGCTTCATGGTCGTTATAATGGAAGGGAAAGATCTAGATATTCAGGTCTCTCTTAAGGTTACACCATAACATTAGTGAAACCAGAAGTATTCCGGTCTCTCTGTAGGTTACACCATAACATTAGTGAAACCAGAAGTATTCCGGTCTCCCTGTAGGTTACACCATAACATTAGTGAAACCAGGAGTATGTAGGTCTCTCTGTAGATTACACCATAAGATTAGTGAAACCAGGAGTATGTAGGTCTCTCTGTAGGTTACACCATAAGATTAGTGAAACCAGAAGTATTCTGGTCTCTCTGTAGGTTACACCATAAGATTAGTGAAACCAGGAGTATGTAGGTCTCTCTGTAGGTTACACAATCACATTAGTGAAACCAGGAGTATGTAGGTCTCTCTGTAGGTTACACAATCACATTAGTGAAACCAGAAGTATTCTGGTCTCTCTGTAGGTTACACCATAAGATTAGTGAAACCAGAAGTATTCTGGTCTCTCTGTAGGTTACACCATAACATTAGTGAAACCAGGAGTATGTAGGTCTCTCTGTAGGTTACACCATAAGATTAGTGAAACCAGGAGTATGTAGGTCTCTCTGTAGGTTACACCATAACATTAGTGAAACCAGAAGTATTCTGGTCTCTCTGTAGGTTACAATTTGAAATCATAAAGTCAACCAATCACCTCCCAGTGAGTCATCACTGACCTGATGTTGAGATAGGTCAGCATCTGCAGGTTGATGACGGCTTCAGGGACACATTTGATGCAGTTGTGATAGAGGTTCAGGGACTCCAGGGGGGCGAACAGACACACCTCTGGAGGGATCTCTGTGAGCCTGTTCTTGGAGAGATCTGGTGGAGGAATGGAGACAGAGAGAGCAGGTGAGGTCTGTGGACATACTGGGACAACATACATATAGAGACAGAGAGCAGGTGAGGTCTGTGGACATACTGGGACAACATACATGGAGACAGAGAGCAGGTGAGGTCTGTGGACATACTGGGACAACATACATGTGGAAACAGAGAGCAGGTGAGGTCTGTATACATACTTGGAGAACATACATATAGAGACAGAGAGCAGGTGAGGTCTGTAGACATACTGGGACAACATACATGTTTAGACAGAGAGCAGGTGAGGTCTGTGGACATACTGGGACAACATACATGTTTAGACAGAGAGCAGGTGAGGTCTGTAGACATACTGGGACAACATACATGTGGAAACAGAGAGCAGGTGAGGTCTGTAGACATACTGGGACAACATACATATAAAGACAGAGAGCAGGTGAGGTCTGTAGACATACTGGGACAACATACATGTGGAAACAGAGAGCAGGTGAGGTCTGTAGACATACTGGGACAACATACATATAAAGACAGAGAGCAGGTGAGGTCTGTAGACATACTGGGACAACATACATATAGAGACAGAGAGCAGGTGAGGTCTGTAGACATACTGGGACAACATACATGTGGAAACAGAGAGCAGGTGAGGTCTGTAGACATACTGGGACAACATACATATAGAGACAGAGAGCATGTGAGGTCTGTAGACATACTGGGACAACATACATGTGGAAACAGAGAGCAGGTGAGGTCTGTAGACATACTGGGACAAAATACATATAAAGACAGAGAGCAGGTGAGGTCTGTAGACATACTGGGACAACATACATATAGAGACAGAGAGCATGTGAGGTCTGTAGACATACTGGGACAACATACATGTGGAAACAGAGAGCAGGTGAGGTCTGTAGACATACTGGGACAAAATACATATAAAGACAGAGAGCAGGTGAGGTCTGTAGACATACTGGGACAACATACATATAGAGACAGACAACTGTATACACAACATACATGGAGACAGAGAGCAGGTGAGGTCTGAGACAGACATACTACTGGGACAACATACATATAGAGACAGAGAGCAGGTGAGGTCTGTAGACATACTGGGACAACATACATATAGAGACAGAGAGCAGGTGAGGTCTGTAGACATACTGGGACAACATGTGGAGACAGAGAGCAGGTATCTGTAAAGACAACAGGTGAGATCTGTACTGTGGACATACTGGGACAACATACATATAGAGACAGAGAGCAGGTGGAACACAACAGGTACATGTGGAGACAGAGAGCAGGTGAGGTCTGTAGACATACTGGGACAACATACATGGAGACAGAGAGCAGGTGAGGTCTGTAGACATACTGGGAAAACATACATGGAGACAGAGAGCAGGTGAGGTCTGTGGACATACTGGGACAACATACATGTGGAGACAGAGAGCAGGTGAGGTCTGTAGACATACTGGGACAACATACATATAGAGACAGAGAGCAGGTGAGGTCTGTAGACATACTGGGACAACATACATGGAGACAGAGAGCAGGTGAGGTCTGTAGACATACTGGGACAACATACATGTGGAGACAGAGAGCAGGTGAGGTCTGTAGACATACTGGGACAACATACATGGAGACAGAGAGCAGGTGAGGTCTGTAGACATACTGGGACAACATACATGTGGAGACAGAGAGCAGGTGAGGTCTGTAGACATACTGGGACAACATACATGGAGACAGAGAGCAGGTGAGGTCTGTAGACATACTGGGACAACATACATGTGGAGACAGAGAGCAGGTGAGGTCTGTAGACATACTAGGACACCATATATATAGAGACAGAGAGCAGGTGAGGTCTGTAGACATACTGGGACACCATATATATAGAGACAGAGAGCAGGTGAGGTCTGTGGACATACTGGGACAACATACATGTGGAGACAGAGAGCAGGTGAGGTCTGTGGACATACTGGGACAACATACATGAGCACAAATATATATATACAGCTCCGTACACAACAATATCCATTTGATAGCATAGATCAGGTCCCAATGTGGTTCAATCAACACATAATCCAAACAGTAGCTACAGACAGTGCTACAGTGCTACAGTGCTATATGGCTATAGTGCTACAGTGCTATAGGGCTACAGTGCTGTAGTGCTACAGGGCTATAGTGCTACAGGGCTATAGTGCACAGTGAAACAGTGCTATAGTGCTACAGTGCTATAGTGCTACAAGGCTATATGGCTATAAGGCTATAGTGCTACAGGGCTATAGTGCTACAGGGCTATAGTGCTACAGTGATACAGTGCTATAGTGCTACAAGGCTATATGGCTATAAGGCTATAGTGCTACAGGGCTATATGGCTATAAGGCTATAGTGCTACAGGGCTATATGGCTATAAGGCTATAGTGCTACAGGGCTATATGTCTACAAGGCTATAAGGCTATATTGCTACAGGGCTATATGGCTATAAGGCTATAGTGCTACTGGGCTATATGTCTACAAGGCTATATGGCTATAAGGCTATAGTGCTACAGGGCTATATGGCTATAAGGCTATAGTGCTACTGGGCTATATGTCTACAAGGCTATATGGCTATAAGGCTATAGTGCTACAGGGCTATATGGCTATAAGGCTATAGTGCTACTGGGCTATATGTCTACAAGGCTATATGGCTATAAGGCTATAGTGCTACAGGGCCATATGGCTATAGTGGTACAGGGCTATATGGCTATAAGGCTATAGTGCTACAGGGCTATATGTCTACAAGGCTATATGGCTATAAGGCTATATTGCTACAGGGCTATATGGCTATAAGGCTATAGTGGTACAGGGCTATATGGCTATAAGGCTATATTGCTACAGGGCTATATGGCTATAAGGCTATAGTGCTACAGGGCTATATGTCTACAAGGCTACAGGGCTATAAGGCTATAGTGCTACAGGGCCATATGGCTATAAGGCTATAGTGCTACAGGGCTATATGTCTACAAGGCTACAGGGCTATAAGGCTATAGTGCTACAGGGCCATATGGCTATAAGGCTATAGTGCTACAGGGCTATATGTCTACAAGGCTATAGGGCTATACGGCTATACGGCTACAGTGCTACAGCTACTTGGATAAAATCATCCAGGAAGATCAGACAGATTACAGACTTCCACTAATCAATACGTCTGAACGAGTGATCGATGGAGACAGGGAATGCTGCTGAAAGTATGAGCTGAATGCCACAAGGACTAAGCACAGATTTATTCCACAGATGTATTCCATACTAGCACACATGCCACAAGGACTAAGCACAGATTTATTCCACAGATTGATTCCATACTAGCACACATGCCACAAGGACTAAGCACAGATTTATTCCACAGATTTATTCCACAGATGAATTCCATACTAGCACACACGCCACAAGGACTAAGCACAGATTTATTCCACAGATTTATTCCACAGATGTATTCCATACTAGCACACATGCTCATCCATGTTCATTCCCAGAATCAGTCTTTAATCAATAAATAAGTGGATAATATGCAAGCCCCCCCCCCTCACTGTGCTAACTGTGTCGTAACAATAGCTGTGCAGCTGACACACACACAGTCATTTCTACCTTAAATAACGGCGACTCTAGGCTCCCAGAATGACTGGGCTAATTAAGCTCCTCGTTTGTGTAATTAATCAACAACGATTGGTGAATCCGAGACAGTCACAGGTAAATGCTAATTGGGATCAACACCATAAAAATCCCTAATATATCCAGACAGGTACTAACCCCAATACACTAACCCCAATATATCCAAACAGGTACTAACCCCAATATACTAACCCCAATATATCCAAACAGGTACTAACCCCAATATACTAACCCCAATATATCCAAACAGGTACTAACCCCAATATACTAACCCCAATATATCCAGACAGGTACTAACCCCAATATACTAACCCCAATATATCCAGACAGGTACTAACCCCAATATACTAACCCCAATATATCCAGACAGGTACTAACCCCAATACACTAACCCCAATATATCCAAACAGGTACTAACCCCAATATACTAACCCCAATATATCCAGACAGGTACTAACCCCAATATACTAACCCCAATATATCCAGACAGGTACTAACCCCAATATACTAACCCCAATATATCCAAACAGGTACTAACCCCAATATACTAACCCCAATATATCCAAACAGGTACTAACCCCAATATACTAACCCCAATATATCCAGACAGGTACTAACCCCAATATACTAACCCCAATATATCCAAACAGGTACTAACCCCAATATACTAACCCCAATATATCCAAACAGGTACTAACCCCAATATACTAACCCCAATATATCCAAACAGGTACTAACCCCAATATACTAACCCCAATATATCCAAACAGGTACTAACCCCAATATACTAACCCCAATATATCCAAACAGGTACTAACCCCAATATACTAACCCCAATATATCCAAACAGGTACTAACCCCAATATACTAACCCCAATATATCCAAACAGGTACTAACCCCAATATACTAACCCCAATATATCCAAACAGGTACTAACCCCAATATACTAACCCCAATATATCCAAACAGGTACTAACCCCAATATACTAACCCCAATATATCCAAACAGGTACTAACCCCAATATACTAACCCCAATATATCCAGACAGGTACTAACCCCAATACACTAACCCCAATATATCCAAACAGGTACTAACCCCAATATACTAACCCCAATATATCCAAACAGGTACTAACCCCAATATACTAACCCCAATATATCCAAACAGGTACTAACCCCAATATACTAACCCCAATATATCCAAACAGGTACTAACCCCAATATACTAACCCCAATATATCCAAACAGGTACTAACCCCAATATACTAACCCCAATATATCTAAACAGGTACTAACCCCAATATACTAACCCCAATATATCCAGACAGGTACTAACCCCAATATACTAACCCCAATATATCCAAACAGGTACTAACCCCAATATACTAACCCCAATATATCCAAACAGGTACTAACCCCAATATACTAACCCCAATATATCCAGACAGGTACTAACCCCAATATACTAACCCCAATATATCCAGACAGGTACTAACCCCAATATACTAACCCCAATATATCCAAACAGGTACTAACCCCAATATACTAACCCCAATATATCCAGACAGGTACTAACCCCAATATACTAACCCCAATATATCCAAACAGGTACTAACCCCAATATACTAACCCCAATATATCCAGACAGGTACTAACCCCAATACACTAACCCCAATATATCCAAACAGGTACTAACCCCAATATACTAACCCCAATATATCCAAACAGGTACTAACCCCAATATACTAACCCCAATATATCCAAACAGGTACTAACCCCAATATACTAACCCCAATATATCCAGACAGGTACTAACCCCAATATACTAACCCCAATATATCCAGACAGGTACTAACCCCAATATACTAACCCCAATATATCCAAACAGGTACTAACCCCAATATACTAACCCCAATATATCCAGACAGGTACTAACCCCAATATACTAACCCCAATATATCCAAACAGGTACTAACCCCAATATACTAACCCCAATATATCCAGACAGGTACTAACCCCAATATACTAACCCCAATATATCCAAACAGGTACTAACCCCAATATACTAACCCCAATATATCCAGACAGGTACTAACCCCAATATACTAACCCCAATATATCCAAACAGGTACTAACCCCAATATACTAACCCCAATATATCCAAACAGGTACTAACCCCAATATATAACCCCAATATATCCAAACAGGTACTAACCCCAATATACTAACCCCAATATATCCAGACAGGTACTAACCCCAATATACTAACCCCAATATATCCAAACAGGTACTAACCCCAATATACTAACCCCAATATATCCAGACAGGTACTAACCCCAATATACTAACCCCAATATATCCAAACAGGTACTAACCCCAATATACTAACCCCAATATATCCAAACAGGTACTAACCCCAATATACTAACCCCAATATATCCAGACCGGTACTAACCCCAATATACTAACCCCAATATATCCAAACAGGTACTAACCCCAATATACTAACCCCAATATATCCAAACAGGTACTAACCCCAATATACTAACCCCAATATATCCAAACAGGTACTAACCCGCGGGTACAAGCGGCCGAAATGGGTTTTCTCAGAAAGGTGGCTGGCCTCTCCCTTAGGGATAGGGTGAGAAGCTCAGTCATCCGAGAGGAACTCGGAGTAGAGCCGCTGCTCCTTTGCATAGAAAGGAGCCAGTTGAGGTGGTTCGGGCATCTTGTACGAATGCCACCTGGGCGCCTCCCTAGAGAGGTGTTCCAGGCACGTCCAGCTGGGAGGAGACCTCGGGGAAGACCCAGGACTAGGTGGAGAGATTATATCTCCACACTGGCCTGGGAACGCCTCGGGATTCCCCAGTCAGAGCTGGCTAATGTTGCCCGGGAAAGGGAAGTTTGGGGTCCCCTGCTAGAGCTGCTACCCCCGCGACCCGACCCCGGATAAGCGGTTGAAGATGAGATGAGATGATGAGGTACTAACCCCAATATACTAACCCCAATATATCCAGACCGGTACTAACCCCAATATACTAACCCTAATATATCCAGACAGGTACTAACCCCAATATACTAACCCCAATATATCCAGACAGGTACTAACCCCAATATACTAACCCCAATATATCCAGACAGGTACTAACCCCAATATACTAACCCCAATATATCCAAACAGGTACTAACCCCAATATACTAACCCCAATATATCCAAACAGGTACTAACCCCAATATACTAACCCCAATATATCCAAACAGGTACTAACCCCAATATACTAACCCCAATATATCCAAACAGGTACTAACCCCAATATACTAACCCCAATATATCCAAACAGGTACTAACCCCAATATACTAACCCCAATATATCCAAACAGGTACTAACCCCAATATACTAACCCCAATATATCCAGACAGGTACTAACCCCAATATACTGACCCCAATATATCCAAACAGGTACTAACCCCAATATACTAACCCCAATATATCCAGACAGGTACTAACCCCAATATACTAACCCCAATATATCCAGACAGGTACTAACCCCAATATACTAACCCCAATATATCCAAACAGGTACTAACCCCAATATACTAACCCCAATATATCCAGACAGGTACTAACCCCAATATACTAACCCCAATATATCCAAACAGGTACTAACCCCAATATACTAACCCCAATATATCCAGACAGGTACTAACCCCAATACACTAACCCCAATATATCCAAACAGGTACTAACCCCAATATACTAACCCCAATATATCCAGACAGGTACTAACCCCAATATACTAACCCCAATATATCCAAACAGGTACTAACCCCAATATACTAACCCCAATATATCCAGACAGGTACTAACCCCAATATACTAACCCCAATATATCCAAACAGGTACTAACCCCAATATACTAACCCCAATATATCCAAACAGGTACTAACCCCAATATACTAAACCCAATATATCCAAACAGGTACTAACCCCAATATACTAACCCCAATATATCCAGACAGGTACTAACCCCAATATACTAACCCCAATATATCCAGACAGGTACTAACCCCAATATACTAACCCCAATATATCCAAACAGGTACTAACCCCAATATACTAACCCCAATATATCCAGACAGGTATTAACCCCAATATACTAACCCCAATATATCCAGACAGGTACTAACCACAGTTCTGTTATTACACGCGGTTCTGTTATTACACGCGCTTCTGTTATTACACGCGCTTCTGTTCTTACACGCGCTTTTGTTCTTACACGCGCTTCTGTTCTTACACGCGCTTCTGTTCTTACACACGCTTTTGTTCTTACACGCGCTTCTGTTCTTACACGCGCTTCTGTTCTTACACGCGCTTTTGTTCTTACACGCGCTTTTGTTCTTACACGCGCTTTTGTTCTTACACGCGCTTTTGTTCTTACACGCGCTTCTGTTATTACACGCGCTTCTGTTATTACACGCGCTTCTGTTATTACACGCGCTTCTGTTATTACACGCGCTTCTGTTCTTACACGCGCTTCTGTTCTTACACGCGCTTTTGTTCTTACACGCGCTTTTGTTCTTACACGCGCTTCTGTTCTTACACGCGCTTCTGTTCTTACACGCGCTTCTGTTCTTACACGTGCTTCAGCCGCTTCAGCCAAAACAAACAGATATATAATAACAGGAGACAGTCAGCCGCTTCAGCCAAATCAAACAGATTTGGCTGAAGCGGCTCTGCCTGTGTTCTGCCTGTGTTCTGCCTGTGTTCTGCCTGTGTTCTGCATCTGTACCCCTGAGGTCTGGGCTCTGCTGTACAACCAATGCCACTGTGAAGGATAGCTCTACAGTGCTCCGTGAAGAATTCTGTGAAGGCTCTAGCTCCCAGTACCATGGCAACCACAAGCAGAGTGGAGGGAAGTGACAGGCAACTGCATCTACAAGACGATCACATGTGAGGCAGTGTGTGTGTGTGTGTGTGGCAGTGAGTGAGGCAGTGTGCGTGTGTGTGTGAGAGAGAGGCAGTGAGAGAGGCAGTGTGTGTGTGTGTGTGTGTGTGTGTGTGTGTGTGTGTGTGTGTGTGTGTGTGTGTGTGTGTGTGTGTGTGTGTGTGTGTGTGTGTGTGTGTGGCAGTATGCGTGTGTGTCGGGAGGTGAGAAAGGAACCAGCCTCTGATAGAGACGACCAAAACCTGATCTACACGTGAGGTGAGGAAGGAACCAGCCTCTGATAGAGACGACCCAAACCTGTTCTACACGTGAGGTGAGGAAGGAACCAGCCTCTGATAGAGACGACCCAAACCTGTTCTACACGTGAGGTGAGGAAGGAACCAGCCTGAGCTTCTTATATGTGATTCACTGAACTTGACCCTCTTCATCAGTGAGAAGTGCCAGTAAATGAGCTAGGATCTGGACAGTGCTTGAATATCCATTTCACAACACAGGGATTAGAGATTACCATAATAAAGGAGTTCCCTCCTGTCCTCTCCCCAGTCAGCCCGATTAGCAATAGCTGCACCCGGACAGTTCTAGAACTGACACCCAAACTCCTCAACTCCCGCCTGCAGGCAGGGAACCTGGACGCTGCCTCGAAAGTCAGATGCCAGCAGATTCAGTGAGGTCAGCCTACAAACGGCACGCATTTGAGACCGAGAGAGAGGAAAAGAAAAACATATTGAGAGAAGTCTGAGAGAAGAGAGACAGTGAGCGAAAGAGAGTTAGCTAGCTAAATCGTTAAAAGCGTTACATTTTTCCGTCTCATGTGAATATCTTGAAGCTCAGTTGAAGCCCGACCAGCTAGATAGAGAGAGATGAGCTCACCAGGCACTGAGATTTGCCCTAGATTTCAGCCCATCTGGGATGTAGAGGGAAGCCAGGGCCTCGCCACATTACAATACTAGGTGGGTAAAAGGGTGTCCCCAAAACAAACTCCATTACACACAAATCTCTCTGTGTGTTTATGTGAAATCCTGCAAATGACATTGTCAACATCCTAGTATACATCCCCTTTTTGTGAGACATAACAGCAAGAGGAGGGAACAAGAGAATCTGGTCATCACTCCATCTGTTGTTAATGGAAGAACCCCAACCATCACACGCAAACAAATGATCTGATGAACATTACAATAATATAGAATAGAATAGACCAATATTGTCAGTTGTACAACTGAATGCCTTCAACTGAAATGTGTCCTCTGCATTTTACCCAACCCTGAGGTGCAGGGGGCAGCCCTAATCAGTTACCTGATTTGACTTCCACGTCACGGCGCCCGGGAGCATTTTAGGGTTAACTGTCTTGCTCAAGGACAGAACGACGCGGTTTTCACCTTGGTGGTGCGGTTAGAACCAAGGACCTTCCAGACCCAAGCCCTAGTCCCTAACCACTAGGCCACCTTGACGGATTAGTTGCTGGATTAGAAATCCTGTTACGTTCAACAACGCAAGAAATCATAGGCAGAGATCTCGTCCCACCCAGCAACACTGTCCTAAGGTTTGACCTGTCACATGACCAAATGAACAAATTACATCCTGGATTTTCCAAATTTGCGGCAATCTGCTCACACATCTAGACATTTCTCATTTGCACTATTCAGATACATAGCACATTACACATTTCCATATTTACCTAGTACACATGCCAACTAGGCATGGTCTCTTGTTGGACTGTTCGTGCTGTGTGTTTTGCTCTGTTTGCACTGTTCGTGTACATTTTAAATGTGTGTTCTAAATGCTGCAGCTAGAGGTCGGGACAAATTCCTTGTGTGTGTTAACAGACTTGATGAATAAACCTGATTGTGATTCTAATTAAGGCAGATGTTCCACAGACAGACACACAGACAGATGGCAGTGATAAAAACCTTGTGTGTCACAGGCACCATCCACTGTCACATGGGGTTCTCATCACGGTTCTCAACTATTCTGGCACAGGTCAGCACAGGCAGAGAGAGAGGAAAGCATGACTGTGTCCGACTCATATAACAGGACTGACGCAGAACACCACTAAGATTGGTTAGTTGGTGGGCTAACACAAACACCCCTGATACAGTCAGTAAATAAATACACCCATATCTGACAATCAGGTTGGTGGGCTAACACAAACACCCCTGATACAGTCAGTAAATAAATACACCCATATCTGACAATCAGGTTGGTGGGCTAACACAAACACCCCTGATACAGTCAGTAAATAAATACACCCATATCTGACAATCAGGTTGGTGGGCTAACACAAACACCCCTGATACAGTCAGTAAATAAATACACCCATATCTGACAATCAGGTTGGTTGGCTAACACAAACACCCCTGATACAGTCAGTAAATAAATACACCCATATCTGACAATCAGGTTGGTGGGCTAACACAAACACCCCTGATACAGTCAGTAAATAAATAAACCCATATCTGACAATCAGGTTGGTGGGCTAACACAAACACCCCTGATACAGTCAGTAAATAAATACACCCATATCTGACAATCAGGTTGGTGGGCTAACACAAACACCCCTGATACAGTCAGTAAATAAATACACCCATATCTGACAATCAGGTTGGTGGGCTAACACAAACACCCCTGATACAGTCAGTAAATAAATACACCCATATCTGACAATCAGGTTGGTGGGCTAACACAAACACCCCTGATACAGTCAGTAAATAAATAAACCCATATCTGACAATCAGGTTGGTGGGCTAACACAAACACCCCTGATACAGTCAGTAAATAAATACACCCATATCTGACAATCAGGTTGGTGGGCTAACACAAACACCCCTGATACAGTCAGTAAATAAATACACCCATATCTGACAATCAGGTTGGTGGGCTAACACAAACACCCCTGATACAGTCAGTAAATAAATACACCCATATCTGACAATCAGGTTGGTGGGCTAACACAAACACCCCTGATACAGTCAGTAAATAAATACACCCATATCTGACAATCAGGTTGGTGGGCTAACACCCATAAATACACCCATAAATACACCCATATCCCACCTCACCCCTCCAGATCCCCAGTCCCCCACATCAGGGTCAACCTTAGAGGAAGACGGGATTGATGGAGTGTCACACAATATCACCCCCACTCCCAACCGGAAGGGGCTTCAATGACACCTCCCCCGGGGACACAGAGACGTAAATGGATTCATGTCAGGCTACAGCAGAACCCCTCCATTAGCCGGACGGGGTGTGAGGAGAAGGACGGCTAATCGTATTGTTTGGGGCCAGAGGACCCCAGAAATGATTCAACACCCAGCTGGTTTCAGTCCGCATAACCTTGGCCCACGTCCTCGATTCTGAGGTGAATTAGTCCGTATAAAGTAATCAACCCAACCAAGACTGATAGATAGCCTTTTAATTATCTCATGACCTTCTCACACACACACCTCAGTATTGGAAGATTGTGAGTCGATCTGCATAACCAACAAATGTGATTAACAGGGACCGCTTACAAATACATAGAACACACAGTCTTGCACAGAACACAAGACATGTACCTAGCACAGGCGTGTACGGAACACAGGCGCGTACGGAACACATGTTCCTTCCTTATGCAGAGGTAGACTAACGTTCCTTCCTTGTCCAGGTAGCCTAACGTTCCTTCAGGTAGCCTTACGTTCCTTCAGGTAGGCTAACGTTCCTTCCTTGTGCAGGTAGCCTAACGTTCCTTCACACACAGTGTTAATATCGTACGGCACAGGTGAACAGTGAAGACATGAAAACATGTGCTACACCCCCAGGCAGAGTTGTCCCAGGTCCTGTACTAGAAATAGAAGAGGAGGTTGGGATATGATTGTTCAGATCCTGGTCCTGTACTAGAGATAGAGGAGGTTGGGATATGATTGTTCAGACTCTGGTCCTGTACTAGAGATAGAGGAGGTTGGGATATGATTGTTCAGACTCTGGTCCTGTACTAGAGATAGAGGAGGTTGGGATATGATTGTTCAGACTCTGGTCCTGTACTAGAGATAGAGGAGGTTGGGATATGATTGTTCAGACTCTGGTCCTGTACTAGAGATAGAGGAGGTTGGGATATGATTGTTCAGACTCTGGTCCTGTACTAGAGATAGATGAGGTTGGGATATGATTGTTCAGACTCCCATCTGTACATGAAGAGGAACTCCTGCTGAGCCAAACAAAGACGTGGCTGCTCGTGTTCGGGGACTGTTTAATGTGCCATAGTACACGAGGAAGGGGGTGGGGCTGCTTGGCTTCTGTTATGCTGTCAGTCTCCATCGTTGTCCTGAACCAAGTGCCAGGCAGGAGGCAGGAGCAGGGAGGAAGGAGCAGGGAGACAGGAGCAGGGAGGAAGGAGCAGGGAGACAGGAGCAGAGAGACAGGAGCAGAGAGACAGGAGCAGGGAGACAGGAGCAGGGAGACAGGAGCAGGGAGACAGGAGCAGGGAGACAGGAGCAGGGAGACAGGAGCAGGGAGACAGGAGCAGAGAGACAGGAGCAGAGAGACAGGAGCAGAGAGACAGGAGCAGAGAGACAGGAGCAGGGAGACAGGAGCAGGGAGACAGGAGCAGAGAGACAGGAGCAGAGAGACAGGAGCAGAGAGACTGGAGCAGAGAGACTGGAGCAGAGAGACAGGAGCAGAGAGACAGGAGCAGAGAGACAGGAGCAGAGAGACAGGAGCAGGGAGACAGGAGCAGAGAGACAGAAGCAGGGAGACAGGAGCTGGGAGACAGGAGCAGAGAGACAGGAGCAGGGAGACAGGAGCAGAGAGACAGGAGCAGAGAGACAGGAGCAGAGAGACAGGAGCAGGGAGACAGGAGCAGGGAGACAGGAGCAGGGAGACAGGAGCAGAGAGACAGGAGCAGGGAGACAGGAGCAGGGAGACAGGAGCAGGGAGACAGGAGCAGAGAGACAGGAGCAGAGAGACAGGAGCAGAGAGACAGGAGCAGAGAGACAGGAGCAGGGAGACAGGAGGAGAGAGACAGGAGCAGGGAGACAGGAGCAGAGAGACTGGAGCAGAGAGACAGGAGCAGAGAGACAGGAGCAGAGAGACAGGAGCAGGGAGACAGGAGCAGAGAGACAGGAGCAGGGAGACAGGAGCAGGGAGACAGGAGCAGGGAGACAGGAGCTGAGAGACAGGAGCAGAGAGACAGGAGCAGGGAGACAGGAGCAGAGAGACAGGAGCAGAGAGACAGGAGCAGAGAGACAGGAGCAGGGAGACAGGAGCAGAGAGACAGGAGCAGGGAGACAGGAGCAGAGAGACAGGAGCAGGGAGACAGGAGCAGAGAGACAGGAGCAGAGAGACAGGAGCAGAGAGACAGGAGCAGGGAGACAGGAGCAGAGAGACAGGAGCAGGGAGACAGGAGCAGAGAGACAGGAGCAGAGAGACAGCAGGAGCTCCATCAAGCTGCAGCCTCTATCAGTCTGGAAGCACTCTATAATGCAAAAGACATTTAAACTAATTGAGCTGCATTTGCTGACACGCACGCCGCAAGCAGAAAGAGTTGGGGGGAAATGAGCTTGTATCTTCCACAGTGTTGAATATCATTTCACAACCAACCAGCGTAAATTGGTCTTAAGATAAACTTGATATTTGTCGTGTCAAAGGCTTGACATCATTACATGTATCAGTTAAACGTAAAAAAAACAACATGACAAACTGGCTCATTCAAAAGAACAGATAATTTTACCACAGGTAAAGCAAACTAATTCCTCACTTAACCAAATGACCAGGGCTGCAAAATGTCTGCCATTAATCACCAGCACCTTATTTAGTACACTGTTGGACTAAGAACTGGCAATAGTGTGACATTTATCTATAACAATTGTCCTTAATTCAACTTTTTGTGTAAATTCAGTCATACATTTGCAGATATGGTGAACTATTTTAACAAACATATGTCACTTCAAACTTTTTATTTCTCAAAAGTACGGAATGTACTGTTCAATGACAATAAAGTTGAATCTAACCTAATGTAGGCAGCTTAACATACTGTTAACAATATTAGCCAAATTTAAACCAATGTATGGACACTGTGATCACCATGGTGACATTAGACCAATATGGACAACGTGATCACCATGGTAACATTAGACCAATATGGACAACGTGATCACCATGGTAACATTAGACCAATGTATGGACAACATCATCACCATGGTAACATTAGACCAATATATGGACAACATGATCACCATGGTAACATTAGACCAATATGGACACTGTGATCACCATGGTAACATTAGACCAATGTATGGACAACGTGATCACCATGGTAACATTAGACCAATGTATGGACAACATGATCACCATGGTAACATTAGACCAATATGGACAACGTGATCACCATGGTAACATTAGACCAATATATGGACAACATGATCACCATGGTAACATTAGACCAATATGGACAACGTGATCACCATGGTAACATTAGACCAATATGGACAACGTGATCACCATGATAACATTAGACCAACATGGACAACATGATCACCATGGTGACATTAGACCAATGTATGGACAACGTGATCACCATGGTAACATTAGTCCAATGTATGGACAACATCATCACCATGGTAACATTAGACCAATGTATGGACAACGTGATCACCATGGTAACATTAGACCAATGTATGGACAACGTGATCACCATGGTAACATTAGACCAATGTATGGACAACGTGATCACCATGGTAACATTAGACCAAGGTATGGACAACATGATCACCATGGTAACATTAAACCAATATGGACAACGTGATCACCATGGTAACATTAGACCAATGTATGGACAACGTGATCACCATGGTAACATTAGACCAATGTATGGACAACGTGATCACCATGGTAACATTAGACCAATATGGACAACATGATCACCATGGTAACATTAGACCAATGTATGGACAACATCATCACCATGGTAACATTAGACCAATATATGGACAACATGATCACCATGGTAACATTAGACCAATATGGACAACGTGATCACCATGGTAACATTAGACCAATGTATGGACAACGTGATCACCATGGTAACATTAGACCAATATATGGACAACATGATCACCATGGTAACATTAGACCAATGTATGGACAACATCATCACCATGGTAACATTAGACCAATATGGACAACGTGATCACCATGGTAACATTAGACCAATATGGACAACGTGATCACCATGGTAACATTAGACCAATGTATGGACAACATGATCACCATGGTAACATTAGACCAATGTATGGACAACGTGATCACCATGGTAACATTAGACCAATGTATGGACAACGTGATCACCATGGTGACATTAGACCAATGTATGGACAACGTGATCACCATGGTAACATTAGACCAATGTATGGACAACATCATCACCATGGTAACATTAGACCAATATGGACAACATGATCACCATGGTAACATTAGACCAATGTATGGACAACATCATCACCATGGTAACATTAGACCAATATATGGACAACATGATCACCATGGTAACATTAGACCAATATGGACAACGTGATCACCATGGTAACATTAGACCAATGTATGGACAACGTGATCACCATGGTAACATTAGACCAATGTATGGACAACGTGATCACCATGGTAACATTAGACCAATGTATGGACAACATCATCACCATGGTAACATTAGACCAATATGGACAACATGATCACCATGGTAACATTAGACCAAGGTATGGACAACATGATCACCATGGTAACATTAGACCAATGTGTGGACAACGTGATCTTGGTTTTAATGAGATGGATCTCCTCAGTCTGTCTCTGATGCAAAGCAGCTAAACAAAGGAGACAGTATTGTATCAGCGGTTAATTGTCTGAGGCAGCGAAAGGTTAATCGGATGTTCATCTCCAGAGTGCTGGCTACTGGCCTGTAAGCAACACATTCACACATCCAGACCCTCTAGTAATCACAGCACTCTAGATAAATGTCATTATTAGCTATGTCGCCCTAATGGAATTCTCTCCTGAATCGTATTCCCAAACCAAGATACAACTCCCTAATGGAATTCTGTCCTTAATCATATTCCCGGGAGTCTGAAGCAGTGGTTGTCAAACCACTCATGGGACTCCAGCCACATCTCAATGTTGTCTTGCCTGAACTAGATCACTTGAATAAAGCCGTTCAGAGCTTGATAATTACTTGACAAGTTGATTCAATTGTGCTCGCTCAGAAAAACGTTGAATATTTGGAACAGGTGTCTATCCCCAGGAGAGGTTTGAGAACTACCGGTCTGAAACACACTGGACCTGACAACAACCAATGAACAATGTAATTTTGTTAATTTTACTGCAGTGTCGTTTATAGAGTAGTTGGTCATTTTTTCCTTTAAATGTTAAACCCAATACACTGGAGTCAACCTATATCAAATGTGCCTCAATAAAAGCACTGTTAAACCGAACATTTCGCGACAGATCCCTGAATAGAATTAAATTAGTATTAGAAGCAGAACTCTCAGACAGAACCCTCTCACTTCAGACAGAAACTTCCCAGTTGGAATCCTAAGCAGACAGAACTCTCAGACAGAACCCTCTCACTTCAGACAGAAACTTCCCAGTTGGAATCCTAAGCAGACAGAACTCTCAGACAGAACCCTCTCACTTCAGACAGAAACTTCCCAGTTGGAATCCTAAGCAGACAGAACTCTCAGACAGAACCCTCTCACTTCAGACAGAAACTTCCCAGTTGGAATCCTAAGCAGACAGAACTCTCAGACAGAACCCTCTCACTTCAGACAGAAACTTCCCAGTTGGAATCCTAAGCAGACAGAACTCTGACAGAATCCTCAGAAATATCATATGTAAATCAGTGCACCACAAGACGAATGCAATCAAAGTACAATGAATTCCCTTTCAAAATGTTTGCAGTACAATGGAAAAGGCTTTTACTGTGCTTTTTGTGACTGATCTAAACAGAAAGGTTTTTGTGTCATAAAAATGTTTAGACAAGCCATATTATTAATAAATAGTATTGTTTCTCCTTGTCACAGGCCTATGATAAATAATATTTGAAACATTGAGTATATAAGGCATATAGAGTGGAGCTTAACTGCCAAGTCATAATTTGACCCACTTTTATCGCCAATAATCACAGTTATAATAACTGTTTAGATAAGTATTGCCAGTGGCTGGTAGCTGGCTAGTATTACTAATAACTGCTTAGATAAGTATTGCTGGTAGCTGGCTAGTATTACTAATAACTGCTTAGATAAGTATTGCTGGTAGCTGGCTAGTATTACTAATAACTGCTTAGATAAGTATTGCTGGTAGCTGGCTAGTATTACTAATAACTGCTTAGATAAGTATTGCTGGTAGCTGGCTAGTATAACTAATAACTGCTTAGATAAGTATTGCTGGTAGCTGGCTAGTATTACTAATAACTGTAAGTATTGCTTACTAATAACTGCTTAGATAAGTATTGCTGGTAGCTGGCTAGTATTACTAATAACTGCTTAGATAAGTATTGCTGGTAGCTGGCTAGTATAACTAATAACTGCTTAGATAAGTATTGCTGGTAGCTGGCTAGTATAACTAATAACTGTATTGCTGGTAGCTGGCTAGTATAACTAATAACTGCTTAGATAAGTATTGCTGGTAGCTGGCTAGCTAATAACTGCTTAGATAAGTATTGCTGGTAGCTGGCTAGATAATAACTAATAACTGCTTAGATAAGTATTGCTGGTAGCTGGCTAGTATAACTAATAACTGCTTAGATAAGTATTGCTGGTAGCTGGCTAGTATAACTAATAGATAAGTATTGCTGGTAGCTATTAACTAATAACTGCTTAGATAAGTATTGCTGGTAGCTGGCTAGTATAACTAATAACTTAGATAAGTATTGCTGGTAGCTGGCTAGTATAACTAATAAGTATTGCTGGTAGCTGGCTAGTATAACTAATAACTGATAAGTATTGCTGGTAGTCAGCTGGCTAGTATTAACTAATAACTGCTTAGATAAGTATTGCTGGCTAGTATAACTAATAACTGCTTAGATAAGTATTGCTGGTAGCTGGCTAGTATAACTAATAACTGCTTAGATAAGTATTGCTGGTAGCTGGCTAGTATAACTAATAACTGCTTAGATAAGTATTGCTGGTAGCTGGCTAGTATAACTAATAACTGCTTAGATAAGTATTGCTGGTAGCTGGCTAGTATAACTAATAACTGCTTAGATAAGTATTGCTGGTAGCTGGCTAGTATAACTAATAACTGCTTAGATAAGTATTGCTGGTAGCTGGCTAGTATAACTAATAACTGTTAGATAAGTATTGCTGGTAGCTGGCTAGTATAACTAATAACTGGGTAGCTGGCTAGTATAACTAATAACTGCTTAGATAAGTATTGCTGGTAGCTGGCTAGTATAACTAATAACTGCTTAGATAAGTATTGCTGGTAGCTGGCTAGTATAACTAATAACTGCTTAGATAAGTATTGCTGGTAGCTGGCTAGTATAACTAATAACTGCTTAGATAAGTATTGCTGGTAGCTGGCTAGTATAACTAATAACTGCTTAGATAAGTATTGCTGGTAAGTATTGCTGGTAGCTGGCTAGTATAACTAATAACTAAGGCTGGTAGTATAGTATAACTAATAACTAGATAAGTATTGCTGGTAGCTGGCTAGTATAACTAATAACTGCTTAGATAAGTATTGCTGGTAGCTGGCTAGTATAACTAATAACTGCTTAGATAACTAATAAATGTATTGCTGGTAGCTGGCTAGTATAACTAATAACTGCTATTAAGTATTGCTGGTAGCTGGCTAGTATAACTAATAACTGCTTAGATAAGTATTGCTGGTAGCTGGCTAGTATAACTAATAACTAGATAAGTATTGCTGGTAGATAAGTATTGCTGGCTGGTAGCTGGCTAGTATAACTAATAACTGCTTAGATAAGTATTGCTGGTAGCTGGCTAGTATAACTAATAACTGCTTAGATAAGTATTGCTGGTAGCTGGCTAGTATAACTAATAACTGCTTAGATAAGTATTGCTGGTAGCTGGCTAGTATAACTAATAACTTAGATAAGTATTGCTTAGATAAGTATTGCTGGCTGGTAGCTGGCTAGTATAACTAATAACTGCTTAGATAAGTATTGCTGGTAGCTGGCTAGTATAACTAATAACTGCTTAGATAAGTATTGCTGGTAGCTGGCTAGTATAACTAATAACTGCTTAGATAAGTATTGCTGGTTAGATAAGTAGCTGGCTAGTATAACTAATAAGTAACTGCTTAGATAAGTATTGCTGGTAGCTGGCTAGTATAACTAATAACTGCTTAGATAAGTATTGCTGGTAGCTGGCTAGTATAACTAATAACTGCTTAGATAAGTATTGCTTAGCTGGCTAGTATAACTAATAACTGTTAGATAAGTATTGCTGGTAGCTGGCTAGTATAACTTAGATAAGTATTGCTGGTAGCTTAGATAACTAATTGCTGGCTGGTAGCTGGCTAGTATAACTAATAACTGCTTAGATAAGTATTGCTGGTAGGCTGGCTAGTATAGCTGGCTAGTATAACTAATAACTGCTTAGATAAGTATTGCTGGTAGCTGGCTAGTATAACTAATAACTGCTTAGATAAGTATTGCTGGTAGCTGGCTAGTATAACTAATAACTGCTTAGATAAGTATTGCTGGTAGCTGGCTAGTATAACTAATAACTGTTAGATAAGTATTGCTGGTAGCTGGCTAGTATAACTAATAACTGCTTAGATAAGTATTGCTGGTAGCTGGATAGTATAACTAATAACTGCTGGTAGCTGGCTAGTATTACTAATAACTGCTTAGATAAGTATTGCTGGTAGCTGGCTAGTATAACTAATAACTGCTTAGATAAGTATTGCTGGTAGCTGGCTAGTATTACTAATAACTGCTTAGATAAGTATTGCTGGTAGCTGGCTAGTATAACTAATAACTGCTTAGATAAGTATTGCTGGTAGCTGGCTAGTATTACTAATAACTGCTTAGATAAGTATTGCTGGTAGCTGGCTAGTATAACTAATAACTGCTTAGATAAGTATTGCTGGTAGCTGGCTAGTATAACTAATAACTGCTTAGATAAGTATTGCTGGTAGCTGGCTAGTATAACTAATAACTGCTTAGATAAGTATTGCTGGTAGCTGGCTAGTATAACTAATAACTGCTTAGATAAGTATTGCTGGTAGCTGGCTAGTATAACTAATAACTGCTTAGATAAGTATTGCTGGTAGCTGGCTAGTATAACTAATAACTGCTTAGATAAGTATTGCTGGTAGCTGGCTAGTATAACTAATAACTGCTTAGATAAGTATTGCTGGTAGCTGGCTAGTATAACTAATAACTGCTTAGATAAGTATTGCTGGTAGCTGGCTAGTATAACTAATAACTGCTTAGATAAGTATTGCTGGTAGCTGGCTAGTATAACTAATAACTGTAAGCTGGTAGCTAGTATAACTAATAACTGCTTAGATAAGTATTGCTGGTAGCTGGCTAGTATAACTAATAACTGCTTAGATAAGTATTGCTGGTAGCTGGCTAGTATAACTAATAACTGCTTAGATAAGTATTGCTGGTAGCTGGCTAGCTAATAACTGCTTAGATAAGTATTGCTGGTAGTATAACTAATAACTGCTTAGATAAGTATTGCTGGTAGCTGGCTAGTATAACTAATAAATGCTTAGATAAGTATTGCTGGTAGCTGGCTAGTATAACTAATAACTGCTTAGATAAGTATTGCTGGTAGCTGGCTAGTATAACTAATAACTGCTTAGATAAGTATTGCTGGTAGCTGGCTAGTATAACTAATAACTGCTTAGATAAGTATTGCTGGTAGCTGGCTAGTATAACTAATAAATGCTTAGATAAGTATTGCTGGTAGCTGGCTAGTATAACTAATAAATGCTTAGATAAGTATTGCCAGTGGCTGGTAGCTGGCTAGTATAACTAATAACTGCTTAGATAAGTATTGCTGGTAGCTGGCTAGTATAACTAATAAATGTTTAGATAAGTATTGCTGGTAGCTGGCTAGTATAACTAATAAATGTTTAGATAAGTATTGCCAGTGGCTGGTAGCTGGCTAGTATAACTAATAACTGCTTAGATAAGTATTGCCAGTGGCTGGTAGCTGGCTAGTATAACTAATAACTGCTTAGATAAGTATTGCTGGTAGCTGGCTAGTATAACTAATAACTGCTTAGATAGCTGGTAGCTGGCTAGTATAACTAATAACTGCTTAGATAAGTATTGCCAGCTGGCTGGATAGCTGGCTAGTATTACTAATAAATGTTTAGATAAGTATTGCTGGTAGCTGGCTAGTATAACTAATAACTGTTTAGATAAGTATTGCCAGTGGCTGGTAGCTGGCTAGTATAACTAATAACTGCTTAGATAAGTATTGCCAGTGGCTGGTAGCTGGCTAGTATAACTAATAACTGCTTAGATAAGTATTGCCAGTGGCTGGTAGCTGGCTAGTATAACTAATAACTGCTTAGATAAGTATTGCTGGTAGCTGGCTAGTATAACTAATAACTGCTTAGATAAGTATTGCTGGTAGCTGGCTAGTATAACTAATAACTGCTTAGATAAGTATTGCTGGTAGCTGGCTAGTATAACTAATAACTGCTTAGATAAGTATTGCTGGTAGCTGGCTAGTATAACTAATAACTAGATAAGTATTGCTTAGATAAGTATTAATAACTGCTTAGATAAGTATTGCTGGCTAGTATAACTAATAACTGCTTAGATAAGCTGGGTAGCTGGCTAGTATAACTAATAACTGCTTAGATAAGTATTGCTGGTAGCTGGTAGCTGGCTAGTATAACTAATAACTGCTTAGATAAGTATTGCTGGTAGCTGGCTAGTATAACTAATAACTGCTTAGATAAGTATTGCTGGTAGCTGGCTAGTATAACTAATAACTGCTTAGATAAGTATTGCCAGTGGCTGGTAGCTGGCTAGTATAACTAATAACTGCTTAGATAAGTATTGCTGGTAGCTGGCTAGTATAACTAATAACTGCTTAGATAAGTATTGCTGGTAGCTGGCTAGTATAACTAATAACTGCTTAGATAAGTATTGCTGGTAGCTGGCTAGTATAACTAATAACTGCTTAGATAAGTATTGCTGGTAGCTGGCTAGTATAACTAATAACTGTATAACTAATAAAGTATTGCTGCTTAGATAAGTATTGCTGGTAGCTGGCTAGTATAACTAATAAGTATTGCTGCTTAGATAAGTATGCTGGTAGATAAGTATTGCTGGTAGCTGGCTAGTATAACTAATAACTGCTTAGATAAGTATTGCTGGTAGCTGGCTAGTATAACTAATAACTGCTTAGATAAGTATTGCTGGTAGCTGGCTAGTATAACTAATAACTGCTTAGATAAGTATTGCTGGTTGGTAGCTGGCTAGTATAACTAATAACTGCTTAGATAAGTATTGCTGGTAGCTAGTATAACTAATAACTGCTTAGATAAGTATTGCTGGTAGCTGGCTAGTATAACTAATAACTGGATAAGTATTGCTAGCTATATAACTAATAACTAGATAAGTATTGTATAACTGCTTATAACTAATAACTGAGATAAGTATTGCTGGTAGCTGGCTAGTATAACTAATAAATGCTTAGATAAGTATTGCTGGTAGCTGGCTGATAAGCTAGTATAACTAATAAATGCTTAGATAAGTATTGCTGGTAGCTGGCTAGTATTACTAATAAATGCTTAGATAAGTATTGCTGGTAGCTGGCTAGTATTACTAATAAATGCTTAGATAAGTATTGCCAGTAGCTGGTAGCTGGCTAGTATAACTAATAAATGCTTATAAAAGTATTGCCAGTGGCTGGTAGCTGGCTAGTATAACTAATAAATGCTTATAAAAGTATTGCCAGTGGGTGGTAGCTGGCTAGTATAACTAATAAATGCTTAGATAAGTATTGCCAGTGGGTGGTAGCTGGCTAGTATAACTAATAAATGCTTATAAAAGTATTGCCAGTGGCTGGTAGCTGGCTAGTATAACTAATAAATGCTTATAAAAGTATTGCCAGTGGCTGGTAGCTGGCTAGTATAACTAATAAATGCTTATAAAAGTATTGCCAGTGGCTGGTAGCTGGCTAGTATAACTAATAACTGCTTAGATAAGTATTGCCAGTGGGTGGTAGCTGGCTAGTATAACTAATAAATGCTTATAAAAGTATTGCCAGTGGCTGGTAGCTGGCTAGTATAACTAATAAATGCTTATAAAAGTATTGCCAGTGGCTGGTAGCTGGCTAGTATAACTAATAAATGCTTATAAAAGTATTGCCAGTGCCTTGAATTGACACCCCAGGTATATATGAATAGAAAAAGGATGTGAACAAAATGTCTGATGACGTAGGAGAAAACAGGAAGTGAAATGAAGTCACTCAGACATCCAAAAATGTCATAACTAATAATTGTGGCTTGCATTTATTAATACAATAATTACTTAAGGTTAGATCAAGACAGGTATATTGGGTTGTTTAGTTTTTGCATTCACATTTTCGCTCAATTTCATGAAAGGTGCCAATACTTCTTGCGTTTACTGCACATCATATTTTGTGCTTCCTTTATTTCCTATATATAGCAGAAGTGTAACATGTAAGCGTTCAGATCCAAGTTCTAGCTATATAGTTTGTGGAGAGGCTTTAATGTTTGTAAAATCTCCTCTCTGTTAAATAAGATATATTAAGAACACTTTTGTAAATACTAGAATACTATATGCAAAACCCAGTTCCAAAAGTAACAGTCCAGTTTTCTAATTGACCCATGCCGGGGTGTGTTAATGCAACAGTTGAAGTAGAATAAACAACGCTGAATGTAGCGGCCCACTGTGAAGTAAACAGGAGATGTAGCATTTGTGTCTGAGTGTGTGTGGAGCATACATGATAACAGTTAAAAGAAACAGAGAGCCAGGCCGACACAAACGTGTGTGTTTGCAGTCTGCAGTTGACATTCCATGGGCTCCCACTTTGTATTCCCAGTGGGAATGTGGGAGAACTGTAAGCTCTTGCCCTGACCTTGGAGAGGGTAGAGCCCATCTGGGCCATATGTTCCAGACTTCAGGTTAGCATGCCGCTGCACTCCGCCTCTACCCCCGAAAAACACACTGCACACAGCACTGCACACTGCACTGCACACTCCACTGCACACTACACTACACTGCACACTCCACTGCACACTCCACTGCACACTCCACTGTACTGCACACAGCACTGCACACTACACTACACTGCACACTCCACTGCACACTCCACTGTACTGCACACAGCACTGCACACTACACTACACTGCACACTCCACTGCACACTCCACTGTACTGCACACAGCACTGCACACAGCATTGCAAACTACACTGTACACTCCACTGCGCACAGCACTGCACACTCCACTGCACACTACACTACACTACACACTGCGCACTGCACACTACACACTACACTGCACACAGCACTGCACACTACACTGCACACAGCACTACACTGCACACAGCACTACACTGCACACTACACTGCACACTACACTGCACACTACACTGCACACCACACTACACTGCACACCACACTACAGTGACTACACTGCACACCACACTACACTGCACACCACACTACACTGCACACCACACTACACTGCACACCACACTGCACACCACACTACACTGCACACCACACTACACTGCACACCACACTACACTGCACACCACACCACACTGCACACCACACTGCACACCACACTACACTGCATACTACACTGCACACCACACTACACAGCATACTACACTGCACATTCAACAGACTTAAAGAGATGCAGTATATAGAAAGGTCCCTTCAGCAAATGTTATGAGATGAGACTGAGAGTACTGTTAATATGATATAAGATTTAAACATGACATTTAATTCTGTGGTTGTATCATTGGTTATGGTTGGTAAAACCGGTGTTTAAATGGATGGATGTTTTTAATTTGGATATTTGATTATTTAAATAGCTATGTAATATAGGCTTCAGGTGAAACGTGAAAAAAGCAAAATGTACGAAGCAACAACAATTACTGCAGAGCTCAGCCAACACGTCAATACCTTAATCTATTGACCGCTAACTGCCTCTGTTGAATACTTAGAGGCTAACTGCCTCTGATGAATACCTAGAGGCTAACTGCCTCTGATGAATACCTAGAGGCTAACTGTCTCTGATGAATACCTAGAGGCTAACTGCCTATGGTGAATACCTAGAGGCTAACTGTCTCTGATGAATACCTAGAGGCTAACTGCCTCTGATGAATACCTAGAGGCTAATTGCCTACGGTGAATACCTAGAGGCTAACTGCCTCTGATGAATACCTAGAGGCTAACTGCCTCTGATGAATACCTAGAGGCTAACTGCCTATGGTGAATACCTAGAGGCTAACTGCCTCTGCTGAATACCTAGAGGCTAACTGCCTCTGATGAATACCTAGAGGCTAACTGCCTCTGTTGAATACCTAGAGGCTAACTGCCTCTGTTGAATACCTAGAGGCTAACTGCCTCTGTTGAATACCTAGAGGCTAACTGCCTCTGTTGAATACCTAGAGGCTAACTGCCTATGGTGAATACCTAGAGGCTAACTGCCTATGGTGAATACCTAGAGGCTAACTGCCTCTGCTGAATACCTAGAGGCTAACTGCCTCTGTTGAATACCTAGAGGCTAACTGCCTCTGTTGAATACCTAGAGGCTAACTGCCTCTGTTGAATACCTAGAGGCTAACTGCCTCTGTTGAATACCTAGAGGCTAACTGCCTATGATGAATACCTAGAGGCTAACTGCCTATGGTGAATACCTAGAGGATAACTGCCTATGGTGAATACCTAGAGGATAACTGCCTCTGTTGAATACCTAGAGGCTAATTTGCCCCTGCGTTTTTTTTAATTTCATCTGATTTCCAAACACTACAAACCCCCTATTAGATTATTAAATGAGCGGTAGGCCAAATCGGATTTTTGACAATGCTCTGATATTCTTCTCCAGTGATGAACTGTGGTAAATACATTTTACAGTGATGAACTGTAGTAAATACATTTTACAGTAATGCACTGTGGTAAATATATTTTACAGTGATGAACTCTGGTAAATATATTTTACAGTAATGAACTGTGGTAAATACATTTTACAGTAATTAACTGTGGTAAATACATTTTACAGTGATGAACTCTGGTAAATGCATGCAGCAGCTAATGAAAACTGTTCAATACAAAAATAGAAAAAAATACAAGTAGCTCTTTTTCTGGCTAAAGGAACATTCCCATGTATAATTCAAGCCAAGCTCAAAGTAGGGTTGAATAAATCAGCATCTCTGATGCAGGCTGTTTGGGCCTGTATGTCTGTCCAAAGTACAGGGAACTCCAGAAAATGGACAACAAGTCTTTACATAAAGGTAAGCATTTGACATTCATGCATTTTCATTTATTGACAATGGTATAATACCTAGATCTGACTAGGCTGGTGTAGCAAATGTGGTAACAATAGTTGACTACACCCATTAAACTGAATGTCTTCATCTGACTCTAAGATAACAGGATTCACTTGCTAAATCCCAAACTATTTAACATTGTAAACCACACTGAATGATCTCACAGCCCAGACTGCACAACTATACAGGTAAAATAATCTTGCACACACTATTCCTTCCTCAACAACTCAACACAACTGGTGTGTCCGAGGCATGGAGAGATGAAGCACACTGGCCTGTGTGAACTTGTCAGTGTCTTGAATTTGCCAAAGAGTTGGTATGAGTACACACACTCACACATTCAATTTAAACACAGAGACAAAGCAGACTACAATTCACTCTGACCAACACTTCCTCATGAGCTAGACTGCTTGATAAAAGGAAGACCTAGTTCCTCTAAAACCAGGAGCTTGTTTGGGAAGTGTGTGTGTGTGTGTGTGTGTGTGTGTGTGTGTGTGTGTGTGTCGGTGTGTGTGTCGTGTCGGTGTCGGTGTGTGTGTGTCGGTGTGTGTGTGTCGGTGTGTGTGTGTCGGTGTGTGTGTGTCGGTGTGTGTGTGTCGGTGTGTGTGTCGGTGTGTGTGTCGGTGTGTGTGTGTGTCGGTGTGTGTGTATGTGTCGGTGTGTGTGTGTGTGTCGGTGTGTGTGTGTGTGTCGGTGTGTCACTAACTCACTCAACTCACTAAATCACTGAGACCTTGATAGATAACAACGGCAACCTAAACAGAAGAAAACATTTGCACAAAGATAAAAACGGCCCTTATGAACAACTGTCATACTAAATCACTGAGCTATTCACATTATCGTGCATTCATTCATCCACGCAGGCACTGAATAACACAATCCACAAATAAAAATACTTTAAAGGTACGGCCAAGCAGGGCCAAGCATGGAGCACAGTTTGGTGAAACGCATCAGCAACACATCAGCACCGCATCACCACCACATCACCAGGACCTTTGTGACTGTAATGGCCACACACACAATCAGGAAGCAAATGCATTACAACTCTTATAGACACAGCAACGTGAGAAACCAACAGATTCAATCAGGAAGCAAATGCATTACAGCTCTTATAGACACAGCAACGTGAGAAACCAACAGATTCATGTTGTAAGATAAATGTATGCGTCCTCATGCCCTCAAAATATGCAGAATATGAACATTGATTAAATGAACTAGACCACGGATATGGCGTTATTAGTATAGATCTGCTACTAGATCTGCTATTAGATAGATCACGTCTATAACCGACATCAGCTTTTACTCTGAAATTATGTTTGACCCAAAGAAAAAAACACCCGCCTACTAATTTCATGTCCATTAGTTTAATTGAGGCTACTACAATTATTAACAGAGATGAGACTGATTGGTCATTCAAATCCAGTTTAACCCCGTCCAAGGGTCAAATATGCTCATGCACCCGTCATAGGAGCAATAAAAACAGGGTGTATCTATAGAAACAGGGTGCATCTATAGAAACAGGGTGCATCTATAGAAACAGGGTGCATCTATAGAAACAGGGTGCATCTATAGAAACAGGGTGCATCTATAGAAACAGGGTGTATCTATAGAAACAGGGTGTATCTATAGAAACAGGGTGCATCTATAGAAACAGGGTGCATCTATAGAAACAGGGTGCATCTATAGAAACAGGGTGTATCTAAAGAAAGAGGGTGTATCTATAGAAACAGGGTGCATCTATAGAAACATGGTGCATCTATAGAAACAGGGTGCATCTATAGAAACAGGGTGCATCTATAGAAACAGGGTGTATCTATAGAAACAGGGTGTATCTATAGAAACAGGATGCATCTATAGAAACAGGATGCATCTATAGAAACAGGGTGTATCTAAAGAAAGAGGGTGTATCTATAGAAACAGGGTGCATCTATAGAAACATGGTGCATCTATAGAAACAGGGTGCATCTATAGAAACAGGGTGCATCTATAGAAACAGGGTGTATCTATAGAAACAGGGTGTATCTATAGAAACAGGATGCATCTATAGAAACAGGGTGTATCTATAGAAACATGGTGCATCTATAGAAACAGGGTGTATCTATAGAAACATGGTGCATCTATAGAAACAGGGTGTATCTATAGAAACAGGGTGTATCTATAGAAACAGGATGCATCTATAGAAACAGGGTGCATCTATAGAAACAGGGTGTATCTATAGAAACAGGGTGTATCTATAGAAACAGGGTGCATCTATAGAAACAGGGTGCATCTATAGAAACAGGGTGTATCTATAGAAACAGGGTGTATCTATAGAAACAGGGTGCATCTATTGTCTGGGGCTGCCGGAGAACAGAGTGCCTCTGTGAACATGCAACAAAAAATCCACATTCATATCAGCATGAGTATGTTTTTACAAATAATAATCTCAACATGTGCAAATAATTTGCTTCACCAACACAAAGCTGCACAGCATCTAAATGTAGGTTAATGTAAAGCCCCTGTAATGGCATTGAGTGGTTTGTGCATATCTCATTTCATTCATGCATATTATGCTCTCACCAGAGCAATAGTGGAGCCAGGGATCAAAACACCCAGACCAGTCGGTACCACCGCAAACCACGCATATTACACACTGCCTGAACACTAGGACACATTTATTACACATGCATCCACACCGAAATGAATGACAAGACAACACAACCTTGTCCAGTCTATCTGCTCCACTGTTAATAAGGCAGGTCGGGTGTAGAAAACATGCATATGAACCGCTGGTTGGTTCCGTCGGATGTGCTGACTACAGTCTCACATGTGGTCCGCCTATAGAACCGTAGGACCGGGTTAATCCATCCGGGTTGAGTCCGGGCTGCACGCATCACCCAGCGGCCCCCTGGCACTCACCTGCCTGCGTGGTATCCGTCAGATCATAGCCTGGTCCAGGGTAATCTCTCAGCTTCCGACCGCTTAGATTCAGCGTCCCGGAGCACACGGCCTCCTCCAGTGCGCGCTCCAGGCTCCGGGCCGTGGGGAGGTGGTGGTGGTGCTGATGCTGAGTGATGCCGGCGACCCAGTGAGGACCGGTGGATGTGTGCTGGTTCGGAGGAGCCGCCACCGCACCCACACCGCCCACACTCGACGCCATTTTCATAAGAGGAGAATTAGTCGTACGATAATAACTGCTCCTCCGCGCATGCGCACATGACAGACACTCCGGGGAGGTTCGGGGAGGGGCTTCTAAGGAGGCGTGCGCGCGCTCCTGGGGAGGTTGGGGGGTGGAATATACGTGCACGTATTTTATAATGGGGGAACACATATACTGTTAGAACATGGAGCACTATATAAAACCTGGAACTAATACCAATAAAAAGACATTTGGAATAAATGAGAACTTTACTCTCTTCCAAATGTATAATAATTCAATCTTTGACACAATTCGATTGTACAAAACTAACTATAATTCATGGTTAGGGCAACATTTATGTAAATCTGGAATATGTGTCACTGTGTCACTTTAAGTGTACTTCCAGATATGTTGCACCCACAATACCAGTAGTTCTGCTTGCCATGAGTGAGGCCTCCTCTACTGTTAGAACAGGAGCTATTTTAGGCCCTGCATTTTAGGCACTTCATTAGGCTACTGGGTTGGGTTGCCTCTTCTCTGGGCATTATAAGCAAAACAGACCAACTGTACCAGCTGCCTGGGCAAGAGAGGGCCTCCATGTATGAGAGAATAGCTACAGAGCACATGTTTCCCTCCTATTAATTCGAGGTGGGACTAATTATAATTACTTTACGCTGAAGGAAAGCCTTGTTTAGAGCTAGAGTCGTGGAAATAATAAGTGACAGTGCGGCACAGATTCGATAAAAGTGTGTGATACTGAAAAATGGAAGACACAACTGGGGTTGAACTCATTGCTATGGAGCAGTCAGAACCACAGGAAGACCGCAGCTCTCTGAAGATTGACTTGTCACTAGGTTGGTCCTAATGATTCCTCTGTGTACATGTGTTAGTCAATACAATTGTGTCCCGGTAAAAAAAGACGAAGGTGAAGGTGATCTTGTTGCACGTGTAATCAATTATTGTTCGATAATAATCTGGTACTCTTTCGTTTAACTCTTACTTGGGCATTGTGGTCTTACTCAATACTTAATAAATAGTTTACGTCAACAAACCTCAGAGTAAACTGACTTTCTTCGCATTTAGTCCTATGTAATATTGGTCCATTTCATTTTCAGTACTGTATTGCAGATGTAGACCTGCCATTAAAATCTAATGTGGGCGAGATCTCATAGGAGCTCGTCCATTATTGTCATATTGGAGACATACATGGCGCGTGTCAGACATAATGCCACAGTCATTATGGACCGTATTATCTCCAATTACACGTAATGGATTCAGCGTCTCAAATGACATGGGAAAGTGCATCATTTCGGGGCACGCTTCAATTGCCAGTGGAAAACCCTGACTGGGTTACTTTTCTGTTCTCAGATGACATCATCAAATTGAGCAAGAAAGAGCACAAGGCGAATCAGGCAGCAAATAGGACTCGGGGTCGACGTATGAGAAACAAAAGCACTGCCCTCAGGAAGCTGGAACGGGCTGGACCACAGATATTTACTATTAGACACGGGGGATCTCAGTTCCCTCAAGGTAAACTTAACCTGTCCTTTTCAGACAACCCATACTTGTCGTAACATATTGACAGAATACAGTTTAATACCATGTTTCTGTTGTTAGGATTTTACTGGTCACCGTACATGAGACCCCCAATTCCTGCCTTTTACAGAGTTAAAGGATTTTTTAAAAAGGTTCCTTCTGGAGCCTCTCAACTGAAAGGTGTGGGCCCTTTAAAAAGAGCTCCTTTGAACACAAAGGTACCGTGTGTGTGCAGTTGAAATAAAGCCAATCTAACCGATCGGTCTAATCAGAAGGACGTGAGACTGAGGAAACAAATACAATCTGTAAGAGTTTGGAGATCTTGTACCCGTTGGTGAGATGGTTATTCAAACACATATGATTTAGGTTAAGGTAGTCTCACTAATAAATCTTTCTAAACTTAGCAGTCATTTTCACAGCAGGATGTGGCAGGTTATTAACTTGTTTAAATTCTTGAACTTCCTTAGTCTGTCCGGTCCCACTAGGAAATTCCACAAAACTTAATGAAAAAGCCAGCAAATCAAAGTTCACCTGACCTTTTTATGCAAACTGCAGTAGGGTTGAAGAGGATTCTGGGTTTGTTTAACTGTGAACAAATTCACAATCCTATTCCAATAGCCTGCGGTACAATTGCACATTAAGCCCCCAGACTGTCTGTGTGGTGTGAAGACAAACAAGCAGTTGAGTGATTACAGTGTTCTTTTTGCCAATATAAATGTAATGCCGTGCACATGCTGTTTTTGTTTGTTCGTGTCATAAAAGTTCACTGTTTTTTATGCAGTTAGGAAAACCTCTGTTCAGAAGTGCATTTTATGAACCGTACAGAGGTCCCACTGGAGCCTTGAGAAGGTACAGATATCCTCTATGTTTAATCACAGATCATTCAAAATGTGTTATATTCTCTGAGACTCGCATCAATTGCTTGATTGTCAGTATGTGTGCAGGCTTTGTGTGTATATATTAACTATGTGCATGGCATTCTCCTAGGTTGGTGTGAACATAGAATTTGCAGGGCAGTTATGCAGTTAGAAATCATTCAAATGAGTGCCCAAATGAGCTTCAGGGCCAGATGGACTTTAGAGGTTGGAATCTACAATGGAAAACAAACTTCACAGGGGTTATAAAAAGCACATAGGAATGAAAAAGCAGTATTGTATGAACAGTTTCTCCCAACACCGTCATAGATTACTGGAACTCCTTTTAAGTTTCCAATGGCGACCTAGAGCCCTGTTGACTGGTGTGGTTCTCACATAGACATACTATATCTGTTTTAGAGGACATATTTTGCTGGATTAATTCACAGTTGTGCTATATCCTATTCAGTAAAGGGGCACGTAGGTCTTACATTCAAATTGGAAAGGAATGCAGCGTAATATGCAAATACAGCAAATGACGGGGTTAGGGTTCCGCTGCCAAAACCTCACCTTCAGGAGCTACATATCATGTGCACATAGGTGTGCACATGTTTCTGTAATTACATCTGGGGATTTTCTATCTAAACGTAGTGACTAGTTTCTATTGAAATGCTACTTTTTACATTTACAAATGTCCTTCATTTTTGTTCATCAATATAACATAAAATTGATCAGAAATACAGTGTAGACATAATTCATGTTTAAAGTAAATTACTATTGTGGGTGGAAACTGATCATTTGTTATGTAATATCTACATAGTGGCACACATCAAGGGTGTAGTGTAGGTAAAAGCCATTTGCAGAAGCCCTAGATCTCGTTCGTAGTGTTTATTTAAAAGCGCACCATCAAAACAAACACTGAACACAAACACAAACAACTAAACACTGTAGTGGAGTGTAAATGCTGTGCATACACGCAACTTACTATAAAGAATAAAACAGTGATTTAGGGAACAACACTCACCGAATAAAATGCGGTGACTTGAACTAACTGGCCTTAGTCCAAGGGGGTTTGTCTCCCAGGGGCTCAAACAAGCAAGGAAGGAGCCACTCTTCTGGGGGCTCTCGTGGAAGACGAGGAGGAAGGGGCTCTCGTGGAGGAGGAGAAACAGAAAATTAAGATGGACAAAAAAAAAAAGAAACTGGTCAGAGAAACATTGGAAAAGGTTATGGACAAACAAATTGTACTTTTTAGGTGTTGGGATCACAAAAAAGAAATAAAAAGATACTACAGGAGTGCTTGACACCATCTGTTAAGCATGGTGGAGGCAATGTGATGGTGTGGGGGTGCTTTGGTGTTGGTGAAGTGGGAGATTTGTACAGGGTAAAAGAGATATTTGAGAAGGAAGGCTATCGCTCCATTTTGCAAAGTCATACCCAGTGGATGCCGTTTTATTGGAGCCGATTTTCTCCTACAACGAAACAATGATCCAAAGCACCGCACCAAACTCTACAAAAAATAATTATGTAAGAAGCAGTCAGCTGTTATTCAGTCAATAGTGGAGTGGCCAGCACAGTCACTGGATCCCAACACTATTGAGCTGTTCTGGGAGCAGCTTGACCATATGGTACATTATAAGTGCCCATCAAGCCAATCAAACTTGTAGAGGTACTTCAGGAAACAGGAGGTGAAATCTCTTTAGATTACCTCAACTATATCACAACTAAATATCTTCCGATAACCTCAACTATATCACAACTAAATCTCTTCAGATTACCTCAACTATATCACAACAAAATGTCTTCAGATTACCTCAACTATATCACAACTAAATCACCAACGGTTTGCAAGGCCGTAAGTTCTGCAAATGGGGGATTATTTGATGAAGAATTTAAAAGAATTTAATCTTTTAAATTGCTACATTCATAATGATTTTGCTAGGTTTTCCATTCAAAATTCAGCTTTGTTTTCATGGAACATAGGGATATTGTCATGATTATTAGGTGAAATGAGGAAGAATCGGGCGCAGGCAGATATCTCGTTTCTGGGTTTTAAATTCAAACAAACACGATAAACGGTAAAACGAACACTGTAAATTGAAATCAAATGGCGCTTAACTAGTGCCTTACTAACTACAACAACGGGTCTAACAAAAACTAGCTGTGCCAGTGGAGTAACTCCATGAGGGAGTCCTCGCCACCTTGTCTGAACACGTCTCCTCATCCTCCTCCGAGAGTCGTTGTCCCTACATGCTAACTCCTCTGTAGGTGGATTATTCTGTCAGTCGTCTCTACATGCTAACTCCTCTGTAGGTGGATTATTCTGTCAGTCGTCTCTACATGCTAACTCCTCTGTAGGTGGATTATTCTGTCAGTCGTCTCTACATGCTAACTCCTCTGTAGGTGCATTATTCTGTCAGTCGTCCCTACATGCTAACTCCTCTGTAGGTGGATTATTCTGTCAGTCGTCTCTACATGCTAACTCCTCTGTAGGTGGATTATTCTGTCAGTCGTCCCTACATGCTAACTCCTCTGTAGGTGCATTATTCTGTCAGTCGTCTCTACATGCTAACTCCTCTGTAGGTGGATTATTCTGTCAGTCGTCTCTACATGCTAACTCCTCTGTAGGTGGATTATTCTGTCAGTCGTCTCTACATGCTAACTCCTCTGTAGGTGCATTATTCTGTCAGTCGTCTCTACATGCTAACTCCTCTGTAGGTGGATTATTCTGTCAGTCGTCTCTACATGCTAACTCCTCTGTAGGTGGATTATTCTGTCAGTCGTCTCTACATGCTAACTCCTCTGTAGGTGGATTATTCTGTCAGTCGTCTCTACATGCTAACTCCTCTGTAGGTGGATTATTCTGTCAGTCGTCCCTACATGCTAACTCCTCTGTAGGTGCATTATTCTGTCAGTCGTCTCTACATGCTAACTCCTCTGTAGGTGGATTATTCTGTCAGTCGTCTCTACATGCTAACTCCTCTGTAGGTGGATTATTCTGTCAGTCGTCCCTACATGCTAACTCCTCTGTAGGTGGATTATTCTGTCAGTCGTCTCTACATGCTAACTCCTCTGTAGGTGCATTATTCTGTCAGTCGTCCCTACATGCTAACTCCTCTGTAGGTGGATTATTCTGTCAGTCGTTCCTACATGCTAACTCCTCTGTAGGTGGATTATTCTGTCAGTCGTCTCTACATGCTAACTCCTCTGTAGGTGGATTATTCTGTCAGTCGTCCCTACATGCTAACTCCTCTGTAGGTGGATTATTCTGTCAGTCGTCTCTACATGCTAACTCCTCTGTAGGTGGATTATTCTGTCAGTCGTCCCTACATGCTAACTCCTCTGTAGGTGCATTATTCTGTCAGTCGTCTCTACATGCTAACTCCTCTGTAGGTGGATTATTCTGTCAGTCGTCTCTACATGCTAACTCCTCTGTAGGTGGATTATTCTGTCAGTCGTCTCTACATGCTAACTCCTCTGTAGGTGGATTATTCTGTCAGTCGTTCCTACAAGCTAACTCCTCTGTAGGTGGATTATTCTGTCAGTCGGCACTACATGCCTACTCCTCTGTAGGTGGATTATTCTGTCAGTCGTCCCTACATGCTAACTCCTCTGTAGGTGGATTATTCTGTCAGTCGTCCCTACATGCTAACTCCTCTGTAGGTGGATTATTCTGTCAGTCGTTCCTACATGCTAACTCCTCTGTAGGTGGATTATTCTTTGTTCCTACATGCTAACTCCTCTGTAGGTGGATTATTCTGTCAGTCGTCTCTACATGCTAACTCCTCTGTAGGTGGATTATTCTGTCAGTCGTCTCTCCATGCTAACTCCTCTGTAGGTGGATTATTCTGTCAGTCGTCTCTACATGCTAACTCCTCTGTAGGTGGATTATTCTGTCAGTCGTCTCTACATGCTAACTCCTCTGTAGGTGGATTATTCTGTCAGTTGTTCCTACATGCTAACTCCTCTGTAGGTGGATTATTCTGTCAGTCGTCTCTACATGCTAACTCCTCTGTAGGTGGATTATTCTGTCAGTCGTCTCTACATGCTAACTCCTCTGTAGGTGGATTATTCTGTCAGTCGTCCCTACATGCTAACTCCTCTGTAGGTGCATTATTCTGTCAGTCGTCTCTACATGCTAACTCCTCTGTAGGTGGATTATTCTGTCAGTCGTCTCTACATGCTAACTCCTCTGTAGGTGGATTATTCTGTCAGTCGTCCCTACATGCTAACTCCTCTGTAGGTGGATTATTCTGTCAGTCGTCTCTACATGCTAACTCCTCTGTAGGTGCATTATTCTGTCAGTCGTCCTACATGCTAACTCCTCTGTAGGTGGATTATTCTGTCAGTCGTTCCTACATGCTAACTCCTCTGTAGGTGGATTATTCTGTCAGTCGTCTCTACATGCTAACTCCTCTGTAGGTGGATTATTCTGTCAGTCGTCCCTACATGCTAACTCCTCTGTAGGTGGATTATTCTGTCAGTCGTCTCTACATGCTAACTCCTCTGTAGGTGGATTATTCTGTCAGTCGTCCCTACATGCTAACTCCTCTGTAGGTGCATTATTCTGTCAGTCGTCTCTACATGCTAACTCCTCTGTAGGTGGATTATTCTGTCAGTCGTCTCTACATGCTAACTCCTCTGTAGGTGGATTATTCTGTCAGTCGTCTCTACATGCTAACTCCTCTGTAGGTGGATTATTCTGTCAGTCGTTCCTACAAGCTAACTCCTCTGTAGGTGGATTATTCTGTCAGTCGGCACTACATGCCTACTCCTCTGTAGGTGGATTATTCTGTCAGTCGTCCCTACATGCTAACTCCTCTGTAGGTGGATTATTCTGTCAGTCGTCCCTACATGCTAACTCCTCTGTAGGTGGATTATTCTGTCAGTCGTTCCTACATGCTAACTCCTCTGTAGGTGGATTATTCTGTCAGTCGTCTCTCCATGCTAACTCCTCTGTAGGTGGATTATTCTGTCAGTCGTCTCTACATGCTAACTCCTCTGTAGGTGGATTATTCTGTCAGTCGTCTCTACATGCTAACTCCTCTGTAGGTGGATTATTCTGTCAGTTGTTCCTACATGCTAACTCCTCTGTAGGTGGATTATTCTGTCAGTCAATTCTTTTAGGTGTAGTGTGGAGGAATCAGGTGCAGGCAGATATCCCACGTATGTGGGTTTTCTAATTAAAACAAACACTACGAACAGATAGCATATAACTGTGAGGAAAATGAAGGTACCCTTGACGATGTGACGACTAACTTTAAACAATTAGCTCTAACACAAACACTTACCAGACTTGAAGACACGACATGCAACGATGATCCACAAGACAGAGCAAGCAGAGGGCCAGCATATATACACGTAGTAATGGGGAAGATATGAACCTGGTGTGAGTGATAGTTGACAAGACGTGACAATGATGAGTCCGGGATTGACTTCGTGACTGAAAGGAAACTGGGAAAAACGTGGTGATACATGAGGTCTTTACCTAACGGTGACAATTATTCCAAAGTGACCCACAAAATGTAAACGTTTTTGTACATTTTAAGACACAGGGACATCCAGAATGAGTTGTCCTAGATTTAACACCAGGAACCTGAGCCAAATCCTGTATGAGGACTTGCAGAGAATCAACCTGCCGAAGCAAATTATCGGGTTGATGTTTGTGAAAATTAGATGTAGGTCTAGTTGTCAAAGGATTACAAGGAGACAGTGTAAAAGATTTCGAGAGGAAAGCAGATGAATGTAACAGCAATGTCCCTGGCACTAACACACACTGGCACTAAACAAACACTGGCACATGTAATGTCCTTGGCACTAACACACACTGGCACATGTAATCTCCCTGGCACTAACACACACTGGCACATGTAATGTCCCTGGCACTAACACACACTGGCACATGTAATGTCCCTGGCGCTAACACACACTGGCACATGTAATGTCCCTGGCGCTAACACACACTGGCACATGTAATGTCCCTGGCGCTAACACACACTGGCACATGTAATGTCCCTGGCACTAACACACACTGGCACATGTAATGTCCCTGGCACTAACACACACTGGCACATGTAATGTCCCTGGCACTAAACAAACTGGCACATGTAATGTCCCTGGCACTAAACAAACTGGCAGGTGTGTGTATCTCGCGCTCTCACTCAACAGGAATGCATGGTAATATGCAAATACTGTATTAAAACCACACCCTGGTTCATTCTTGTTTGCTGAATAATCCTGTTTGCGTGTTGAAAGTGTACAGGACAGAATAACAGGGTATTTCCCAGTTTATGAGAATGTTTTTGTGTCACCATATTAGGCACTCTCCCCAGTCCAGGGGGCAGAAGAAGCAACTATCCCAGCACAAACAGAAACGAGGGAGTGCACGGACCTTCGTCCTTGACAGAGGGGTATTTTGTTATTTTCAAATGAATAACACTCACACCTAACTTAAAATACACTGTGCTAAGCTATTCACAGGAATTCAAGTGTCATTTACAGCAATATAGCCAAGTAAACAATATAAACAATGGTAACAGGTACTAAATAATTAGTACTACAAAAGTGTGAATTTTCTGTCAAATTTTTCATCCTTCTAGTTTAATGCTGTAAATGAAAAATCGGATAAGTACCAGAGAGTTAGAAGGTGAGATACATTCAATTTCTATTAGTGGTGATAGAACTGGGGCTTTTTGCTCATTGTCATCTTATCTGACTAAATGACCTGCCGTAGTTGGAGAAAGGCGCCCTCTGCTGGTTCTACCTTGACAGTGTCACTTCCCAACTCTGTAGCAAATCCAGAGCCCTCGTGAGTTGCACACACATTTTAATCAAATGTATTTGAAGGCTGCAGCTCAATTGAAGTGCCCACAGATAGACTACGAAAGTTAATCTACTATGGTTGTTCTGTATTTCCCTGATCTCTCAATCAGAACCAGCGCTACGCATGCCACAGTGACAAACCGATCCAGCCTATTAGGGCCAAGAGGCGGGACATCCCAGCCCAAAGGCATCCCTCTCAGGTTTAACTTCAAAGCCACAATAAATCAGGTGACATGCTATTACCAGTTTTTAAAAACCATCAGGGTTGTTGGGTTCTTTTGGTATATACTGAATGTCAATGTTTACTGGTTTCAGACGGGAGTTACTCTCAATGAGCGCTTTACCTGTATGAGGATAAAGCCAGGACCTGGACAGGTTCCACAGAGAGGCAGTCCCATGGAGAGGGGCAGAGGCCGAGATGGCCGGACTGTCATCCTACAGTAATCCTCATGGATGACCCCTGTGCTGTCTGTCGCCCGTGTATAGAGCATATGCAGTTTTCACCCTTCCAATATCTCACATTGAATACACTTTATATTCATGTTGACTTTTGTATTTATGACACACATTTGGTTTATAGTTTTGCCTAGGAAGAAGGGGACATGCAATTATCAAGGAACATTAATTTATGAGAGTAGAAATAGCTAATGTGACAGGGCAAAGATGCTGTGCTCTAAATATAGACAATTCCCACACATGTATTTTGGGATATATCATTTGAGGTTGGGACAGTGTGAGCCTGTTGCACACAGTATTTATAGCTTTGATGGGTCGTTATGTATTTGGAGGCCATATTTCATCATGTTTACAGCAGCGGCCTTGAGAAATCTACTAATACAATATCAAACTTTGATTTTAGTGAGACGATTACAGCTGTATGAAGTCATGATGAGCATTCAGTGTCCTAAAACCAGTGATCTTGTTGGCATTCAGTTTGCCAATTGAGTTAATTAGGAATTCATATTGGTTCTTATTAAAAAAAAATAAACAAACATGTTTCATTTGTTTCATAAACATGTACAGTATTCATGTAGCTTTGATCTACAGATGTAAAGATCACGATGGATTGTATTAAATGAAAGCACTTATCATCACATATGATCCCATAGGCTACATATTATGACTTGCACGAATGTTTTTATAGTGCCTACAAAAGTTATCTATTGTGGGAGGTTTTATTGGTCACTGGGTAAAGTGACGTCATTTGAGGCAGGGTTTATTGGTCACTGGGTAAAAAGACGTAATTTGAGGGAGGGTTTATTGGTCACTGGGTAAAAAGACGTCATTTGTGGGAGGGTTTATTGGTCACTGGGTAAAGTGACGTCATTTTTCCGCTATGTCCATTTGTGTCGTGTTCAAAATGGTGGACCAATAACAAACGCATTGTCAATTTATACGGTAAGATATGTGCTACTTTTAGTATCGATGATCCACAATCATTAAGATGTAAGTAGATCATGTAAAACATAAATCCACTATGTTACATATTTGTCTGGCGTTAAGTTGATTTGATCGCCAGTGCAAAGCTTTGCACCAGATCCCACAACAGATCCCACATCATGCACGCGAGATTCGGCCTAGCCAGCTAACGACGTTAGCATCTGGTGTCTGTAGTTAGCTATCTGGTGTCTGTAGTTAGCTATCTGGTGTCTGTAGTTAGCTGTCGGATGTCTGTAGTTAGCTATCTGGTGTCTGTAGTTAGCTATCTGGTGTCTGTAGTTAGCTATCTGATGTCTGTAGTTAGCTATCTGGTGTCTGTAGTTAGCTATCTGGTGTCTGTAGTTAGCTATCTGGTGTCTGTAGTTAGCTATCTGGTGTCTGTAGTTAGCTATCTGGTGTCTGTAGTTAGCTATCTGGTGTCTGTAGTTAGCTATCTGGTGTCTGTAGTTAGCATCTGGTGTCTGTAGTTAGCATCTGATGTCTGTAGTTAACATCTGATGTCTGTTGTTAGCATTTGATGTCTGTAGTTAGCTATCTGGTGTCTGTAGTTAGCTATCTGTTGTCTGTAGTTAGCTATCTGATGTCTGTAGTTAGCATCTGATGTCTGTAGTTAGCATCTGATGTCTGTAGTTAGCTATCTGATGTCTGTAGTTAGCTATCTGATGTCTGTTGTTAGCATCTGGTGTCTGTAGTTAGCATCTGATGTCTGTAGTTAGCTATCTGATGTCTGTAGTTAGCTATCTTGTGTCTGTAGTTAGCTATCTGATGTCTGTAGTTAGCTATCTGATGTCTGTAGTTAGCTATCTGGTGTCTGTAGTTAGCATCTGATGTCTGTAGTTAGCATCTGATGTCTGTAGTTAGCTATCTGATGTCTTTAGTTAGCTATCTGGTGTCTGTAGTTAGCATCTGGTGTCTGTAGTTAGCATCTGATGTCTGTAGTTAGCATCTGATGTCTGTAGTTAGCATCTGATGTCTGTAGTTAGCATCTGATGTCTGTAGTTAGCTATCTGATGTCTGTAGTTAGCTATCTGATGTCTGTAGTTAGCTATCTGATGTCTGTTGTTAGCATCTGGTGTCTGTAGTTAGCATCTGATGTCTGTAGTTAGCATCTGATGTCTGTAGTTAGCATCTGATGTCTGTAGTTAGCATTTGATGTCTGTAGTTAGCATCTGGGGTCTGTAGTTAGCATCTGGGGTCTGTAGTTAGCATCTGGGGTCTGTAGTTAGCATCTGATGTCTGTTGTTAGCATTTGATGTCTGTAGTTAACTATCTGATGTCTGTAGTTAGCATCTGGGGTCTGTAGTTAGCTGTCTGATGTCTATAGTTAGCTATCTGATGTCTGTAGTTAGCATCTGATGTCTGTAGTTAGCATCTGGTGTCTGTAGTTAGCATCTGATGTCTGTAGTTAGCATCTGATGTCTGTAGTTAGCTATCTGGTGTCTGTAGTTAGCATCTGGTGTCTGTAGTTAGCATCTGATGTCTGTAGTTAACATCTGGTGTCTGTAGTTAGCTATGATGTCTGTAGTTAGCATCTGGTGTCTGTAGTTAGCATCTGGTGTCTGTAGTTAGCTATCGGATGTCTGTAGTTAGCTATCGGATGTCTGTAGTTAGCTATCGGATGTCTGTAGTTAGCGATCGGATGTCTGTAGTTAGCTATCGGATGTCTGTAGTTAGCTATCTGGTGTCTGTAGTTAGCTATCTGGTGTCTGTAGTTAGCATCTGGTGTCTGTAGTTAGCTATCTGGTGTCTGTGATTTCTAGGGTTTGTCCAGCTCGTATATCAACTAGGGTCGATATATCGACTCAATACCTTTATTGCGATATCACGTTGCGCCATATCAATATCGAAAATGTCGCAAGTGCAATATATTTATTTATATATTTATTTTGTGGAGAGATGCGTCTATTGGCTTTGTAGCTTAGTTGTGTACGATTGAAAACTATATATAATGATCATGTTTCATTGGCCAGTTGCCCTGTCACATGCAATTGTGAGCGAACGGGTCCACTAAACGAACAGACCCTATGTGTTAACTCCGACTACGTGAGTGAAGAGAAATAGAGACACCCGGACAAAGCGAGAAAAGGCAAGTTAGAGAAGCTAAAGAAAAGTTTAAGCAAACGAATGTCGCTCAATCTGTTGTACTCTGCAAAACCTGCGGTATGGTGATACACCGGGCAACAGGAAATACAACCAACCTATTTTCCCACCTTAAAAACCACCACAAGCCACTATGAGTGGAAACGCCACAATCAATTTTGTTTATATATATATTCATCTATTATGAGGCATTTTCCCATAACTTATGTGTTTTTACATATGTTTAAGAATATCGAAATTAATATCAACATCGCAATATTCATGATCAATATCGCAATATCACATTTTGTCAATATCGTGCACCCCTAATATCAACGCATAACTTAGGGGGGTGTAAATGGCAAATAAAACGAACAAGTAATGGTCAACAGAAATGAGGAGAGCTAGCGAGTAGCCAGCATTAATGTTGGATGAGTGACCATATGGAGCTATAAGGTAACTCGCTAGCTTCCTGGCAAGCTTCCTGGCAAGCTTCCTGGCAAGCTTCCTGGCAAGCTTCCTGGCAAGCTTCCTGGCTAGCTTCCTGGCTAGCTTCCTGGCTAGCTTCCTGGCTAGCTTCCTGGCTAGCTTCCTGGCTAGCTTCCTGGCTAGCTTCCTGGCTAGCTTCGGTAGTAACATGATGTACTCGTCCTATCCATGTATCAGCAAATATCATACGTTCAACTGTAAACAGCGAGGTTTTGCAGATGGACACCCTTAGTTCCAGATGAACACTACCCAGTACCCAGGGTTCAACGTAAAAAAGTCCCTACTGCCCAATCAAAGTTTTACTGGCCCATTCTATATTTCTACTGGCCCTGAAAGAAAGAGAATAAAAACATGTTTTCATAAAATTGACGACATTCTGAAATGTTAGGGGACTATCTAGCACCACTACTCATTTTGCCATAGTAACCAGTCGCACTCAGAAGTGTATTAAAATGAAACAATGCCAATAACATATCAAAATACCTACCTAAAGATATGTGAACATTCACAAGACGTATTTGTCGATCCGTCCACAATAATTAATTAGAACAATTTAAAGGGCAACTTCACTGAAAAAACATGTTTTTTCTCACTTATCGTGGTCACTTATGTAGTAGAAATGTGAAAGCATTTTTGAAATTTGTGCCTTCTAGGCAGAGAAAAAGATTAAAATGTGTTTTTGGCTCATGTGGATGAAATACACCAAATCCCAGAATGCCCTTGTTTCGCTGCTCTACGAGTCCACTCCCAAGCCACGCCTACCGGCTCGAGAGGGCAGGCAGAAGGGAAGGCTAGCTACTAGCTAATTGACTGGAAAACGGAAGACACCGGTTAACATGAGTCTCTGTGACGAGTTTCTTGATAAAGTAATTTAAATACTAGCCTTGCGTTGTACCGGGATGAAGATCCAACACAAGGAAAGGACATGTAGTTAGTTTCATCGTTTTCCCGTTGAACATTTAGAGCGGTGCAAACAGTGGCTGCGGGCTATCAACCAACCCAAGTTCCAAGAATATTTGTAATTAATAAAAGTATATACATTTCTTCATATTTCCCTGTACTCTTTTGTAAATCAAAGTAATACATTATAAACTTTGAACTTTTATTTTGTTTTTAAACATAATGTAAACAATTGCACACTCATAGCTCTTCCAGAGCTTCAGCAGTTTCTTGATAGCCACAGTATTGTCCGTCACTAGCTGGAAATCTCTGTCTGATGTCCTGAACAACACAGGCAGGCAAAACAAGACGATATAGCCTTTCCCCAGTCTCTCTCCTTGCAGGACCCATTCCACGAAATGACGGTAGGCTGTTAGGCGATATTGTCTGCACAACGTTAGCAACGCAAGCTATTTGCACCTACAATAGGCTAGCTAGCATATATGTAAATATAACCGATAGTTCAGGTAACTGACGTGAACAACAAATAAATACTCACTTATACTGAAGCGTCCGTTTGTCCCTGCGGGCTTTGGCTGGCGTTTCCCATTGACCTTCGGAATCCTGAAATAAGTTTCAAAAACTTGTGTAGATCAAAGCTGGGGTGCTCTATTACGCATGCTGGCGGTCCCGTTTCTAATGCAGATTCAGTTATTTCTTCAAGAAGAAAATGGCATCGCTGAAATTCGCAACAGCAGCGGGACTCTATCTGTGTCCATTGGCGCACAGCGAGAGCACTGGCACCACCAGTCCGCCCCAGCTCGACTCTGTACGGGCTCTTCCTCATGACCGCCAGGCAAGCTTCGCTCCTCTGCAGCAGCAGCCTCTTGTTCCTCCGTCAACCGCAACTGTGTTTCGCTGTATTGCGGCTCGTACAGGCAGCCACGAACATCGGATTCGCGCAACAGATCTTCAAAATCCCTTTCTTCAATTTCGTCTTCAAAATTACTTTCTGCCATTGTGTTTAGTCTAAAACTCGCATTTCTCCACTACCTGGTCCTTAGAGATGGCTGACACTGTTTTGAAAATCTGTGACGAGGCCCCACCCCATATGGGCGGGTTGATAAAAATGCGGAAGTAGCATCTACTTCTGTCTGTAGTTCATAGCCTCTTTTAAAAAATCCTCCAATGACGTAAAAATCGTCATTTTACGTCATTGGAGGATTTTTTTCCTGACCTAAAATCAAGATATCGCTCTTATCAGATGGAGTTGAGAGGTGGGAGTAAGGTCATTGGAAAATACTACCATTTGTCTACTGATGCAAAGATAATTGCAAAATCGGTGAAGTGGCTCTTTAATGTAAGAAGTACTTGCTTGCTACAAAGTCGCAAAACTGGCTTGAACTGGATTAAACATCTCTTATACCATTTCCTTAAAAAAACAAAGCTGTGCAAAAATGTGGGTGTCCTCTATAAAACAATCTGAGAGTGGTTTGAAGTTTCAAGGCCAAATGGTTAAACAGCTATTGAATTATTAGTTTTATTAACTTTAAGTACTTTATTGATGGTCCCTAAGTATAAGCACAGAGGTTTCTGTCCGCCGATCACCCGGGTGTAGTGTGGCTGCTTGCGGGAAAACCGGACCTGATCTCGGGCTCCGAATATCTGTTAAATACCCAATATCGAATATCCAACCAACTTTACCTCGGTCTGAGATTAAGCAAATATATTTGTGCGGGAATTTCTCGCACTATAAAAACTAACCTTGCGGGGATGGTTTCAATTATGCACAATCCCGCACCAAAATTCAAGCCCTGATATAAACAAGCCAATCACTGGTCCGGCATACTTTTTTACTGGCCCCGGGCCATCGGTTATGTCGGACCCTGACGTACCTATAAAGCAATTACATGCATAAGAGTGTGAAAAAGCGATACTGTTCGTGCATATTGTTAATAATACATTACTCTATTGATTGTTTTTGGCAGTTTCAACATGGCAGACAAAAATGGCAAGAAAGGGAAACCTGCAAGTGTTAAAAGAACATTGACCAAGAGAGAACAAGAAGATCTGAAGAAAAAGGTAAGTGATTTTCCTCAGCTATCTGCAACAAAGTGTGATCTTATTCTTTCACCTTCTAAAACGATCACATTTCTAGGAAGAAGAAAAGGCAGCTGAAGTTTTTGAAGAGTTTTTAGCGTCCTTTGAGAGTAGCAAAAAAAGTGGTGTGAAAACATTTGTCCGCGGGGGGATCGTGAATGCAACTAAAGGTGAGCAAAAACGTGCCTGCAAATCCATCTGTCTGGTGTTTATGTATCTTATGAAGGCATTCTATAGTGTATTTTGCTGTAAAATTCTAGAATTTGTACAATTGTTTTGCAGAAGAAGAAGCAGCGGAGGTCAAGAAGAACAAGATTTACAGACCAATCACAAAGTTCACGTCCGTGCCCCAAAATGTCTCCCCTGCACATTCTGCCGACTTCAGACGGCCTGTAAGTGGCTTGGTCAAGCTCTAATGGTACTGGGTGATGCTATACCTTGTTCTGTTCCCTTATATGTGTCGTCTGTCCGCAGATTGTTAAAAAGAAGACGGAAGAAAAGAAAAAGAGCAACCTAGAACTGTTTAAAGAGGAGCTAAAGCAGTATGTTTTGTACCCATTTATTGATGTTGTTTTACTTTTGTCTCAGCGGGTTTATATTTCAGTATGCAATGTCCGTGTTCTTACAGAATACAGGAGGAACGTGAAGAAAGGTACAAAAGGAAGAAGACCGAGCCTGGAGGAGGATTCGGTGAAGTGGAAATACCACTCACACGGCGATCTAGTAAGTGACCGGCTTGGGTTTCAGTCCTCATCAGTTGCCTTATCAGTAGATTGGACACACTTGACATAATATGCATGTGTTTCCCTTCAGTATTCGACGATGACCCGGCCACACCAAACACTACAAACCTGTACATTGGTTGCATTAACCCTAAGGTAAAGAATATCAATGCGTCGGGTGTTTGGACAATGGGCAAAGAAGTCCACATTTCAATTTCATTATTTGGGATGGTTTCAACTGACCTGAATGCTGAACACGTTTCTGTGAACGGTATTGTTCACACGACAGATGAATGAAGAAATGCTTTGCAAAGAGTTTGGCAAGTATGGTCCTCTGGCAAGCGTGAAGATTATGTGGCCCCGTAGTGATGAGGAACGCACCAGGGTCACTAACCGAGGCTTTGTGGCCTTTATGACCAGGAAAGATGCAGAGAGGGCCTTGGCTGCTCTAGATGGTGAGTCTGTGATAAGGGAATATGAAACATACTGAACAGAAAACCGTGCCAGATAAATTACCTGGCCAAGTGTTTCATTGACTGTGTGCGTGGCTCATTAAAGATCACTTCCCTTTTTGCCGCAGGTAAAACGGTTATGGGTTTTGAAATGAAGCTGGGATGGGGGAAAGCGGTTCGAATCCCTCCCCAGCCTCTGTACACACCCATAGGGGTACTTAAAATGTCCACGCCACCACCCCCTTCTGGCCTCCCCTTTAATTCTCAGCCCAGAGACCGCTTCCGAAATGACTTTACCAAGCCTTGGAGCCGGTCAAAGGAGGAGTTTGAAAAGGTAGGTTGGTTTATTTTAGTTTTGACTTAACATAGGTCATTTAATGGTTTCCATTGTAGCTGTGTTTTAGAATTGAATGAATGTGCCAGTTTTTGGTGTGAGCTGTGTAAGTCTAAACAGGTTGATACATTTAACATAGGATGAACTAACTGGAGGTTCCTCATTTGCTCTGGAATTATTCAGAACTGCATTTAGATGTTCACACAAGCGATGTGACGCTCATGTTCTGAAGAAACAGTTCTGAGTTTAATTCCAGTTGGTTTGTCCTGTGGTAAGTGTATAAGCAGATAGACATGAGTCCATTCCTACGTCTAGATTTGTCCTAATCTTAGGATCTGTCCTAAGGCAGGGGTTTTTCTCCATGTGGGATTATGAGGTAGTGTGATAGAACCACGTGTAATCTGTTATTGGGGTTTTATGGTTAACGTTAACCACAGTGTAGCTGTAGTCTGGGACCGCTTCACCTCATTCATATTATGTATAGCTGTGACTGCTGTCATCGTTTTCTATGCTGTATGTACCCTGCAGTGTTTCACATGAATCTATACTCACTTTTTTTTATATCTTCACTATTTGATTTGACTTCACGAACAGACTCTGTCCGAAGCCGTAGTCAAAGTGGTTATCCCAACAGAAAGGTACACACCCTCCGTCCATTTCTACCACTACTGCTACTAGAACTGAGCAGCTGTTCTCTCAGACAGGACACAGGGTTAGAGGACAGAGGCTCTGCCTGTGTGCACATGTGACAGACAGGAAGCCCCAGTCCTAAGCGCTTACGCCTGTATCTACACGACCATTGGGCGAAGACGGCTTGAAAACAACACCACGTGTTTTCCTCCCGACATGTCTCCAAGTTTTTAGCTGTGTCCAGTTGTAACTTTGGTCTGCATTGAGCCTTATTGACAACAGGGACCCCCCGCTGCTTAGGACTGGGAGCCCTGTATCTGACCGGCAGGGCTGTAGCTGACGGCAGGGCTGTAGCTGACCGGCAGGGCTGTAGCTGACCGGCAGGGCTGTAGCTGACCGGCAGGGCTGTAGCTGACCGGCAGGGCTGTAGCTGACCGGCAGGGCTGTATCTGACCGGCAGGGCTGTATCTGACCGGCAGGGCTGTAGCTGACCGGCAGGGCTGTATCTGACCGGCAGGGCTGTAATCCTGTCAGGAGAATAGATGTAGAACTTTTAGTCATTTTGAGTCTGTGGGAAATATCCAATAAAACATATCGGTACTAACTTCAGTTGCAACCCTGGTTCTTCCTGCTTGGGTTTGCTGAGGCACTGCAGAAAGATACAGCTGGATGGCAGATGTATTCCAGATTAAAGTCTGTACATGTCATGGAAATAAACAGCTGGATGGCAGATGTATTCCAGATTAAAGTCTGTACATGTCATGGAAATAAACAGCTGGATGGCAGATGTATTCCAGATTAAAGTCTGTACATGTCATGGAAATAAACAGCTGGATGGCAGATGTATTCCAGATTAAAGTCTGTACATGTCATGGAAATAAACAGCTGGATGGCAGATGTATTCCAGATTAAAGTCTGTACATGTCATGGAAATAAACAGCTGGATGGCAGATGTATTCCAGATTAAAGTCTGTACATGTCATGGAAATAAACAGCTGGATGGCAGATGTATTCCAGATTAAAGTCTGTACATGTCATGGAAATAAACAGCTGGATGGCAGATGTATTCCAGATTAAAGTCTGTACATGTCATGGAAATAAACAGCTGGATGGCAGATGTATTCCAGATTAAAGTCTGTACATGTCATGGAAATAAACAGCTGGATGGCAGATGTATTCCAGATTAAAGTCTGTACATGTCATGGAAATAAACAGCTGGATGGCAGATGTATTCCAGATTAAAGTCTGTACATGTCATGGAAATAAACAGCTGGATGGCAGATGTATTCCAGATTAAAGTCTGTACATGTCATGGATTCAGTCATAGGTAATTGTAGCAAGTAATGCTGTTAGTCATTCATATAGTCCTACATTTTAATTTAGACACCTACTTATCGAGGAGAGAGACTTGACCCAAGCAAGCACTTGACAGTTGCCTTTCATAGGGAACCACAGTGTCCAGTGGAAACGCAGCCGCTCGCGTGCAAAGATCAACACACATCACTTAACACTTCCTGTGACAAAGCATGACTGAGAGAACGTTGTAGAAGCGGGACAGGGAAGGCTTTAGAGAAAGTGTAGTAAGATCTTTGATATGGTCTGGTTGAGGGGGAGACACACCCGTCATCCTGTCCCTGTTTGTCCCACAGGAACCTTCTGGGCCTCATCCACAGAATGATAGAGTTTGTAGTGCGTGAAGGACCCATGTTTGAAGCCATCATTATGAGCAAAGAGAAAAATAACCCGGACTTCAGGTACGGCGCCGTGGGGGAACTTGATTCTAACAACTTACCAAATGCATGGTCATATATATTAGCATTTGCTTGGTCATATATATATATTGTATTATGCATGGTCATGTATGTGTCTTTTAATTTCAGGTTCCTGTTTGACAACAAAAGCCAAGAGCACGTTTACTACCGCTGGAAACTCTACTCCATTCTCCAGGTCGGTGTCTACTTGTTCTGACCACACCCATGTGACCACACCCATGTGACCACACCTCCTCTCACTATATTGGGCCTGATCAATGTCCTCCCTTCGCCACCAGGGGGAGCCGCCGAGTGAGTGGAGGACGGCTGACTTCCGGATGTTCCGCGGGGGCTCCATCTGGAGGCCGCCCCTCTTGAACCCCTACCTGCACGGAGACGAGGAGGCGGGAGAAGAGGAGGAGTCACCCTCGCAGGAGGAGGAGCTGAAGAAGGGCCAGCTGAAAACAGAGTGAGTGGTCCAGTACACACAGGGGTTCTGACCCTGTAACTGAAAACAGAGTGAGTGGTCCAGTACACACAGGGGTTCTGACCCTATAACTGAAAACAGAGTGAGTGGTCCAGTACACACAGGGTTTCTGACCCTATAACTGAAAACAGAGTGGTCCAGTACACACGGGGGTTCTGACCCTATAACTGAAAACAGAGTGGTCCAGTACACACAGGGGTTCTGACCCTGCAACTGAAAACAGTGAGTGGTCCAGTACACACAGGGGTTCTGACCCTGTAACTGAAAACAGAGTGAGTGGTCCAGTACACACAGGGGTTCTGACCCTGTAACTGAAAACAGAGTGAGTGGTCCAGTACACACAGGGGTTCTGACCCTGTAACTGAAAACAGAGTGAGTGGTCCAGTACACACAGGGTTTCTGACCCTATAACTGAAAACAGAGTGGTCCAGTACACACAGGGTTCTGACCCTGCAACTGAAAACAGAGTGAGTGGTCCAGTACACACAGGGGTTCTGACCCTGTAACTGAAAACAGAGTGAGTGGTCCAGTACACACAGGGGTTCTGACCCTGTAACTGAAAACAGAGTGAGTGGTCCAGTACACACAGGGGTTCTGACCCTGTAACTGAAAACAGAGTGAGTGGTCCAGTACACACACGGGTTCTGACCCTATAACTGAAAACAGAGTGGTCCAGTACACACGGGGGTTCTGACCCTATCACTGAAAACAGAGTGAGTGGTCCAGTACACACGGGTTCTGACCCTATAACTGAAAACAGAGTGAGTGGTCCAGTACACACGGGGGTTCTGACCCTATAACTGAAAACAGAGTGAGTGGTCCAGTACACACGGGGGTTCTGACCCTGTAACTGAAAACAGAGTGAGTGGTCCAGTACACACAGGGGTTCTGACCCTATAACTGAAAACAGAGTGAGTGGTCCAGTACACACGGGTTCTGACCCTGTAACTGAAAACAGAGTGAGTGGTCCAGTACACACGGGTTCTGACCCTGTAACTGAAAAGAGTGAGTGGTCCAGTACACACGGGGCTGTGGACCATAACTGTTCTGGTGCTTTTTGCCACTCGGATCTCCACCAACCCAACCGTTTGTTCCAGGCACAGGGAGAAGCTGGAGGAGTTGCTGAGAGGACTCACTCCCCGTAGGGACGAAGTGGGAGATCTCATGGTGTTCTGTCTGGAGAGGGCGGAGGCAGCGGAGGAGGTGGTGGGATGTATCGCTGAGTCTCTGTCGCTCCTCCAGACACCACTGCAGAAGAAGGTCGGTTACCCATCTGCCTCACCTCCGGTCGTGTGATGTGGTCATGTGACGTAGGCACTCCCAACCGTCCTGTCTCTGTTCCAACAGATCGCCAGGCTGTATCTGGTATCGGATGTCTTGTACAACTGTGGTGCCAAAGTTGCCAACGCCTCCTACTATCGTAAATAGTAAGAAACTAGTTTGCCTTAAATGGGTGTGTGTGCTCATCAAATGCTCTTGTGTCCATGTTATTAACTGCTTCTCTGTTTCTTCAGTTTTGAAGCAAAACTGCCCCAGATATTTGGGGACATAAGTGACGCATATCGAAACATACAAGCACGACTCCAAGCTGAACAGTTCAAGGTAATACCAGTGTGGAATGGGCCTTTATCTCCATCCATTACGCTGTTGTTGTCCTGGAGTAAATACATTAACCTGTGTCTGTGTGTGTGTCTGTGTCCTTCTCAGCAAAAGATAATGGGTTGTTTCAGGGCCTGGGAAGACTGGGCCATTTACCCAGAGTCCTACCTGATTCAGCTGCAGAATATCTTCCTGGGCCTGGTCAAGGCCGGAGAGGAGGTGATCGAGAGGGTAGAGGTGAGTTCTGAGTGCTAGCTATTGGACTGTGTGTGTAAGTGAATGTAGCCTGAGGCGGGGTGAAACACGTCGTCATGCCAAACACGCGTCGTCATGGCTTTGTGGTCCGGGTGTCTGCACAGGTGTCGTCTCCAGACCTGGACGGGGCCCCGTTGGACGGAGCGCCGCTGGACGACCTGGACGGCTCACCCCTGGCCTGGGACCCCGCCTCCCTGGACGGGGTGCCCGTTGACGACCTGGACGGGGTTCCACTGGCGGCCCCTTTGGACGACATTGACGGAATGCCCTGTAGGTCAACCTTTTAGAACGTCAGTAGTAGAAACGTTGTGTCTTGGTAAGATGTGGACCTGATGTGAGTCTGTGTCTTCCAGTGGAGGACCTGGCCCACTCACGAGTCGCGCTGTCTAAATGGGAGAGGGTGGACGATTCTGAAGCCCTCCCACAAGGTACTGTGTTTCACCATGTATCAGATGACATTTTATAAAACCGTTATTAGATCAGCCGTTGTCACAAAGTGCTTTTACAAAACACTCAGTCTGAAAGCCTAAAAAGCAAGCAACAACAGGGTTGATGTAGTGGCTAGGAGAACTCCATAAAAGGGTCAAAACATAGGAAGAAACCGAGAAGAACCAGGCTCTTGGGGGTGGCCAGTCCTCTGGCTATGCTGGGTGAACATGTTAAGAGTACAAGCCATCCATCACAACTCTCCCATGGTTCTTCCTCTTCCAGCCAACACTGAATCCAAATGGGACACTGTGGGGACACGGGACACGGTGGGGGGACGATACACTCGAGATGAGCAGAACGTGAGGTAAGCTAGTTAGATGTGAGACACCAGCTCCTGAGCTAGCATGGCGCCTAGGAGGACAGTAGAGTATCTCTGTGTGTCATCTGTCCCCCAGCAGCCTTAACACTAAGGAACGTGAAGGGGATTCTGAGGCTGACAGCAGCGGCGATGACAGCCCGTCCAAGTACGACAACGCCGACTTCAAGAGCTCCCTCAGTAGTTTTGAGATGTCTGAGAGCAAGAGGAGCCGGCTGAGAGAGCTTGAGGCAAGCAGACACACACACACACCACTGTAGACAACCGGGCACTGTCAACCAACTTGTATTAATTATATATAGGTTTTTTCTATTGTACAATTGCCTGAGGGTTTATTTCCAATCGTTTAGTCAACACTTTGTAACCACAGTTCCTAGTGACAGAATGTGTGGTTCTGTATCGGCTGCAGGTGAAGGTGATGAAGTTCCAGGATGAACTGGAATCTGGGAAGAGGCCAAAAAAGTCTGGGATGAATGTTCAGAAACAAGTGGAGCACTACAGGAACAAGTTGCTGCAGAAGGTGGGCGTCCGGCGGCGAGGGAACAGGTCCACGTACCAAAACCGCTTTTAATATTAATAAATGCATCTGTTTGTTCCCATTTAGGAGTTCGATAAGGATGAGCAGGAGAAACGAGCCACATCCAAGTCAAAAGACAGGTCAAAGAAGGAGGACAGAAGGGAGAAGGCCGAGGACAGCAGTAAAGGACGGGATAAGGAGAGGAGCAAAAGGAGTCAGGATCGGGACCGGAGCAGAGGACGGAGTAGAGACACGGAGGAGCGGACTCAGAAATACAGAGAATCTCCCTCTAAGTTAGTACTGCTAGAAACCACCATCTTGTTCATCTTCATTCAGGTCCATATCTGTGCCGACACTCACCGTTCACTTCTATTCTAACAGAACAAAGTCAAAGTCTCCCAAGAAGTCCAAGCGTTCCCGATCGCCATCGCCAGGCCGGAAGACGTGGCGGAGATCCAACTCCCGGTCCCCACACCGCTCCCACAAGAAGACGAAGAAGAGCAAACACTGAACACGCGGTCGCGGTCTGGACACGTGGTCTGGACACCCTGGCCACTCCCCTTGTGAACTGTCCTGCTCCGTCACACGCTCTTATCCCACAATGCTTCTGGACTGTCTCTGCAAAACAACTGACAGCTGTCTGTTCCCCGTCTGTACCCATGTACTGGTGGCTACAGTCGCGATCTGACAACTCTTTTGTAAGATGAAGTGTGAACATTATTTGTACAGTTCTCGATTTGTTTTGTTTGACTGTTTTTAAACCCCATTTAATCAGATTGTGACGAGGTCCTGAGACTTCACAATAAATCACTCTTGGCAATGTATCTGTGTTGTCCGGGGTGTGGGGTGTTAGATGTGGTCACCACATGCTTCTGGCCTAGTCGACCATACTGGATACCAATAGTGGCGGGGAAATAGAATGAGGGCACTTTGTAAATGAGTAAACGGTTATGCTTTAAGTGAATGATAAACAATGTGGGGGAAAACAATGCAGTGGTTCCATTTTATTTTTCATAACCGACAGAAACAAATGAACGTTGGTAACCGAAAGGATTGCAATTAGTGCATACCGTTTTAAATGACAGGAGATCGTGTCAAGGTCATACAGAACGGGAACTAGAAACAGAGAAGTAAGGATTAAGACAGTGTGGTCATTACACTTTATTACAATGCATCTCACCATCCACCTGGTTAGCACCGGTTCTGATTCACTTTGTGCTCCAACTACACAGTCTCACAAACCTGCTTGGATAAACACTCGTCCTTTGTGTTACAAGAAACAAACGATTCCAGGACATCTGTGGGCTGCTTCCTCTGTGTCCAGTTCACTTCAATCATCGTCATCATCATCCTCTACTCTAGGGTCACTGTTCTCCAGAAGGGTAGACTATTCTTCCTGGAGAACTCGCCAGTAGCTGGATGGACAGGGTTTAAGGAGCGCGGGAAAGGCAGCGGGTAGCTCCGCCTCTGTGGTAGGACTGTACACTCTGATTGGCTGGTGCTAAGGGTTCAGGGTGAGGCCTTTAAGGCTGAAGTGCTCAGTACTTTTTTACATTGATGAAAACTTTAATGGCGCCGGTGAAATCGGCAGAAAGCAGAACCTCTGTGTGATCAGTCTTCAGAGCCCCTGTGGAGGAGAAACAACCGGCTGAGCATTTAACTTCATATGGTGTTTATCTGACCAATGAGAGGTCCCTCTGTTTATTCATCTGACCAATGAGAGGTCCCTCTGTTTATTCATCTGACCAATGAGAGGTCCCTCTGTTTATTCATCTGACCAATGAGAGGTCCCTCTGTTTATATATCTGAACAATGAGAGGTCCCTCTGTTTATTCATCTGACCAATGAGAGGTCCCTCTGGCATAAAGGTTCACACTGTACCTGAAGGAATGGTCTCAGAATCTGTAGAGTCCACGCTCTTACACTCAGCATCGGCCCCTGCTTTATCCGCCCCTGCTTTCTCTGCCCCGGCCTCCTGGGGCACGATCAGGTTGGGGTTGGGTGCAAAAATGGCCGACGTGACCACTGCATTGTGTGCTAAAGGAAAGACAGAGTGTGGACTTAAGAGAAAGAACACTGTGACCTAATCGATCAGTGAAAAGTCAATCTTACAGTAAACGGCTTGGTTACATTAGCCAGGTACCTTTAATTCCCTCCCAGAAGTCATTGCGGTCACGTCGTACAGAGGTGAACTTGCTCAGGTCATGGTAGGTGCTCCAGATGTAAACATACTTGTCCTCTGAGCCGCTCACAATGAATGAGTAGTCGTGGCTGTGAATTAGAGATAAAGTCTGTTACGTGAACACTTTGTATGCCGACTACACCACATTAGAACGATGGGCTCACTGCTCTAGCACCAAGTTGACACATTATCCAATTGTCCGGTCAGTGAGCTCTCATGTTGACCCACATGACTTCCTGGTTGGTGAGCGGTGGTTGGTGAGCGGGGAACAACATGATAAAACTGAGGCAGGAAAGCTTTCTCACCTGAAGCTGGCCTTGATCTGACTGCTGCTGTTCACATAACCCTTATACTTCATAGAAAGAGACAGGTCCCTTAGATCATAAAGGCGGATCCTGGAGTCATTGGAGGTCACCAGTATCTAGTAAAAACAAGCAGAGAGTTGGCTAGCTGTCAGCGGTCACTAATACGCAATCCCCAGAAAGAGTAAGGACGTACCTTGTTCTCGCCAGGCAGAGGCTCGATGCCTGTGATTTTCCGACCTACTCGATTCCGGCCTCTGGTTGACCGCACGTGGATCTGGGTGTGGTATTTAAGGCGCTGAAAAAACAACACATATTTCACATGGCGAACACCTGTGCCTGTGTATACACAGAGGAATCTGCTGTGTTCTGCCTGTGTAATACTCAGATGAATCTGCTGTGTTCTGCCTGTGTAATACTCTGATGAATCTGATGTGTTCTGCCTGTGTAATACTCAGATGAATCTGCTGTGTTCTGCCTGTGTAATACAGAGGAATCTGCTGTGTTCTGCCTCTGTAATAGTCAGATGAATCTGCTGTGTTCTGCCTGTGTAATACTCTGATGAATCTTCTGTGTTCTGCCTCTGTAATACACAGATAAATCTGCTGTGTTCTGCCTCTGTAATAGTCAGATGAATCTGCTGTGTTCTTTTATTTAATACTCAGATGAATCTGCTGTGTTCTGCCTGTGTAATACTCTGATGAATCTGTTGTGTTCTGCCTGTGTAATACTCAGATGAATCTGCTGTGTTCTGCCTGTGTAATACTCAGATGAATCTGCTGTGTTCTGCCTCTGTAATACTCAGATGAATCTGCTGTGTTCTGCCTGTGTAATACAGAGGAATCTGCTGTGCTCTGCCTGTGTAATACAGAGATGAATCTGCTGTGCTCTGCCTGTGTAATACACAGATGAATCTGCTGTGTTCTGCCTGTGTAATACACAGATGAATCTGCTGTGTTCTGCCTGTGTAATACACAAATGAATCTGCTGTGTTCTGCCTGTGTAATACAGATGAATTTGCTGTGTTCTGCCTCTGTAATACACAGATGAATCTGCTGTGTTCTGCCTCTGTAATACACAGATGAATCTTCTGTGTTCTGCCTGTGTAATACTCAGATGAATCTGCTGTGTTCTGCCTGTGTAATACTCAGATGAATCTGCTGTGTTCTGCCTCTGTAATACACAGATGAATCTGCTGTGTTCTGCCTGTGTAATACTGTGTAATACTCGCCCCAGCTCTCCCGTCACCGTACCTCTGTGTCGTAGAAGATGCAGCGGCCGTCGTACGTGCCGATGACCGCGTACTTCCCGTTCTGGCAGAAGTTGGCAGCGGTGATGAGACGCGTTTGTCCGTCCACCTCATTCCATAACGCCACCTTCTTATCTGGGATGTTCCACAGACGGAGCTTCCCATCCAGAGAGCCGCTCAAAAAGTACCGGTCGTCCTGGGACAAATTACCGGTTAACCTGGTTGACAGAGCCTGACAAAAACATGGCTAACAGTCTCCACTTATTAAGGCCTATATTTTAACTGACAAATGTCCCCTTACTCTAGGATGGAAGGCGATCGCTGTGACAAAGTCAATATGCTGAAAACAGCATAGACACTCTCTCCTGGATATGTGCCACAGTCTGACCGTCTTATCCATGGACGAGGAAAGCAGAAAGTAGTTCTGGAATCAAAGAACACAGTGAATATAAGGACAAGGAATAAAGACATGGTAAAGTGTTGGTTTTACAGAACTAAATCATTTCACCTTTGACCAAGACAGATCCAGCAGGTCAGCCGTATGGCCTTTGTACTTGCAAAAGGGTACTTGGCGGAAGGGAAGATTCTTGTCTTCTGAATCGGGATCTTCAGGGACACTGCTGACCTGGGGAAAGAAAACCACTGTCAGGGAGGTCGCCACGGTAACACCGGTATAGTTAGAGTTACCCAAAGCAATCACAAACATCACCAAACGTTCTTCACGTTCACTGCTGGCCACGCCTCTAGCCCGGGCCACGCCTCTAGCCCGGGCCACGCCTCTAGCCCGGGCCACGCCTCTAGCCCGGGCCACGCCTCTAGCCCGGGCCACGCCTCTAGCCCGGGCCACGCCTCTAGCCCGGGCCACGCCTCTAGCCCGGGCCACGCCTCTAATTATGTCTGGTTAGGTCACCAATTCTAACCATACTCACCCCCCCATCGGTGTCTGATTTAGATGAGCAAAGGCTTTCCTGAGAGGGAGAAGGGGACACCCGTCCTGTAGGACAAGTAACACAAAGTAAAGACAAACCCAGTAAACAAGTGCTATACTGAAGGTGCCACAGCAAACAGGCAAGAAACACAAAGGAAAGACAAACCCAGTAAACAAGTGCTATACTGAAGGTGCCACAGCAAACAGGCAAGAGACACAAAGGAAAGACATACCCAGTAAACAAGTGCTCCATTTACTGAAGGTGCCACAGCAAACACAATTACATCATACACATTTGAGCTCCTTCATTATTAACCACTTACTGCATACCTTCAGTGTTGTACTTCATCCTCATGTTGTTGAAGTAGTCAAAAGCATTTTTCAGAACCCAGATTCGCACCACGTTGTCTTGGCCTGCTGTCGCCAACAGCCTCCCACAGTGAGAGAACTTCATGGTCCACACGGCACCCTGGGAACACCAGGTCAGATAACAGGTTGAACACTAACCATATGCTGATGTTCTGGACCACTTTAATATACACATATACTAACCATATGCTCTGAGGTGATCTCGTTCTTTCGGTCATGACCCAGCTTTCATGACCATAGGTGAGTGCAGGAACAAAGATTGACCGGTAGATCGAGAGCTTTGCCTTTAGGCTCAGCTCTCTTTTCGTCACAACGGTAATGTGAAGCGAATGCAACACCGCCCCCGCTGCTCCGATCCTCCGACCAATCTCCCGCTCCATTGTTCCCTCACTCGCGAACAAGACCCTGAGGTACTTGAACTCCTTCACTTGGAGTAAGGACTCATTCCCTACCCGGAGTAGGCACTCCACCGGTTTCCTGATGAGAGTCATGGCCTCAGATTTAGAGGTGCTAACCCTCATCCCAGCCGCTTCACACTCGGCTGCGAACCGAAAGAGTGAGTGCTGAAGGTCACCGACCGATGAGGCCATCAGGACCACATCATCCGCAAAAAGCAGTGATGTGACCATCAGCCCACCGAACGGGAACCCCTCCCCCCCATGACTACGCCTTGATATCCTGTCCATGAATATTACAAACAGGATTGGTGACAAAGCGCAGCCCTGGCGGAGGCCAACCCCCACCAGGAACAAATCCGACTTACTGCCGAGAACACGGACACAGCTCATGCTTTGAGCGTACAGAGATTGGATGGACCTATGGTCATGAAAGCTGGGTCATGACCGAAAGAACGAGATCGCGGGTACAAGCGGCCGAAATGGGTTTTCTCAGAAAGGTGGCTGGCCTCTCCCTTAGGGATAGGGTGAGAAGCTCAGTCATCCGAGAGGAACTCGGAGTAGAGCCGCTGCTCCTTTGCGTAGAAAGGAGCCCGTTGAGGTGGTTCGGGCATCTTGTACAAATGCTACCTGGGCGCCTCCCTAGAGAGGTGTTCCAGGCACGTCCAGCTGGGAGGAGACCTCGGGGAAGACCCAGGACTAGGTGGAGAGATTATATCTCCACACTGGCCTGGGAACGCCTCGGGATTCCCCAGTCAGAGCTGGCTAATGTTGCCCGGGAAAGCGAAGTTTGGGTTCCCCTGCTAGAGCTGCTACCCCCACGACCCGATCCCAGATAAGCGGTTGAAGATGAGATGAGATGCTCTGAGGTTCTGGACCACTTTAATATACACATATACTAACCATATGCTCTGAGGTTCTGGACCACTTTAATATAAACATATACTAACCATATGCTCTGATGTTCTGGACCACTTTAATATACACATATACTAACCATATGCTCTGAGGTTCTGGACCACTTTAATATACACATATACTAACCATATGCTTTGAGGTCCTGGACTACTTTAATATACACATATACTAACCATATGCTCTGATGTTCTGGACCACTTTAATATACACATATACTAACCATATGCTCTGAGGTCCTGGACCACTTTAATGTACACATATACTAACCATATGCTCTGATGTTCTGGACCACTTTAATATACACATATACTAACCATATCCTCTGATGTTTTTTGGACCACTTTAATATACACATATACTAACCATATGCTCTGATGTTCTGGACCACTTTAATATACACATATACTAACCATATGCTCTCCACTGAGGTCCTGGACCACTTTAATATACACATATACTAACCATATGCTCTGGTGTTCTGGACCACTTTAATATACACATATACTAACCATATGCTCTCCACTGAGGTTCTGGACCACTTTAATATACACATATACTAACCATATGCTCTGATGTTCTGGACCACTTTAATATACACATATACTAACCATATGCTCCCCACTGAGGTCCTGGACCACTTTAATCTGATCAAAGTCAAAGGGGCCCTTGAAGCTGTGGGCGGCCTTGAACTTGACTGGTCGGGTGTAGGGCATCCCCTCATCATCACTGGACGAAGGGTCATCCTGGTCGTTGTGGAACACTGGGGAACCAGAGTGAGACATCAGTAACACGTGGAACACTGAGACAGGGGAACCAGAGTGAGACATCAGTAACAGATGTAACACAGAGACAGGGGAACCAGAGTGAGACATCAGTAACAAGTGGAACACGGACACAGGGGAACCACAGTGACACATCAGTAACAGATGGAACACTGAGACAGGGGAACCACAGTGAGACATCAGTAACAGGTGGAACACTGAGACAGGGGAACCACAGTGAGACATCAGTAACAGGTGGAACACAGAGCCAGGGGAACCAGAGTGAGACATCAGTAACAGGTGGAACACAGAGACAGGGGAACCAGAGTGAGACAACACAGCTGTCAATAAGTGAGCGTGGTGTTGAACTGGACTGTGATGGTCAGCATACCTTCGTCACGGACACTCTTCACCTTGTTGACTGCCTTCTCTCCATACTCCTCAGCCAGATGTTTCGCCCTCTTCACAGACTTGCCCAGGAACTTTTTCAGCTGAACACTGAGGGATTAAAGACAACAGAGACATAAACCACAGTGACTCCATTAGAGGCTCTATCAGAGACATAAACCACAGTGACTCCATTAGAGGCTCTATCAGAGACATAAACCACAGTGACTCCATTAGAGGCTCTATCAGACACATAAACCACAGTGACTCCATTAGAGGCTCTATCAGAGACATAAACCACAGTGACTCCATTAGAGGCTCTATCAGAGACAAACCACAGTGACTCCATTAGAGGCTCTATCAGAGACATAAACCACAGTGACTCCATTAGAGGCTCTATTAGAGACATAACCCACAGTGACTCCATTACAGGCTCTATCAGAGACATAAACCACAGTGACTCCATTAGAGGCTCTATCAGAGACATAAACCACAGTGACTCCATTAGAGGCTCTATCAGACACATAAACCACAGTGACTCCATTAGAGGCTCTATCAGAGACATAAACCACAGTGACTCCATTAGAGGCTCTATCAGAGACAAACCACAGTGACTCCATTAGAGGCTCTATCAGAGACATAAACCACAGTGACTCCATTAGAGGCTCTATTAGAGACATAACCCACAGTGACTCCATTACAGGCTCTATCAGAGACATAAACCACAGTGACTCCATTACAGGCTCTATCAGAGACATAAACCCCAGTGACTCCATTACAGGCTCTATTAGAGACACAGGCTGTCAAAAAAAAGCAAAGAGGAACTTGTGTAACCAAGACAACTGATTCTAATTCTCACGTTTTCTGCTTCAGCTTGCCTCCATCTGTGTCGCTCAGTGGAGCCTGAGTCTTGTCATCATCATCTGACTGTGCTGCGTCATTCCTGCCGTGAAAACAACATCCGATTAAACAGCGTGTTATAGGGAACAAGTAATTATTTTCCATTACCAAACCTGATAGCGTAGGGTAGTTAATATATACCAGTATAGATATAAACCGTAAGACACAGATGAAAGATCACATACAGCAGCACAGGCGACATGCAGCACAGGCGACATACAGCACAGGCGACATACAGCACAGGCGACATACAGCAGCACAGGCGACATACAGCACAGGCGACATACAGCACAGGTGACATACAGCACAGGCGACATACAGCAGCACAGGCGACATACAGCAGCACAGGCGACATACAGCACAGGCGACATACAGCACAGGCGACATACAGCACAGGCGACATACAGCACAGGCGACATACAGCACAGGCGACATACAGCACAGGCGACATACAGCACAGGCGACATACAGCACAGGCGACATACAGCACAGGCCTTACGTGATGTACTCCTTGGTTCTCCTCATGATGTGTAATGTGAGTGGATTGATCCCTGTGGGAAGCTTTTCCTCAGCCTGAATAAGAGGGATCTCCTCTCCAGTGTCCAGGTTCTTGATCATCACGCTTGCCAAAATCTCCTATTACAGAGGCGGCACAATCAATCAATCAATTAGAAACTCATACACTCAAATGTGTAGAGGAACAGAAGCCTCGTATTAGTGTCTGAAAGCTGGATAAGTGGAAGGCTCTCAGAGAGACAGGGTACCTCATCAGTTAGCTCTCTGCCCGAGTTGGAACGTGGACGCTGTGGACCTAAAGTGTCATCAATATGGCCAGATGCCTGGCCATCCTCATTCTCCTGTGGGAACACACACACACACACACACACACACTCTGGTGTCAACTCTAAGGATCAAAAGTCTTTAGAAAAACAGGAAGTAGGACAAACAATAAATCCATACATTGGAATATGCCTGTCACAATGTTTTATTGGAAAATATAACACAACTCTGATGAAACAAACGTCTGGATCAAGTCGAAGTTTAGAGCAAGAATAAACATGTCGAAATGAATAAACATACATTAGTCCTGACAATTCTCTGTTAAGCTTCATGTTTTGTCCAGGACCAGGGACAGGGGTACCAGTAGCCACTGACCTGTGCTGTGACCAGCTTGTCTCCGCTGGTGGCACTGGCCAGGTCCAGAGAGTGCTGCAGCTCCTTGGTGATGCTCCTCACAGTGCTGCCTGGGGACACCAGGCCAAAGAGCTCCTCCTGCTCCGCTGAACACACTGGCCAATCACACAGCCGAGACACGAGATCAAAGGTCAACACAGGAACCTCGTCTCCATGCTTACAACGACTAAATGACCAGCGGCTATAATTAGGAGAGCTAATCATGAGTACGTCTAGATCAACAGTAATCAATATGACCCCTGAAGAAACACAGGTTTTCATTTACATTCATATGGAGGCCAATCACAGAGATGTCTACCTTCTAGACCTTTAGGCCTACTACCCTTGCTGAGTGGGAGTGCCGGGCGAGATGGGGGAGGCGGCCGTGGGGGAGGAGCTCCGCCGGGGGGAGGTGGGCGCGAGGGCGGAGGCTTCTTGGTGCTGGCCACAATGTCGGGCTCTACGGTGAACTGCCTCGGGGGTTTTGTAGGGTTAGCCGGCTGGTCTGTAAGGGAGATCTGGGCTAGTATGTCGGCTGGTCTCTGCTCCTCTACAGGCCTCCGGGGAAGATCTGGGAGGTCTAGTGGGATATCTGGTTGACTCTTGTCAGGCCCCAGGGCGCTGGTGATGTCTGGGGGCTGGATGTGATCCTGTGACCCAGATGAAGGGCCAGGGATGTCTGGGAGAGCCAGGGAACATGCGACCTGCTGCTGTGAGCGCTCCTCCAACGGCTGACGTTCCTCAGAAGGCGGCTCTGGTTCAGCCGGAGCCAAACCCCCCTTATCTTCTGACTCTGGTTCAGCCGTGGCCAAACCACCCTTATCTTCTGACTCTGGTTCAGCAGGGGCCAAACCCCCCTTATCTTCTGACTCTGGTTCAGCCGTGGCCAAACCCCCCTTATCTTCTGACTCTGGTTCAGCAGGGGCTGCATCTGATTTCTTCTCTGACACGTGGTCCTCCCTTGATGCACTCAGCAGTGCTTCCCCCACATCACTGCCCTTCTGGCTCTCCTCAATGATGCTGTCAATGATCTAGGATAATAAATACATAAAAACATTCAAAAGAACATCCTCATTTAATTACAGCCGTAGGCCAGACAAAGGTGAATTATTGTTTAACAGGTCGTGTCCTTTCTCTACATTGCAGTCACGGCTAAAGCCAGTGTAAACCGTGATTGCAAATCATCACCAAAAGGAACTTTGAAATGATGCTGCGCTGCCAGGAACAGTTAGCATGTCCAGTGAAATACAATGACACACACACACTGAATTCAGATCAGCAGCTCCACAATGATGTGATTGACAGTTGCCAAGGTGCGGGCGGTTCCTGGCAGCTGAAGATGGTGAGAGAATTTACAGGCCTCAGATTTAGTCAAGCTTGCTCTACATAACGAGGGATTTATATAATACTAAATAATACTTAAAGACCACATTATACCTAGTGCCTGCACAAAGTCATAATAAAGTACTCCTCCGTTTATTTAGATTTATAATGTTTTGCTTTCTCACCTCTTTATTTTTGGGGGGATAAAAATCAGTTAATTTGTTGTTTTTAGGCTTTATTAATTTAGTAATTATCCAGGAATTACATTTACAAAATAATGCATACATTATTGAACAGCCAGTTGGGAAAACCACCAACCACAGCAGCATGAACTACACCTTCATTAAATAGTGTAGCTATCACCATAGCAGAGTAACTGACTAGCAGTATTTACATAGATGGGGGAAATTCACTGTGGCTACTTTTGGACAGCAGTCGTTTGTATTTGATGATTCCCAGAAAACATGTTAAAACACGTCTGTAGCAAATAGTTACTAAAGTATGCATTAGCTAAGGTCTATCAAGACCAAAACATCCCGCCACAAGAACAGTGTCTTTCCCACGGCGGTGAGTCTAAGGAATATGCCTCTGACACTAGACTGTTGTACGTTTTGCTCTGTTTGCACTGTTCATGTACATTTTAAATGTGTGTTCTAAATGCTGCAGCTAGAGGTCGGGACAAATTCCTTGTGTGTGTAAACAGACTTGATGAATAAACCTGATTCTGATTATACTAAACCATTATACTCAACACTCCGATGGTGGCACTGTAATACAAGCAAGAGAAGTAATATTGCCTAAGTAATATTTTAATTGTAATTATAATATATGACAAACAATAGTTGCAATATATGCATTGTTTTTCGGGGATTAACGAGTAGCGTTAGATTTAAACATAACGAGGGACAACCTGAACGGAGTCATCGTGGCGTGCTTGATGACTGCCAGTTGGGGCCTGTCCTACAGCCAATTCTTCTGGAGATGCAGCTCCCTGAAGGCGCACAAAGCAAAGGTACAAAGAGACTGACAGGAAGAACTACATACTACAGTGTTATAAACTCGCATACATCACATCAACACAATGTAAAATGCTAATATTTAACTGTCAGTAACATTTTACTAACTAAAATGATTGCAAAGTCCAGAAGAGTATTTTTCAACAGTTAACATTCCATTAGCACCGGCAACGAAAAAGTAATTATTTCATACAAACTGGGGTAGCTCAGCTGTGATTGGGGTTAAATACAATTTCATTTCCAAAATGGCCCCTAGATTGCTTTGAAAAAAGTTAAAAGCTATCCACAGTCTGTAGCAGCCATCTCATTTAAGTAATGATTAAACGTAAACCAACATTCTGGGTTACAATCTTTGATATGACCCTCCAAAGTTAAACTACACTCTACAGTCCTTAAATACACTGTAGTTAAACAGTATAATGAAAGAGTAAACATACCTGTGGTGTGGGAAGGACAAACTTTGCAGGTGTTCTAAGGAAAGGCAAATGTAAAAGTCACAAGACTGCACCTAATGAGGTCAATCAAAATACCGTTAAACCATTATCTCAGACAATGAAGATCAACATGTCAAACAGACATACTGTTCTTGTAAAAACAACGAATTCCTGGCAACTTTAAAAAGAGTAACTGAAACACGATGTATCGTTAGTTATGTGGTTAATACTTGTGTTGCTTTATCTCTTAAACACTTAAATGCACACTTACTATGCAGTATCTGGTTAATTTCAAAGGGCATCATATTAGCTGAAATTGTTTAATGCCAATAGCACATCATATGTGAATCTCCTTATGGCTACAGTATTTCTACTTACACTTTAGGTGATGGAGTAAAACTGAAATGGTTTAATACCAATAGCACATCTTATGCAAATCTCCTTGTGGCTACAGTAGTTCTACTTACACTTTAGGTGATGGAGTAAAACTGAAATGGTTTAATACCAATAGCACATCTTATGTAAATCTCCTTGTGGCTACAGTAGTTCTACTTACACTTTAGGTGATGGAGTAAAACTGAAATGGTTTAATACCAATAGCACATCTTATGTAAATCTCCTTGTGGCTACAGTAGTTCTACTTACACTTTAGGTGATGGAGTAAAACTGAAATGGTTTAATACCAATAGCACATCTTATGCAAATCTCCTTGTGGCTACAGTAGTTCTACTTACACTTTAGGTGATGGAGTAAAACTGAAATGGTTTAATACCAATAGCACATCTTATGCAAATCTCCTTGTGGCTACAGTAGTTCTACTTACACTTTAGGTGATGGAGTAAAACTGAAATGGTTTAATACCAATAGCACATCTTATGCAAATCTCCTTGTGGCTACAGTAGTTCTACTTACACTTTAGGTGATGGAGTAAAACTGACGTCTTCAGCAGCATCGTAGAATTCCTCTGTGTCACTATCTGACGCCATTTAACTAGCTACCGTGAAATACTCGAGATTGGTAGTTTGCTAGTTTGGTTTAAATTGATGCAAGGCGATGGCCTTTCAGATCAGAAACATTGCTGCAATGTTTAAATGTGGTCTGGAACGATGAAAACGAACGTAACTAGAATTCGTATAAAAAGGAAAAACTGTACTTTCCTGAAGACTGACTTTTCCAGGGAAGATACACCCAGATGTTTTTAGCTAGCTACCGTATATACTAGCCTGAAGCAGGCCACTCACCTGAGCGAACTAGCTAATGCTAACGCTGGTACTGTGTAGGCAAACGTAGCCAGCTAACTAGCTAATGCTAACGCTGGTACTGTGTAGGCAAACGTAGCCAGCTAACTAGCTAATGCTAACGCTGGTACTGTGTAGGCAAACGTAGCCAGCTAACTAGCTAATGCTAACGCTGGTACTGTGTAGGCAAACGTAGCCAGCTAACTAGCTAATGCTAACGCTGGCACTGTGTAGGCAAACGTAGCCAGCTAACTAGCTAGCTAGCTAGCTAGCGTTAGCTGGCGCTAGCGCTTACCTAGCTAACTACCAAATGTCTAGCATCGATTTCGAAATGAATACTCTGAAGTATGATCTACAACGCTAAAACGACTACCCGTTACCACGGATTTTCTCGCAAAACGGCTGCAGTTGCACCTATTTCTCAGGGTAACAAACCCAAGTAGGAAGAACACTCCACTACTAAATGAATAACACACAAACACGGAAATCACGCGAGAACACATCTGACAGCTTACAGGAGTGGCGTTTGACAGAGCGCAGTTTAGTGGGGCGTGTCTGGGTATGGGGGTTCACTGAAATTACTCCCTTAGCGGATTCAGTTTCACTAACGTCTTCCAAATGATGTAGCTGACAAAACATCTTATGTACTTTCTAAACATTTCATTACATGTCTTTACCTATGCATACTTAAATAAAAAATGTGTAATCAGTTCAACAAAATGTATATCATATTGGGGAATCAATAATATTTACAATAAGATAAAAAAACAATATAAAGGCATGGAAAATGTATTAATTATTAATATACCAGTATTAGTGAATTAAAATATAATTTGTAACCACAGTTTATTTTTATTCCACTAGATGGTAGTGTCTCCCTTGCTGGCCAGGATTTGGCGTTATGATTACTAAACAAAATATATTTGAATGATCCTTAAGTCAATCCATGCATTGTCAGATGTGTGGTAAAATGTTAGAAACAGTTATAAGGCCTGATGTTATAACATTGTAAAATTGATATATCTTAATATGACTGTATTTTTACCTTTACAATTCAATTTGAATGACTGCACATGTCTCTTAACCATTACATTATTCATACCTGTATTAATGAATATTGTTCACATTGGCAAACATTTGAGGTACAACACATCCTGCTAAAGCAAAATATAGACTTTAAGAACATTTTGCAATCAAACATTCTAATCTATCTAGAATATGGCTGTCTTGTTATTCTAAATGGGGAAATGTAAGCTTCTGTTTTGATATACTGTACATATCTAGAAAGGCACAGTGTTCCAGGGCTGGGGGGCACATTTGAAAAGGCCCTGTCTGAGAGGACTGATATGCTTAGGCGGTTTGAGTCTGATGACTTTACAATATGTGCTGGATAATAGTTTCACTTTATATATTTTGACTGTGTTAAATACATGTTTTGGCTATATTTACAATGACCAATGACCCACATTGACATTTTTAAGTCAAGTTTTTAGCTCTTTACAGATTATTTTGAATTGTAATCAGATGTGACATCAGTCATTTAACTATTATATTATTTGGTTTACTGGTGTTGCTTGTGGCAGACAAGGAAGCCTAAATCTACATAAATATGCCATAAATTAATATGCAGGTCCAGCTCCATGAATATGCATAAGCGTCATAAGTGGTTACTTAGAGCCCCTGGCACTTACATTTAAGACCTTGTAAATGAAAACAGTATATGCCCAATGAAAATGAATAGAATATATAAAAACTGATAACAATAATCCTTTTTTTCTGTCTCTATGACAAAATGTGTGGTATTGCAGGAAATGTACTTATAAGTAGATTTTTTTGCCCTCTGCAGTTAATAGGAGGTGCAAATTAAAAAATCTCGCTGAGGGACATGAAAAAGCGAGATGACCATGTTCATGGGAAATGAGTGGTAAGGAACTAAGATGATACAATATGAGCGGTCAGTATATCCAATACGTATATTTACAGTGCACATTAACATATTTAATTAGAATATGAGCGGTCAGTATATCCAAAATGTATATTTACAGTGCACATTAACATATTTAATTAGAATATGAGCGGTCAGTATATCCAATACGTATATTTACAGTGCACATTAGCATATTTAATTAGAATATGAGCGGTCAGTATATCCAATACGTATATTTACAGTGCACATTAACATATTTAATTAGAATATGAGCGGTCAGTATATCCAAAATGTATATTTACAGTGCACATTAACATATTTAATTAGAATATGAGCGGTCAGTATATCCAATACGTATATTTACAGTGCACATTAGCATATTTAATTAGAATATGAGCGGTCAGTATATCCAATACGTATATTTACAGTGCACATTAACATATTTAATTAGAATATGAGCGGTCAGTATATCCAATACGTATATTTACAGTGCACATTAACATATTTAATTAGAATATGAGCGGTCAGTATATCCAATACGTATATTTACAATGCACATTAGCATATTTCTTGTGTGTTACAATTCACCTCTGCAGCAGCAGAAGAGGACCCAAAGACAGATTTCAGTAGAGCATGAAGCCATGGGCTTTCTGATTGATTCATAGAGACGTGTCTGGACATGTTAGTGTGCCTTCTGCATAAACCACTGTGATGGTGTCCTTCCAGCTGAGATAGTGAGAGATAAACTGACAGCTTAAATTGAAGAGGGAGAGTTGGGTGTATGTTTCTGGAAGTCAATCACCACCTCCACTGTTGTTTCTGTTGAGACAACGCTCTCTCGTAACTAATTTCTATTGTTTTTTTTAATGGCTTTTATTGACAGCGGCAATTCAAGGGGGACAGATGATGAGGCAAACCAATGAGAGAGACGGGTATTGATTGAACAAAGGATTTGATTGAATTGTTTCTGCCGGACCAACGCTTTTCACTACGCAAGCGATTGTTTTAGAGTTGTAAGATCTAGTGTTGTGACATGCATGAAATAACTTTGTCTTCATCACCACGCTTCATTGAATTTGGTATCGGTCGGGTGATGAGAGAACTTGTTTTTGCCAAATGTATGCTTCGCATTCATCCTTTTAACTCAAACTTTCTTTCTTTTAAGTATTGTTTGGCAAACTCCAGGTTGCATTTCATATGCCTTTTACTCAGGAGAAGCTTCCATCTAGCCATTTTACCATACTGGCCTGATTGATGGAGTTCTGCAGAGTTTACTGTCCTTCTGGCAGTTTAAACTGTGCAGCTTTGTTAGAGTTACTTTTGGGTTCTTGAGGTCATCAAGGTCATCTTGCCAGGTTACTTAAGTTTGCTCGACATCCAATTCTTACAAGAATCTTGTGGTTCTACATTTCAAAGCAAATATTTTTGCTCTCACATGCGCAGAGAAGTGGGTTGCCTTATCAGCAGGTTTCTTTCAAAATTATGTCTAATCAGTTACATTTCTCAGAGGTAGACTCAATTCAAATTCCAGGGACTTCTCAAGGAGTATACTAATAATAAGGACACAGAATGCACACAATTTGGAGAGTGAATGTAATCATTTAGACGTAAATTCTATACCTCCAAAAATGTGTAGAAAACGTCTGATGTCTGAACACTTTCTAAAGCCACTGTATATATGCCACTGTATATATATCATATTGGGACACACACACATTCAAATGTTTGCACAGTGTTTTTGTTATTGTAACATTATTACATTACATCATTGCATTTAAAAAAAAGCGTAGTGGATTCATACACCACCCTTCAAAAGTCCTTGTTTTCGACACATTCTTTGTCTACTCTAAAATAACAGTTTATCAGAAATGCAGTGTGCTAATGTAAATGACTACAGTATGGAAACGTCTGTTTTTAAATGGAATATCTACATTGGTGTACAGAGGCCCATTATCAGCGACCAACAGTTCTGTGTTCCAAATTAAATGGCACTTTTTACTTCCAAATCCATGTTTATAATTTTAAAAGGCTAATTTATCATTAGAAAACCAAGTTGAAATTACGCCAGGAGAGCTTAAAACGTTTGTGCTGATTAAAGAAGCAAAAAAAACGATTGAGTATCTGGAGCATCAATCAATCAAATGTTTTTTATGAAGACCTTTTTATATCTGCAATTTCCACAAAGTGCTTTTATCAACATCCAGCCTGAACCACAAAGAGTAGGAAGAACTTCCTGATAGGGTCAACACTTTGGAAGTAAAGGGTGGCTAGTCTGGCTGTGCCAAATGCACTTTTTAAAAGTATGGATAAATAATAAGTGCATTTGTGTTACGTCCTGAGTCTGTAAAACATAAATCTAGTCAGGTGCATGATGGGGAAGACAGGAACAATCTGGGAGATGAGGGGGCAGTGAAGTGGCTGAACCGTCAGATATTGTCAGCTACTGGGTCTGCAACAAAACCACAAGGACTTTAGGAAAAATGGGCAGAAACAAATTATGTACTTCTGAAACTCGTTATTCAATTCCTATCCTGAAAGAAACGGAAGAATTGGAACAACGCTGTCTACCACTCTCTTTACAGAACAGCTCAAACTGGCCATAACCAGAGGAGTGGGAGGCCCCAGTGCACAACTGAGAAAGAGGACAAATATATAAGTGTGTAGTTTTAAAAACAGATGCTCCACAGGGTTTCAAATGGCAATTACATTGAGCAGTTACCCCCCCCCGTCTCAATGCCATTAATGAAGAGGTGGCCTTCTAGGCAGGGTGGCAAAGAAAAAGATAAGAATAATATGGACAAAAAACACAAACACTGGACAGAGTACATTTTGAATGTTGTTATGGACAGACAAATCTAAGTTCAAAGTGTTCGGATTTCAAAGAAGAACATTTGTGATACGCAGACCAAATTAAAATATCCTGGTTGAGTCCTTGATGTCATCTATCAAGCAGGAAGGTGCAGTGATGGTCTGGGGGTGCTTTGGTAGTGGGAGATAGTGGGAGGCAATCACTGAATTGTTTGCAATCGACCTACCAGGTTAAATATAAATAACTCAATTTTGCAATGCCATTCCCTGTGGACGGTGCTTGGTTTGAGCCAATTTCCTTCTACAACAGGACAATGGCCCAAAACACAGCTCCAAACAGGAAGTTGCAGTCAGCTGGTATTCTGTCTACAGAGGAGTGACCAGCACAGTCAGTCACTGGATTTCGACCCTATTGGGCTTTTGTGGTAGCATGCAGTTTGAACGTATACGCTTCAGGAAGGTTGGGGTGAAATTGCTTCAGAATGCATCAACATATTGACAACTTGAATGCCGAAGGTATGCAACCATGTAACTGCTGCAAATAAAAGATTTGCAATTATTATTTCAATTATAAATCATTATTTCTAATCTTGTCAAACACTTTAATTCCTATTAATTTTCATATGATTCCCATTCGGGGAATCTAACTTTTAATTCACCCCTAAATTTGAACGATATATCAACCGTAACGGTGTCAATATCATCACGCTTTCTATGAGGACTGACAAGTGGGGAACACTTCCCGCAGCTGGACCAAATCAAAGTTGGTACTTGAAGTTTGTGTCAATCAAAGGGGTTGCCACCTGATCTCCCAGCAACCAACGTGGCTACGTCACCTTCCGTGCGAACGACCATTGGATAGGCTGGAGGCGGACCTTAGTGGGACCCATGGGTAGAGTGGATCTGAGGGTTTAAGAAGAAAACAAGGACGGATCCCGTAGTTGCAGGTAGGAATTTCGCTATTTCCAAAGTTTTGAGAGTCTTATAAATACCCTATTAGTAAACTTTTGAACATAACTTACGAAGTAATCCGAAGCGGACAGTTATGGGTAAACTAGCTAGAGAAGTGGCTAGCAGAGTAGCTTCAGGTCCAGCTAGCTAGCGACTCATAACGTACTGTACTTGTTAGCCGAGGTTACGTTAGCTAGAGAGCGGACCTGACTGGTAGCTATGCTGTGTGGTATATAGTTTGACTGGTAGCCATGCTGTGTGTGGTGTATAGTTTGACTGGTAGCCATGCTGTGTGTGGTATACAGTTTGACTGGTAGCCATGCTGTGTGTGGTATACAGTTTGACTGGTAGCCATGCTGTGTGTGGTATACAGTTTGACTGGTAGCCATGCTGTGTGTGGTATACAGTTTGACTGGTAGCCATGCTGTGTGTGGTATACAGTTTGACTGGTAGCCGTGCTGTGTGTGGTATACAGTTTGACTGGTAGCCATGCTGTGTGTGGTGTATATAGTTTGACTTGTAGCCATGCTGTGTGTGGTATATAGTTTGACTGGTAGCCATGCTGTGTGTGGTATACAGTTTGACTGGTAGCCATGCTGTGTGTGGTGTATATAGTTTGACTGGTAGCCGTGCTGTGTGTGGTATACAGTTTGACTGGTAGCCATGCTGTGTGTGGTATACAGTTTGACTGGTAGCCATGCTGTGTGTGGTATACAGTTTGACTGGTAGCCGTGCTGTGTGTGGTATACAGTTTGACTGGTAGCCATGCTGTGTGTGGTGTATATAGTTTGACTTGTAGCCATGCTGTGTGTGGTATATAGTTTGACTGGTAGCCATGCTGTGTGTGGTATACAGTTTGACTGGTAGCCATGCTGTGTGTGGTATACAGTTTGACTGGTAGCCAAGCTCTGTGTGGTATATAGTTTGACTGGTAGCCATGCTCAGGGTTCCTACGGGTGCTTGAAATCCTTGAAAGTGCTTGAATTTTGATGATGTGTTTTCAAGGTTTGAAAAGTGCTTAAATGTTGGATAAAGTGCTTGAAAATGCTTGAAATTGTAACTGTATTTATTTCACAACAAATATCTAATCTGCATGAATAGTTCGTTATTTAAATGGAGAATTTTTTTTTGGAGATGGTAAAATGAAACCTGCTGTGCTCGCTTGTGTGACTGCGATCTGCCAGTCTATTCCTTGTGTTCCTCTCCCATGGTCAAGCCTCTGTCGAGAGAGGGTTTTCTGTTAACAAAGAGGTGATGGTGGAGAACCAGAAAGAGCATTCTTATTGCTCAGCGGATCATTCATGACCATGTGAACCATATTGGAGGGCTGCTCAACATAGTCTACACGAAGGAACTACTCCTCTCTGCAGCTGCTGCCAGGCAGAAATAATATATGGATGACCAAAAACGTAGAAAGAAAGATGAGCTGACTGCTCAGATGAGAAAGGGAGTAATGGAGAAGATAGCTGAGATCAAGGCCAAAAAGAAGAGAATGGAGGAGGACATAAGGGTCCTTCTGAAATCTGCAGATAGTAATGCAGAGAAAGCTGAATCGGTTGGAAAACTCATCTTCATCTCGAAATCAAATGGTCTTCGCAGAGCTGCAAAAGAAAAACAAAAAAGTCTGGAGGCTGTAGAAAAATGGCTAAATGACAAGCTGAAGGAGCTCAAAGACACTCCTTAATAGGTCCTTAATGTATTATTTGGCCTAAACGTGCATTGTTCGGTGTTTAGTGCAGTGTTTTGTTTTATTTAACAGAGTAAGTTGATTTGTTTAGTTTTGCAGTATTTTGTATTTGGGCGTATTCATTTTTATTTATTTTTGCAGGATAAAGTCCACAAGTCAATTTTAAGTTGATTTTGTTTACATTAAAATATCTTGTTGAGTTGATTAAATTAAGTTAAATATGCACTTGAGGTATACCATATTAGGGGTGTGCGATATGACGATATTTAATCGTGGACGATTAAAATGTCTCCACGATTCACTTTTTCGGAAATATCGTAGAATCGCGCTCCAGTGCACGTTCAATTAGATGCAGATCTATGGCGTTTTTTCAGCTACGTATCAACATGCAATGCGCGGTGCGCTAGATGTCAGCGTGTTAACACTAGAAGCGCCAACAGCCCATGCCCGCGGGCGTTGCAGTTAGTAATTAAAATAAATATATAATGTTGAAAAGCTACAGCCTCGTTCTTCCATGACTTTTCCTAAATACGTGCATTTTACCTTGTCCCGTTTTCAGAAACTGGATGCGTTTTGGTCTGATCTCGTTTTGGTCCGATCTATATTGGACACCGTTTTGGTCTGGTCTATATGAAACTGGATCCGTTTTGGTCTGGTCTATATAAAACTGGATGCGTTTTGGTCTGGTCTACATGAAACTTGACGCGTTTTGGTCTGGTCTACATGAAACTTGACGCGTTTTGGTCCGATCTATATGAAACTGGATATATGTAACCGATTAATTTGCTGCGGTCTCATGTGCACTCATAACATCACTAATGAACACTCTGCGCAGTGCAACCGGTTAGTATGCGTGTCCTGCTCAGGCAGACAAAAGCTGCGAGATATACATAGATAATAGATTGATTGGCTTGGTTGAATTTGAATGAACTAGAAAAAGAGGTAGGCCTACGTTTATAAAGAAATATATGTTTTACTAAATAAACAGAACAAAATATAAAACGAAATTGATTAATGTATCTACCGGGTAACAGCAGAATATACCCGACCGTGACCAATATACAAACTGTGTTGTAAAATACGTGTTTCATTGTCTATAGTGCCTTAGTTACTGGGCTGTAATTACTATAATACATTTTACAAATGTAAATGATCAAATTATACACTGTAGCCTAATGTTTTTATTTCAACAGTCTGTGTTGCAATATATACGGCCAATCATGCGCAAATCATTTGATTGCGCGTCGCTTGTGATCTAAAATGTTTTAGCATTTATTACATCAAAATAGGACATACAGTTTGATTGATTTTAATTTATTCGATCTTTAGAAATTTAAATATCATAGCCTGTGCATTTTAAAATCATGGTTTTAATTTTGTATTGTATGGCTACATAAGACAATAAATAGGCTACATACTATTTTAGTAAAATGTTTTACTGCATAATTCACAATTCATTTAATTCAGGATGATAACACAGTAGATCATCTGATGCTGTAGATGGATGGCAGGTTACACAGTGAATGGATGGTGAAGCTGCGGATGAGAATGAAGGTGCTTCTTTGCACCATTGCACTTCCTTTAAATATACACGTGATTAAAATATGCTACTTTAATTTTTTTTTCCCTTTTATGTTTTGTTACCTTGTAACGCTATATTCTTTAAATGGAGATATAATTTGCTTGTATTGCAGCTCAGTAATTAGCAAAATAGTCTTAAAAAGCAACATGAAAAAGAATTGTGATAAAATCGTGAATCGTGATTTTTCCTGAAAAAATCGTGATATGATATTTTTCCCATATCGCCCACCCCTATACCATATACATAAAGTGAAACTTTTGGCCTAATCTGTAATTGCCTAATCGCATACTTTAGCACTATTTTGTGTTGTTATTTCTGTGTTTGACAACTCAAGTTGTTTTGATTTGCACAATATTGTTAAAAAGTTCGAAGAGGTGAATCTGACTACCTCAAAGACGAATGTTTGCATTTATTTTGTATTCAAATATCTGATCCTTCTGCTATTTCAAAAGACAATTTTGGCTGTTTATAGCGTTTATCACTAATGTGATATAAACAATGGATATTAAATTTCACTATGTATGGGTATGTAATTCACGGTGATGTAAGGTGCTGGAAAAAGCTTTAAAAAATACCTTGAAAGTGCTTGAAAAGTGCTTGAATTTGACCTTGGAAAAGGTGTATGAACCCTGCATGCTGTGTGTGGTATATAGTTTGACTGGTAGCCGTGCTGTGTGTGTGGTATACAGTTTGACTGGTAGCCGTGCTGTGTGTGGTATACAGTTTGACTGGTAGCCATGCTGTGTGTGGTATACAGTTTGACTGGTAGCCATGCTGTGTGTGGTATATAGTTTGACTGGTAGCCGTGCTGTGTGTGTGGTATACAGTTTGACTGGTAGCCGTGCTGTGTGTGGTATACAGTTTGACTGGTAGCCAAGCTCTGTGTGGTATACAGTTTGACTGGTAGCCATGCTGTGTGTGGTATACAGTTTGACTGGTAGCCGTGCTGTGTGTGGTATACAGTTTGACTTGTAGCCGTACTGTGTGTGGTATACAGTTTGACTGGTAGCCATGCTGTGTGTGGTATACAGTTTGACTGGTAGCCATGCTGTGTGTGGTATACAGTTTGACTGGTAGCCATGCTGTGTGTGGTATACAGTTTGACTGGTAGCCATGCTGTGTGTGGTATACAGTTTGACTGGTAGCCATGCTGTGTGTGGTATACAGTTTGACTGGTAGCCATGCTGTGTGTGGTATACAGTTTGACTGGTAGCCATGCTGTGTGTGTGGTATACAGTTTGACTGGTAGCCGTGCTGTGTGTGGTATACAGTTTGACTGGTAGCCGTGCTGTGTGTGGTATATAGTTTGACTGGTAGCCATGCTGTGTGTGTGGTATACAGTTTGACTGGTAGCCGTGCTGTCTGTGTGGTATACAGTTTGACTGGTAGCCATGCTGTGTGTGGTATATAGTTTGACTGGTAGCCATGCTGTGTGTGTGGTATACAGTTTGACTGGTAGCCATGCTGTGTGTGGTATACAGTTTGACTGGTAGCCATGCTGTGTGTGGTATACAGTTTGACTGGTAGCCATGCTGTGTGTGTGGTATACAGTTTGACTGGTAGCCGTGCTGTGTGTGGTATACAGTTTGACTGGTAGCCGTGCTGTGTGTGGTATATAGTTTGACTGGTAGCCATGCTGTGTGTGTGGTATACAGTTTGACTGGTAGCCGTGCTGTCTGTGTGGTATACAGTTTGACTGGTAGCCATGCTGTGTGTGGTATATAGTTTGACTGGTAGCCATGCTGTGTGTGTGGTATACAGTTTGACTGGTAGCCATGCTGTGTGTGTGGTATACAGTTTGACTGGTAGCCGTGCTGTGTGTGGTATACAGTTTGACTGGTAGCCGTGCTGTGTGTGGTATACAGTTTGACTGGTAGCCATGCTGTGTGTGGTATACAGTTTGACTGGTAGCCGTGCTGTGTGTGGTATACAGTTTGACTTGTAGCCGTACTGTGTGTGGTATACAGTTTGACTGGTAGCCATGCTGTGTGTGGTATACAGTTTGACTGGTAGCCATGCTGTGTGTGGTATACAGTTTGACTGGTAGCCATGCTGTGTGTGGTATACAGTTTGACTGGTAGCCATGCTGTGTGTGTGGTATACAGTTTGACTGGTAGCCGTGCTGTGTGTGGTATATAGTTTGACTGGTAGTCATGCTGTGTGTGGTATATAGTTTGACTGGTAGCCATGCTGTGTGTGTGGTATACAGTTTGACTGGTAGCCGTGCTGTGTGTGTGGTATACAGTTTGACTGGTAGCCATGCTGTGTGTGGTATATAGTTTGACTGGTAGCCATGCTGTGTGTGTGGTATACAGTTTGACTGGTAGCCATGCTGTGTGTGTGGTATACAGTTTGACTGGTAGCCGTGCTGTGTGTGTGGTATACAGTTTGACTGGTAGCCGTGCTGTGTGTGTGGTATACAGTTTGACTGGTAGCCATGCTGTGTGTGGTATATAGTTTGTCCCTACATGAAATGCTCCCCCGGTGGAGTTGATATGCATTCACACTGCTTTACTGGGGTTTTAAGGACCACCATAACCATACCTAACCAAGTCAAATACCTTCTGGATTACCTTCTTAATGGCCTAGCCAATGTTAGCTTTTACAGTTCATGTCACACCATGAATGTTATAGAAATTGGTGTACAAACTATGTCGCTATAATGCTATATCTATATATCGTTTGGTTCAGTTTCTAAAGTGGTGGGCTTACCGCTAGCTAGATAGCTGAGGGTTACTTACTGATCTGTGAACTAAGTTGAATAAGTATTCTCATATACATGATGTGCACTGTTGAAGTGTCCACAGGCTCAATACATGGCTACCCTGTGGGCTAGATAAAGTCAGGGGAGAACTTTGTGTGTAAGCCACATCAGCCAAGTTAAGCTAGTTATCCGTTGTCTTTTTTTAGTTTGCTGGTAGTGTCACGAATGCCAAGAAATAGCCCTGGATGTTAATTTGGTGAGCCTGTTTAGAGAGAACGCTGTTTTGACCCAATGCAACTGTGATATCCAAACCGTGTCAAATAGAAATGTCCAAACAAAACTTTACATTACGATCCGGAGGTAATGGACTGGACAACTGTACCTTATCACATGCCGTGGTATGCTTTGCCTGGGTTTGCTTTGCCTGGGTTTGCTTTGCCTGGGTTTGCTTTGCCTGGGTTTGCTTGTCCACATTCGGCAATTACCCAGTTCTGACTGACTGCATGCTTGCATTTGCTTTCAAAATCGGCATGTCATTTTGTAATTAACACACCACCACTGATGAGCTTGTTTGTGATATGCCTAATATACTTACAGTTTGTCAGATGTGTCGTTTGGGAAGTAAACAGCAATGCTTAATGTGCTGATTTAACATCTTGGTAAGGTGTTTTTCCAATGTTGACCAAATTGGGTTTGTTTTCAGGTCATACTTCTTGTTGTGTGTATCTGGAGGGAAAATGCTATACATTTGTCAGCCAAGCAAAGGGCCAAAGGCTAGGACTGCACCGTTATTCTAAATTGTTATTGCAATATTGACATGTACAATATCCAAATCACCAACTCCTGTTAGACTTCATATTACCACCACAAGAAGTTTGCTTTTAGGGCGCCATGATATTGGCCCACAAACGCAACGTTGAATTGACATTATCAATGTTGTTTACATACTGTTTTCAAATGTTAGTACCGGTAATCAAAGTTGCAATATTTGGCCTGAAAAGACCTAATTTCTATATTTGATCCAAGCGGTGCATCCCTTCACTGACCTGCTATGAATAGCAAGTCATTAATCTAGTGATTGTTCTCAGGAGAACACCGGCCATGTTTTAACCGTGCTACTGCTTGTTTTGATGTCTCAAGTTAGAGGTTCTGGGTTGATAATTTAATCTTCCATATGGCCTAGGTTTCTTTTAGTGCTATAGGTTTGTTCTAACCGTGCATAGCGTAGTTCTACTGTGAATCATGTAGGCCGAATCAGATTGAGAATTGATGACCATGTCATTATCTTCAGAGTGGATAGAAGAATTTATTTTTGTCATCCATGTTTTTATTTGTGTAAATAAGACTATGTACTTCCATATAACAGACCCTGTTTTTCACAGCATATAACAATGCCATCTTCTATAAAACCCATCCAGAGCCTTTCAGCAAAATGAGAAGTTTAGCTGAGGCCAGTGGCCGGTTTTTAATGGTTGTGTCTCATAAATTTTGCACATAGTATGATTGAATTTAATGTGGGATGAAAGTGTAACACAGTTCACTTGTTTTTTGTTATAATTATTTCTTTGTTTCTCACACACGAAAGGGTGAATAAATAACAACAAAAGCAAAATAAGAATACTTTTATAAACATTGGCCTCTGTATTGTCGGCATTGGCGATATGGTTTATTTAATCACCTGGGCCCAGTTTTTCAAAAGTAATCCACTAGGATTTTGGATAACGGATTGGATCAAATCTGGAAAATGGGTTTTTCAAAAGAAAAAACGGATTACATAGTCGGATTAGATCACGTAATCCAATCTTGGTTTTGATCCGGATCAAACCTTAAGTTTGGGGTTTTCAAAACTTTTTTTATAGGATTTGGATCACTTTGATCCAAAAAAACTGGATTAAACTGATCCCATTAGAAGGGTGGATTCAGCGTGGATTTCATGCCCAAAATGTAATGAAAACGTAAAAAATGTATCATATAATACTATATTTGGATCATGCAGTATCTTACAAGATATCGTATTTATTCATGTTTTAATTTCATTTGTTCATCTGTCAGGCTACAGTGATTAGGTAGGCTTTAACGTATTCAGCCTTTCAGTTTCAGGCCTACAGCAAAGTAGAAAGAGTTTGGCCTCATAAAATAATCCCCCAAACAGCTGTCAAAATTGACCAAAAACAATACATTTTATTCCGTCTCTAATTGATATATATATTCATCACAATCGAAAACATTTTTGTTTTTATAATATTTATTAGTGATGCATGCAATGATTACAGAATAACCAATAAAAATGCACTTATATTGACCCCACACTGGCTATTCTACTTGTTGCTCTTTACATATCTATAGTTCTACATTGTGATTTCCTATCCTGTTTGAGCACTGGTTATCCAGATTTGGTAATCCTGAAAAGTTCCTATCCGGATCAGATTGTTCCTATCCGATGTTGCTTTGAAAAACTGTCTCAAAAGTAAGATGGATTACGTGATCACGGATCGCAAAAAAAAGGTTTACTAAATCCGGATCAATTTTATCCGGATTAAACCTTTTGAAAAACTGGGCCCAGGGGTTACTTTGGAGTTAGTTCCATTTTTATATATTTCGCAAACTCTGTCAAGATTGAATACATGGAAGCATATTTTAATCAATTTCTTGTAGTGTTATAATGGTCACTTATATACCTGTTCATCTGTTTGATACTATTTGGCACAAATGCTCAAGGAATTAGTGTTTCAATGCAATATTTTAGATGCTGCTGCTGCTGGGACAATATCATTTGTGGTGGACACATGTTTACAGTTGCCTTGTTATCACTTTGTCCTCTCTTCCATGTCCCTGTAAATATGTACCCTCCTGGTGTAGTCCGGTGGACTGTGAACTTTATCTACACAGGCTGTGCTGCAATTATCACCCCATCTGATCTCCACTGTAATCATGACCATGCTGAACAGTGGGGTGCAGGGAAGACAGATGGCAAACAACGCCCCAAAATATGAGTCTTCAATATATTAATAGAAAGGCCATATGCTCGCTAGCTGCTAATACATGGAGAGGAGGCAGAGCTAAGCTCAATTCACCTGGCTTTGCTGAAGTTGGTAGAGAAAGTAATTGTGTTAATGACAACCCTTATCCTATTGATCATAGTGTCCTGCAGAATTATCACCTCAGATAAGGATATCTTGCACACTAAATATTACATCTAAGTTTTATCTGAATTATCTTAAATAAAGGTATATCTGAGCCAATACGTCCGGATTATTGTCTGCCTGTACTTACTACTTTTTGCACGGACCTCTTGCCACAATGACAATGCTGAGCCTTCTCCTATTATCTTAAAGGTAGGAGGACAAGGGGTCAAGAATCATTTTTCCATGCAGAAACTGCCCTTGGTCGTCACTTGTAGACTGTGTTTTTCAGCTAGCCTAGTTTTCAATGGTGTGAAGGTCAAGGGACTGTGATGGCAATTGTAAAGCTTGGTTCTTTGGGCATTTTTCTGTAGATCTGGAGGAATGCTTTGAACTGTTGTCCCAGTTTTATCCTCCTGGAAGTAGCAAATTGTTATTTTATTAATCGCCTGGTATTTGACAGTCCATGTGTCAACCAAACCAGGTTACCTGGGCCTTTGGAAGTAAAACAGCCCCACAACATGACTGGTTTACTATCATCTCTACAGAAGGGATTCGTTTTTTCTACATGGCTATCACTCATTATAGACCAACTCATCTCCGGTCTCTAGTGTTGAAAAGTTTTATTTTTATTTGAATCTAGTACCCAGTTGGGATTAAAGTTTCAATGATTTCTATCTAACTCCCAGACTTAAAGTAGAGACTTTCTGCTGATAACAAGTCCATATTGCATGTTGGAATTAAAGTGGGGAAGCGCATCAAGTAGGCTGTACTTTTTGAGCTTGTCTGAATCGTTAACAGCACACTGGATAATAATGTATCAGAAATGACTAGGTGTGTCATATTATTGTTATTTCGCTGGTTATTATTATTCGTAAGAATGCCATCCCTTCACACTCCTGAAGGTTTCTGATACCACATGCAATCACTCACTCCACATCTGCTCAAATGTAGCCTGTGATTGGATTTCCGTAAATGGTAGTTTACCATAATGCATAATGTGTGTTTTAACATTTGAATATTTTCTGTTACATTAATTAATTCTGCCAATAACAAATTCATGAATTCGAATGCACTGTGTTGTGGTTGTTCTCATATGCATGTACTTACTATAAGATGCTCTGGATGAGACTGTCTGCTAAATGACTGAGATGTTTTAGTCAATAAGCTTCATTCCAGGCAGAATCTTTCATCCAGGGATTTAATATAACATTTCCGGTGTCCCAAACTAGCAGTCACACAGCCGACAATTTGCTTTGGAGGGTTATGCGTATTGCCAATTTGGTTGGGGTCTTTCACAAATATTTTAAAGTATTCCTCAGATTGTTGCCTAACATGTTTCTTAAAAGCTGAGCAATTTTCCCTGTGTTTATACGATAAAGTGTTGATAACCAAATGCGTATTGGATGAGTAGTGCATAAGGGTTTGCATTAGACTCTGTTGGATTCCATAAGTAGCGCTGTAAGCCCAAACGTTTATTGTTGAGTGGCCATCTCTCTCAGTTTGTAGTCTGGCAACGCCAAGCTTTGGTTTTTGCTCACATAGGTAACAGGGAGGGGACGGAAAGCAGAATTGCCTTTAGATGTTTAAAGGGGATGGCCTTTGTGTAGTCTATCCAGTTTATCACAATTCTGTCAATACTGCTGAAATGTGAAGAACTTTGAAGAGCCGGGACTTCAGACTCAATGTGTTTTTGCATTCCCTCCATAGGTGTGTTTTTGGCGAGGGCATGGAGCACCCTGTACCCAGAGGGGAGACGATGTCCCTCGGACTGCACGACAGGTACTGTGCAATGTATGTACAACCTTTATTATCTATACACACACACACTCGAATGTGAATGGCAAATTCTTCAATGGATATAGCTGCTCAAGGTGGACTCATTTGGCAAACCTCATTGTTCCATGAGATATGCTTGTCTTCAGCGCTGGAGCAATGCAGTACTGTGCAGAAGTTCACCTGATAAATATATGAAGTGTTGTGGCATGTTGAAGCTAAGAATTTATTTTTTTCCAATCTTTTTTTTTGCCAAAATGTAGAAGTAAACAACTAAGTATACCTCTTGATTTCGGCCAGATTTTACCTGTCAGACAGATTTGACTCTAAACTCCTCAGTATACCAAAGTATTCTAATGACTGCAAGGTTCCCAGGTCCTGTTCCTGCAAAACAAGTCCAAATCATCACCCCTCCTCCACGTGCTTGACAGTTGGTATGAGGTGTTTGTGCTGATATGGTTGGTGTGTTTGGCTGTGCATTATGGCCAAACATCTCCTCTGCTCTCGTCTCTTGTCTTCTGGTTTTGTTCAAATGCTACTTTGCAAACCTATGCCGTACTGACATGTTCTTTATAGAGAGAAGAGACTTTCTCCTGGCAACCCTTTCAAAACAACCATACTTGTTTGGTCTATCTATTTGTACTGTCATGAACTTTAACATTTAAGATGCTAACTGAGGCCTGTAGAGTCTGAGATGTAACCCTTGGGTTTTTTGCAATTTCTGTCAGCGTTGCACGGTCTGACCTTGGTGTGAATTTGCATGGACATCAAGTACTGGGAGGATGTTTCCCATTTTTCATAATGTTTCTGAATGTAGAATGATGAACTTTAAATTGTTTGGAAGTGACTTTACAACCCTTCCCAGATTGTTGTGCAGCAGCACTTGCTTCAGCAACCGTTCGTCCTGTGTTCCGCGTTGTGTTTGCTTATCAAAGTGCATCATTTTAAATGGCTAATTGATCATTCATTTTTTGTTTCAATTCTGTTAGCACCGCCAATTAACAAATCAATAAACCTGGCCTTTAGACAAGTTGAATATTTGGAGCGTCATCTTTTGTGGGTTTGATTACAAGCTTAAAATAATACCTTCTGAAACTCATCAATCTATTCTTGCTCTGAGAAATAAGGCAATTCCATGCATGAAGTTGGCAATAAACTGAAGATCTCGGCCAACGCTGTTTATTGCTTGCTTCACAGAACAACGCAACCTGGCTCCTACCAGAATAGAAATAGGAGTGGGAGGCCCAGGTGCCACCCGCGAAGACAAATGCATTAAAATGTTTAATTTATGAAACAAATCCTCAACTGGCAGCTTCATTGAAAAGTACCCACAAGACACCAGACTCAATGTCAACAGTGAAGAGGCAACTCTGGGAAACTGGCTTATTAGGCAGCATTGCCAAATATAAGCCACATCTCTGACTGGCCAATAATAATATATTAAGATGGGCAAAAGACCCATGATCTAGGAAGATTGGAGGGGGGGGGTGTTTCCTCCGCAATTTCCTTAACCAACTGGACAATGACCCTATACACAGCACCTAGCTTGGGAGGAACTATTTGGGGAGGAAGCTGTCAGCTGGTATTCAGTCTAATGGAGTGGCCGGCACAGTCACTGGATCTGAACCCTATTTAGCTGTTCTGGGCGCAGCTTCGCTGTGTGGTACCCCATCAAGCCAATTCAACTTGTTGGAGGTGCTCCAGTAAAACATGTGGTGGAATGTTTTACGATTAACTAATTGATAACTAGAATGCCAAATGTCTGCACAGTTGTAATTACTGCCAACGGATGATCTTTGATAAAAGCAAAGATGCAATTATTTGAATTAAATAATTACTTTTTAACTTTGTCGATTACCTGACCATATTCCCTATTCATTTTGCTATGACGTCATTGTCATGTGGTCGTTTGTGACGTCTTTGTCATGTGGTCGTATATGCTTGGTGTTCACACACACACACCCTCAAATTAACACTGAGGATATATAGTTAACCTTATAGTCATTAATTAAAAATCCATACTGTATAAAGCTTGGAGCCAGAAGGAAAACATGCTTAAATCTCGCAATAATTACTGTGGGTCCTGCATAATAAATACCCTCTATAAATCACATGGGCTACACATGACATGACAATTTGTTCTTTTTTACGGTTTGGATAATAGGTTTTGAATCTAATTTAAAACGCATAATTTATTATGTTTTCTTGAATTCCAAAAATATCTCAACTAAAGGGAGAATTTGGAGAAGGATGGAACGAGTGATAGAACGGTGTGTGCGGAACGTGTCAGTATGCCAGTAGAGAAACATGGTAGCACGTAAGCAGATAACCAAGCTGTGTTTGCTAGGAACTTCAATTTAAAAGTTTAGTCAAATCTGTTATAGTCAGGAAATTCTGCGTTTTTCAATTATTTATTCATAAACAATTACTTTTAATATTATTCTTTTTTTTACATGAAGGTGTAGCACACACAGGAATCTTTGACATTAGTGACACTTGACTAATGCTAGGATTGACGCATGGACTTTGATGGGATTTGTCTGCCACTGCTAAAACATTTGGATCCGAGAAATTAAACCAAAGCACATGTCATGACTCTAAACTACCTCCTGATAAGGACACCAATGTGTTATTTCGGTGAACTCTTCCTTTAAACATCCCTGTTATTAACTAAGTTATAGACGGACTAAATGCAGGGTGTTAATGTGTGAGCCTGGGCTAACTCAGCCGTTCCCTATACTGGGGCACTGATTTCAGGTCAGGTTACAGCGTGTATCCATGTCTCCGTCTGTCAGAGAGGGCTGTCATTGTCCCACTGTTGCTGGGTAAATGGGTGCCGCTTTGGGCATGTCCCCAGGCCCCTGTTTGGGACATGTTGTTGTGTACCAGGTGACTAAGGCCTCACTTTAAGCTGTTTGTTGTTTTATCCAGAGGCCAGAACCGTTCCCAACGTTAATGAAGTGGGAAGTTGTGTGATTATGGAGAGCCAGAAGCGATTACTCACATCATCATGACTACGGACTTGAAATAAAACATGAGTAACACTGCTCTCTTGACCTGTTTTTTTCTGTTCTGTTGTGCACTGGATTAGTATCAGTGAGACTCTACTAAGCTCCACTCTGTTGTTCCTGTTCTGTTGTTCCTGTTCTGTTGTTCTTGTTCTGTTGTTCCTGTTCGGTTGTGTTCTGGATTAGTGTCAGTGTGACTCTACTAAGCTCCACTCTGTTGTTCCTGTTCTGTTGGGTTCTGGTGCACTGTGTGCCCCCCCGTTCATCTGACTGACTGTGTGCCCCCGTTCATCTGACTGACTGTGTGCCCCCCGTTCATCTGACTGACTGTGTGCCCCCCGTTCATCTGACTGACTGTGTGCCCCCCGTTCATCTGACTGACTGTGTGCCCCCGTTCATCTGACTGACTGTGTGCCCCCGTTCATCTGACTGACTGTGTGCCCCCGTTCATCTGACTGACTGTGTGCCCCCGTTCATCTGACTGACTGTGTGCCCCCGTTCATCTGACTGACTGTGTGCCCCCCGTTCATCTGACTGACTGTGTGCCCCCCGTTCATCTGACTGACTGTGTGCCCCCCCATTCATCTGACTGACTGTGTGCCCCCCCGTTCATCTGACTGACTGTGTGCCCCCCGTTCATCTGACTGACTGTGTGCCCCACGTTCATCTGACTGACTGTGTGCCCCACGTTCATCTGACTGACTGTGTGCCCCACGTTTATCTGATTGACTGTGTGCCCCACGTTTATCTGAGTCCTTTAGACGGTCTACTGTCTATTGGACTCTTTATGCTAAGCAGCAGTTTAAAGGCCGCTGGACCTGCATGTCCATCTGCTGTCACACAACCTGCCGCCTCCAAACGAGCACCAAGGAACTAGTTGCTAGGCAATGGCAATCTGACCAGAGAGCATACCTAACCAGAGAGCATACCTCTGGACTAGACTACACGGTGCCGTGGAGCGAAACGACAACCTACAAGCTGTGGGTGGGTGTGTAGAGGGTGGAGCGAGGTGATGATGGCTTAATCAAACTTACAGATTGCCAATAATTTTGAACATAATGTCTTTGTCACTATTCCTCTTCAGCCAACACTCTCTGGTGTGCTGCATCAATGTGTTTGAGGGCTATGGGAATGAATACATTCTAGAAACTGCATCTTGTTAGCCCCATGACTATGTTAATGCCGGTCTGTTTTTCTCACTTTTGTCGTGCTGAGCAAAGTGTTGTTTGTATGTGAGGATGATCATTGTGACGTACATTATAATGTCCACATGGAGGTAGTGACAATATAAAGAAATGGTGTCAAATTTGTGTGCATCACTTGGCTGGTGGACACTGATACAACAGGGGGGTTTCTCTCAGTTAACACTGGACTGATATTAACCCTCTGACTGAGATGTACGGGTTACCTGGCATAGATGGCCATCTGCCTACCACTGGAAAGTGTGTCATTGGCAAGGTTTGCTCCTTGATGTTTACTAAGCTTTTTTGTTGCCAGCTTCCATCTGTTGCATCTGTGCCAACGGTCAAGTCTCTGTCTGTGTGGTGCTGTCACTGCCCACATAATGTAACTGTCTCGTGCTGGCACTGCCCACATCATGTTACTGTGTGGTGCTGGCACTGCCCACATCATGTTACTGTGTAGTGCTGGCACTGCCCACATCATGTTACTGTGTCGTGCTGGCACTGCCCAGATAATTGAACTGTCTCGTGCTGTGTCACTGCACACATAATGTAACTGTCTCGTGCTGTGTCGTGCTGTGTCACTGCACACATAATGTAACTGTGTCGTGCTGTGTCACTGCACACATAATGTAACTGTGTCGTGCTGTGTCACTGCACACATAATGTAACTGTGTCGTGCTGTGTCACTGCACACACAATGTAACTGTCGTGCTAGCACTGCCCACATAATGTGACTATGTCGTGCTGGCACTGCCCACATAATGTAACTGTCTCGTGCTGGCACTGCCCACATGTAACTGTGTGGTGCTGGCACTGCCCACATCATGTAACGACCAACACCCTCACTCTGGTCATTTCTCAACACAGGAGCAAATGTGTATTTTCTGAAGGAGAATCTTTTCTCCACTACGCACAATCTCACATTACGTTGTCCAGATTTGTTCCTTTGTGAAGCCGGTTCTGTTTTTGAATTGAGCCCTTTGGCCTTATTCTCTGACTGAGGCTTTTTAAGGTGATTCTGTACATTAGGCTATTCTCATCCCACTTAATGCTAGTTCACAACAGAGTGTGGTAAAGGATGTAGTTCCTGATCTCAGCTCAGCTGTTATTGTGTGTCTCACTGTTCAAATAAATCTACCAATACAGTTCTAGACTGATCATGTCTTTGTCAAATGTACAAAATCAGCAGAGGATCAAATACTTTCTTCCTTCACTGTAAGTACGAACTGGCCTTTCATTTGTAATCTTTTGATTTATTTAATCTGCCATGCCATACATTGGTATCATCAATCCCTTGTGTCATGTGACAGCTGGATGACAGCTGGACAGGATGTAGAGATGGGGGTTTTCATAATGCTGATTGGGCCAGTAACGGGATGAGGAACCACACCGTGTCTCCTGACGGGATGAGGAACCACGCCGTGTCTCCTGACGGGATGAGGAACCACGCCGTGTCTCCTGACGGGATGAGGAACCACGCCGTGTCTCCTGACGGCATGAGGAACCACGCCGTGTCTCCTGACGGCATGAGGAACCACGCCGCGTCTCCTGACGGGATGAGGAACCACGCCGCTTCTCCTGACGGGATGAGGAACCACACTGTCGTCTGACGGCATGCGTGATCAGCTGCTTGCTTAAGGCCATGTATTGCTTGTAGACAGCACAGTTCCCACTGCGTCCAGTAGATGGTATACATCTCTTTTCTGCAGAGCGAGTCTCGTCTGTTCCTCTCATGATCACGCATGTCTGCACATGCACCTAATAGGAAGTACATATGTGAGGCCCCGGCACGGAGCACAAAAATATATGCCAATCAACATCCAGCTGTTCTTTATACACAGTTTGTCTGGTTCTAGTACTGTGTTCCTGTGTGTAGCTGGGTTCTAGTCTTTCTTTAATGCCCAGTTTGTCTGGTTCTAGTACTGTGTTCCTGTGTGTAGCTGGGTTCTAGTCTTTCTTTAATGCCCAGTTTGTCTGGTTCTAGTACTGTGTTCCTGTGTGTAGCTGGGTTCTAGTCTTTCTTTAATGCCCAGTTTGTCTGGTTCTAGTACTGTGTTCCTGTGTGTAGCTGGGTTCTAGTCTTTCTTTAATGCCCAGTTTGTCTGGTTCTAGTACTGTGTTCAGTGTTGCTTCTTTTGGGCCTGGCACCCAAGGCTGTTTGGTTGGGCGGGTCTGCAGAGCGCAGGATTATTTTCTTCCTCTCTTTCTTCTGTCTCTCTCTCTCTCCCGTCTCTCTCGGCTCTCTCGCTCTCTCGCTCTCTCTCTCTCCCCGTCTCTCTCTCTCTCCCCCGTCTCTCTCTCGTCTCTCTCGTCTCTCTCGTCTCTCTCGTCTCTCTCGTCTCTCTCCCCCGTCTCTCTCGTCTCTCTCCCCCGTCTCGCTCTCTCTCTCCCCCGTCTCGCTCTCTCTCTCCCCCGTCTCGCTCTCTCTCTCCCCGTCTCGCTCTCTCTCTCCCCCGTCTCGCTCTCTCTCTCCCCGTCTCGCTCTCTCTCTCCCCCCGTCTCGCTCTCTCTCTCTCCCCCGTCTCGCTCTCTCTCTCCCCCGTCTCGCTCTCTCTCTCCCCGTCTCGCTCTCTCTCTCCCCCTCTCTCTCTCTCTCTCTCTCCCGTCTCTCTCTCTCTCTCTCCCGTCTCTCTCGTCTCTCTCGTCTCTCTCGTCTCTCTCGTCTCTCTCGTCTCTCTCGTCTCTCTCGTCTCGCTCTCTCTCTCCCCCGTCTCGCTCTCTCTCTCCCCCGTCTCGCTCTCTCTCTCCCCCGTCTCGCTCTCTCTCTCCCCCGTCTCGCTCTCTCTCTCCCCCGTCTCGCTCTCTCTCTCCCCCCGTCTCGCTCTCTCTCTCCCCCGTCTCGCTCTCTCTCTCCCCGTCTCGCTCTCTCTCTCCCCCGTCTCGCTCTCTCTCTCCCCCGTCTCGCTCTCTCTCTCCCCGTCTCGCTCTCTCTCTCCCCCGTCTCGCTCTCTCTCTCGCCCCGTCTCGCTCTCTCTCTCGCCCGTCTCGCTCTCTCTCTCGCCCGTCTCGCTCTCTCTCTCGCCCGTCTCGCTCTCTCTCTCGCCCGTCTCTCTCGCTCTCTCGCTCTCGCCCGTCTCTCTCGCTCTCTCGCTCTCGCCCGTCTCGCTCTCGCCCGTCTCTCTCGCTCTCTCGCTCTCGCTCTCTCGCTCTCGCCCGTCGCTCTCGTCTCTCTCTCGTCTCTCTCTCGTCTCTCTCTCTCTCTCTCTCTCTCGTCTCTCTCTCGTCTCTCTCTCGTCTCTCTCTCGTCTCTCTCTCGTCTCTCTCGTCTCTCTCTCGTCTCTCTCTCGTCTCTCTCTCGTCTCTCTCTCGTCTCTCTCGTCTCGCTCTCGCTCTCCCCCGTCTCGCTCTCTCTCTCCCCCGTCTCGCTCTCTCTCTCCCCCGTCTCGCTCTCTCTCTCCCCCGTCTCGCTCTCTCTCTCCCCGTCTCGCTCTCTCTCTCCCCCCCGTCTCGCTCTCTCTCTCCCCGTCTCGCTCTCTCTCTCCCCCGTCTCGCTCTCTCTCTCCCCGTCTCGCTCTCTCTCTCCCCCCCGTCTCGCTCTCTCGCTCTCCCCCGTCTCGCTCTCTCGCTCTCCCCCGTCTCGCTCTCTCGCTCTCCCCCGCTCTCGCCCGTCTCGCTCTCTCGCTCTCGCCCGTCTCGCTCTCTCGCTCTCCCCCGTCTCGCTCTCTCGCTCTCGCCCGTCTCGCTCTCTCGCTCTCGCCCGTCTCGCTCTCTCGCTCTCGCCCGTCTCTCTCGCTCTCTCGCTCTCGCCCGTCTCTCTCGCTCTCTCGCTCTCGCCCGTCTCTCTCGCTCTCTCGCTCTCGCCCGTCTCTCTCGCTCTCTCGCTCTCGCCCGTCTCTCTCGCTCTCTCGCTCTCGCCCGTCTCTCTCGCTCTCTCGCTCTCGCCCGTCTCTCTCGCTCTCTCGCTCTCGCCCGTCTCTCTCGCTCTCGCCCGTCTCTCTCGCTCTCTCGCTCTCGCCCGTCTCTCTCGCTCTCTCGCTCTCGCCCGTCTCTCTCGCTCTCTCGCTCTCGCCCGTCTCTCTCGCTCTCTCGCTCTCCCCCGTGTCTCTCGCTCTCTCTCTCCCCGTGTCTCTCGCTCTCTCTCTCCCCCGTGTCTCTCGCTCTCTCTCTCCCCCGTGTCTCTCGCTCTCTCTCTCCCCCGTGTCTCTCGCTCTCTCTCTCCCCCGTGTCTCTCGCTCTCTCTCTCCCCCGTGTCTCTCGCTCTCTCTCTCCCCCGTCTCTCTCGCTCTCGCTCTCCCCCGTCTCTCTCGCTCTCGCTCTCCCCCGTCTCTCTCGTCTCTCGCTCTCCCCCGTCTCTCTCGTCTCTCGCTCTCCCCCGTCTCTCTGGTCTGTATTTCTCTCTCTCTCTCTCCCGTCTCTGTCCCGTCTGTCTGGTCTGTATTTCTCTCCGGTCTGTCTGTCTCTCTCTCTCCCGTCTCTGTCCCGTCTGTCTGGTCTGTATTTCTCTCTCTCTCTCTCTCCGGTCTGTCTGTCTCTCTCTCTCCCGTCTCTCTCCCGTCTCTCTGGTCTGTATTTCTCTATAGCCCTAATCACCTCTGAAGGAAGCCCTGGTTGATGCTCATGATGGCTCTAATAAAGGAAGCCATTGTGGTCCAGCTTTACTCTAATAGCTAAAGGCGTTAGGTTATCAGGGATTACGCTATCAGTGCTGCCTCTTTGTGTTGTGCTTTATAATGGTGCTTGGTGGTGACTTGTGGCGGTGACTTGTAGGGCACATGTCAAACCATTGCTTTGTGCTGGTTATAATGTTGCTGTTCCTTTAATAGATGTTTAGATGATATTACCTTTAAAGAACAAGAGACATTTGGCACTATGGAACACTGTGGAGATGCATTGGCTGAGTAAGCATAGTGTTTTCTAACTGTGTGTAACTCTCTGGGTCTACGACTAACTTTCTCTGCGTCTGCGTCTACCACTATCTAGTGTTTTTTTTTTTTTTTTTTTTTTACATCTGCCCTCCGATTCAGATATGCACCAATCTAGAGGAGCACCTTCAGTAACCTATAGATACGGACTTAAACAGTTAAGTAAATCTGCTCTCACTGTGAGCTCAGTTGTCTGATCCTGAGGCGTGTGCGTGTGTGTCTGTCCCTCATATGAATTTTACATGATGGTACGAATGAGCGTATAAACATATTCAGCCATGTTTTACTCAGACACACATCTTTTGTTGTTTTTACATGCTCCTGTCTTGGCTCAGTGCCGTCCTCACTCATCTGCGAGAGGGCTTTTTAATCCGCTGGTTTCCTTTGTCCGTGTCCTTCCTACCTCCATCATTACGCTTTCAACTGCACCCATAAAAAGATTCTCCACGTCATCCTTTCAAACCACAGAGACCCATAACCTTCTCTGTTTAAACGGCAATGCTGCCCAAGGCGTGACTCCAGTGGAAACATCATGCGCTGGGTCTACTAGTGATATTGTGCCAAGTTAGGGAAGGAGGTGGTTAGGAGAGAGGAGGGTTTAGGGAAGGAGTCCACATAGAGGAGGGTTTAGGGAAGGAGGTGGTTAGGGGAGAGGAGGGTTTAGGGAAGGAGTCCACATAGAGGAGGGTTTAGGGAAGGAGGTGGTTAGGAGAGAGGACGGTTTAGGGAAGGAGTCCACATAGAGGAGGGTTTAGGGAAGGAGGTGGTTAGGGGAGAGGAGGGTTTAGGGAAGGAGTCCACATAGAGGAGGGTTTAGGGAAGGAGTCCACCTAGAGGAGGGTTTAGGAAAGGAGTCCACCTAGAGGAGGGTTTAGGGAAGGAGTCCACCGAGAGAGGAGGGTTTAGGGAAGGAGTCCACCTAGAGGAGGGTTTAGGGAAGGAGTCCACATAGAGGAGGGTTTAGGGAAGGAGTCCACCTAGAGGAGGGTTTAGGGAAGGAGTCCACCTAGAGGAGGGTTTAGGGAAGGAGTCCACCGAGAGAGGAGGGTTTAGGGAAGGAGTCCACCGAGAGAGGAGGGTTTAGGGAAGGAGTCCACCGAGAGAGGAGGGTTTAGGGAAGGAGTCCACCGAGAGAGGAGGGTTTAGGGAAGGAGTCCACCGAGAGAGGAGGGTTTAGGGAAGGAGTCCACCGAGAGAGGAGGGTTTAGGGAAGGAGTCCACCGAGAGAGGAGGGTTTAGGGAAGGAGTCCACCGAGAGAGGAGGGTTTAGGGAAGGAGTCCACCGAGAGAGGAGGGTTTAGGGAAGGAGTCCACCGAGAGAGGAGGGTTTAGGGAAGGAGTCCACCGAGAGAGGAGGGTTTAGGGAAGGAGTCCACCGAGAGAGGAGGGTTTAGGGAAGGAGTCCACCTAGAGAGGAGGGTTTAGGGAAGGAGTCCACATAGAGGCCTTCAGACACAGCTATGTAACGTGGTTCACAGGAGGGCTACTAGAAGTCCACTATGGCAGATATTGGAGCAGTTTCTACAGACAAATGGTCTGGGAGAGGGGACCTACCATTTCTGTAATATGTAACTGTATGTGATAAATAGCAGGGGAAAATGTCTGCATAATATGCTGTAAAGTAATGCAGACTAATATTGGTGACACCACCAAGAAATGATGTAATCAGACATTTATCTCCAGTCGTGTGCACTGACAGCGTGACACAATGTGCAGCTGAACATGTCGGCCTTTCTCTTTGGCCACAACCAAACCGAGAAACGCTGTATAAAAATGATTTTCATGAAGTATAGATTAAAATAATTATAACGACACTGATCTACAAATTCATATGTTGTCGTTAATATCATACAGAGAATTGTTTTTGAATACATCGGGTTGTGAGGTTTCGCGGCAGATTGCAGTGCAAGAACTGCTGTTTGACCATGAGGTCCTAACTTATCTAAGGCTGGCTGCAGTTTTACAACGGGTTGTTTTTTACGACGTGAGGCGGAATGATATGAAAATGGTGTTTGAATCCCAAGCTTAACGGTCGGGCTTGTCACTAGTATGTAACGCCCAGGAACATGATTGGTTTAGTCATTTTGACAGGACCTTTGGAGCATTGTGGATGAAGGTTCCTGTAATCGTGGGAATGAGCTGCATTTTCTTTTCCATTTCACTTAGTTTTAGGATGGATGTAGATTGGAGTTAGCTGATGGGTTCTCCTCTTGACCCACTGACTGCCCCAGGCAAGGCTATGGCTGACAATACACCGAGTTCCTGCTTAGGTTTTATGTTTTGCATAGAAAATGCGTGTGCGTGTGCGTGTGCGCGCGAGCTGTCTTAAGTTCTTTTTACTAGTTCACAGCATTAAAGACAAAATGTGAACAATTGAAGGGAACTGGCTTTGGCACAACACCATTGTCTATTGCATTGTATATGCTGCCCAGTTATGGATCTATGAAATAATTTCACAGGCTAGAAATCAAATTAAACCCGACCACACACCATGTACCGCACACCATGTACACCACTTCCTGTACCGCACACCACTTCCTGTACCACACACCATGTACACCAGTTCCTGTACCGCACACCATGTACACCACTTCCTGTACTGCACACCATGTACACCACTTCCTGTACCACACACCATGTACACCGCACACCCCGTACCGCACACCATGTACCACACACCCCGTACCGCACACCATGTACACCACTTCCTGTACCGCACACCATGTACACCACTTCCTGTACCGCACTCCATGTACCGCACACCATGTACACCACACACCATGTACCGCACACCATGTACCACACACCATGTACACCACTTCCTGTACCGCACACCATGTACACCACTTCCTGTACCGCACTCCATGTACCGCACACCATGTACACCACACACCATGTACAGCACACCATGTACCACACACCATGTACACCACTTCCTGTACCGCACACCATGTACACCACTTCCTGTACCGCACTCCATGTACCGCACACCATGTACACCACACACCATGTACAGCACACCATGTACCACACACCATGTACACCACTTCCTGTACCACACACCCCGTACTGCGCACCATGTACACCACTTCCTGTACCACACACCCCGTACCGCGCACACCCGTACCACACACCATGTAAACCACTTGCTGTACCACAAACCCCGTACCACACACTATGTACACCACTTCCTGTTCCGCGCGCCCCGTACCGCGCACACCCGTACCGCACACCATGTATACCACTTCCTGTACCACAAACCCCGTACCACACCATGTACACCACTTCCTGTACCGCACGCCCCGTACCGCGCACACCCGTACCGCGCAACATGTACACCACTTCCTGTACCACAAACCCCGTACCACACACCATGTACACCACTTCCTGTACCACACACCCCGTACTGCGCACCATGTACACCACTTCCTGTACCACACACCCCGTACCGCGCACACCCGTACCGCACACCATGTAAACCACTTGCTGTACCACAAACCCCGTACCACACACTATGTACACCACTTCCTGTTCCGCGCGCCCCGTACCGCGCACACCCGTACCGCACACCATGTATACCACTTCCTGTACCACAAACCCCGTACCACACACCATGTACACCACTTCCTGTACCGCACGCCCCGTACCGCGCACACCCGTACCGCGCAACATGTACACCACTTCCTGTACCACAAACCCCGTACCACACACCATGTACACCACTTCCTGTACCACACACCATGTCGCGCATCATGTACCACACTGAATGAGCCAAGAGGAGACATTTATGGTATACCAGATATTGATACCCGCAATGTTTTAAAATAGCCATAGAGTTTGTTTTCCATGCTGTCAGTTTTATTTATTTTATAAATATTTGTAGCTGCTTTTTTAAATATCTCTTGCCAGATGTTTCACTATACATCTTCAGCAGTTGCCCAGCAGACTTGAGCCTGGGTTTCTACATGTTGTTTGAAAGTCACACCGGCAGAATGTGTCTCCGAGTCATTGGGTCCAACTTGCTGTTCTGCCTAGTAGCTGGCAGAATTAAGATGTTTTTGAGGATTTAAAAAGAATCTTTGGATGAGTTCTCTGCACAGCAAAGGTGTCCTGTTTCTCTCCTGGATCCTCCTGGCTTCTGCTCAGTTAGAGCAGTTTACCCTCACACTAATGTGGTCTTGGATCATGCTTCTGTCATTCGCACCTGCCTCTAATCTAAGGCGCTTCTGTTGCCATGCCAAGCATAGATGAATTGAGCTTTTTATACTTAATTTAAATGGATTAATAGAAATTCAAAATGTACACGTGTATTTCCTATTTTAGCCCTTGTTTTCTGGTAAGCCGCTGCTTAGCCGTTGCTCTCCCAGCGTCGGTAGACGCGGTCTGTTCCCCCTCCTTCCTTTCCCTTACTCCTCCCTCGCTTTCGCCTCCTATAACACGCTCAGCACTGCAGTCGCTGCTTCTTTAACAAGGTGGCAGTGTTGTTGACTTGCCGGAGCGGAGTCGGCACAGCCTCGTAGAGACCAACCGGACGGGAGGGTCCTCTAAGGGGAGATTAGTGTGAGCTGGCCCCGTAGGGACACACCGTCCACTGGTTCTGTGTGTGGAGGCTCTCCCTGTCTGATCGCTCATCTGCCTCCCTCTGGTCCGTGTGGGCAGACTGGGATGGAAGCCATCGCTGGAAGCCTGTTCTTGGAGATGCCCTTTACCGCTGTTAGCTCCGTAGCTCGGTGCTGGTGACAACAACATGCCGTTAAAATGGAAAAGCGGTTCTCCTGTCAGCTGGAAATTCCCAGTGCCAGTGCTTAAGACGTCCAGGTCCTCGCCACTCTCTCCAGCCTACATGTGAGTATGGGCAGAGCGGTCTCATAATGACTGGCATTGTGCACAGGATGTTATCGTGGTGGTGTTGGGTTCTCTGCTATTTGTTATACAGCTCCGCGTACGTGGAGTTCCCAGTCTTCTGTTGTTGTTGCTTAATTGAGCAGAATGTGATGTTTGCATTGTGTGTCGAGCGTTTGATTTAATACCTTCCTTTGTGACCGAGCCACCTAGATGGAAGACCGCTGTCCTTTAGTGCAGTATGTCTTCTCGTCCATGGACCCGTTAGAAGAACAGAAACATATTGTCCAGGACCACGTCCACTAGCCCTCCACCCGTCTGCCCTCCCCAGGGGTGTGTTTATCCAGCTGCAAGGACAGTCAGCACAGCTAGCTCGTCTGTCGTGCCCTGGTTTAGTTGCTATTGTCTGTTCCTGCTCTCTGGATGGGGGGAAGGGCAGAATATAGATGCTCATCTCCCCATATTGTGTGTGTGTGTGTGTGTGTGTGTGTGTGTGTGTGTGAGTGTGTGTGTGAGTGTGATGTGAGTGTGTGTGTGAGAGTGTGTGTGTGAGTGTGTGTGTGTGAGAGTGTGTGTGTGAGAGTGGGGGTGTGTGTGTGAGTGTGAGTGTGTGAGTGTGAGTGTGAGTGTGAGTGTGAGTGTGAGTGTGAGTGTGAGTGTGAGTGTGAGTGTGAGTGTGAGTGTGAGTGTGAGTGTGTGTGTGTGTGTGTGTGTGTGTGTGTGTGTGTGTGTGTGTGTGTGTGTGTGTGTGTGTGTGTGTGTGTGTGTGTGTGTGTGTGTGTGTGTGTGGTCCTAATAGGCTGTTAGGGTTATGGCGGGGCTCAGGATCTCTCCTGCCCTGTGTACAGTTACCTGCCCTAATCAGGTGGGACTGACTGGCATCTTTAGGATGGAAAGACCGTTTCAGTGCTTCTGTCCTGGCTAGTGTCAATTGGAGGTGATCGGCTTCTGTCCTGGCTAGTGTCAATTGGAGGTGATCGGCTTCTGTCCTGGCTAGTGTCAATTGGAGGTGATCGGCTTCTGTCCTGGCTAGTGTCAATTGGAGGTGATCGGCTTCTGTCCTGGCTAGTGTCAATTGGAGGTGATCGGCTTCTGTCCTGGCTAGTGTCAATTGGAGGTGATCGGCTTCTTTCCTGGCTAGTGTCAATTGGAGGTGATCGGCGTATATTTCTTAGCTAGATTGAAATGATTTTCTTCATGTGTCTAATGGACTTTGAGTGTCTCTACAGTAACGATGGTGTCAATCTTTAGATAGGTGCTGCTTTGTGTAACCCGGCTAATACCGGACATTTCCTGCTTAGCAGAACATGCTAACTTGTAATGAGCAGTCAGGAATAAAAGGCTTCTGAAGTGTAGTCATTTTCTGACATTTCACACTTAATTTGCCGTAACCAACACCTTCTAAAAATGAATTATTGTGATGATAATCCTCATTTGTTTTGGTGCTGGATTCTATTCCTGGATTCTATTCCTGGATTCTATTCCTGGATTCTATTCCTGGATTCTATTCCTGGATTCTATTCCTGCTGGTCCAAACGGTCTCAATATAACGGTCCTTATCTTACAGGTGAGGTGATTGAAGGGTAATACTGGACACATTATTTTTTCTGTTCAGATGCGTATTGGCTATTTAAGGAGCCTTCTGCACCACACACACACACACACACACACACACACACACAGCGCTGTGTAATACCAGAAGTCAGATTTTCAGTATAAACCCTCCGGATTGATGTTAGCATGGAAATACCCAGAATGCTGCTCTCTCCATCTGTGTGTCGACCACAGACGTGTGTGTGTATATAAGTAAAAGGATGTAGCGCTTCTCGCACAGGAAGACTTCATTCCCGTCTTTACAGGAGTCTATATGGAGGAACCACTGAGGAACCCCTGAGGAACCTATAGCTGCAGTCCGAACATCAGGCCATGTGAAAACACATCACAAAGTAGAGATGTGTAAACGCCGACCTGCCAGGATGGTGCAGAGCTGTTAAATGATATAGTTCGAATCATGTTTTGGTCATTTCTACAGGGAGAGGAAATGCTGTACGCATTGGTACGGTCTGTTTGTATATGGCCATGACGTGGGCCTGTATGTTAGTTTAAACATGATTAATATGGATTGAAAGCCTTAATCTCTCATCTGAGAATCAGTGGCTCCAGTTTAATCTCATAAACTGCCCCCTCCAGGGGTCATCCGTTTCTGTTTGAGTCAATGTGGGACAAATAGAATAAACGGTTTTAAATATGGTTGTGCTCAGTGTTTATATTTGAGTATCATCAGCTTTTAGAGTATCAGCTATTTGAGTATCATCTGTATCACAGACTGGGCTTGAGGCCGTGCCTGCGTTTTTCACTGTTCTAATTGCATTGGAAATCGCATTGTAATTACCAAGAGGAATCCGAGGTGTTTGTGTATCTATTTGTGTAGTGTTTGTATTATTATTACTATAGTATTATTGAGATGGGTTTGTGTTGTTGCGAATTGGTGTGTGATTGTGTGTTAGCCGGCAGTATTATTAGATGGGTGTCTGTTGTGTATTGGTGTGTGTGATTGTGTGTTAGCCGGCAGTATTATTAGATGGGTGTCTGTTGTGTATTGGTGTGTGATTGTGTGTTAGCCGGCAGTATTATTAGATGGGTGTCTGTTGTGTATTGGTGTGTGATTGTGTGTTAGCCGGCAGTATTATTAGATGGTTGTGTGTTGTGTATTGGTGTGTGATTGTGTGTTAGCCGGCAGTATTATTAGATGGGTGTCTGTTGTGTATTGGTGTGTGATTGTGTGTTAGCCGGCAGTATTATTAGATGGGTGTCTGTTGTGTATTGGTGTGTGATTGTGTGTTAGCCGGCAGTATTATTAGATGGGTGTAGGGGTTTGCGATATATATCGTTTGCGATAATATCGTCATTGTTGTTTAAACGATATGCAAAATCATATTATCGAGTATGGCACTCATTTTCAGAAACCAATCAAAATGCTGCATCAATTATTGTTCGCGAATTGACTGCGTGAATAGGTGCACACGTGACACGCGCATTCAGAGCGTGCGGTGCTGACAGAAGTTAAAATGAGCAAAGAAACTGACAGAAGATATTTAAACACCAGCAAACAATCCTCGGTAGATTAAATTCCTAGACGTGGGTCGTCATCACTAGCATGGAGGAGGTTTTTGGTTTTGATTATGAGTCCGATCTTTTTGATCATCTTCGAACTACCCACTGCACTGAATATGAGGATTATGAAAAGCTTTGCGAGTGATATATATATATATATATATATAAATATATATGACGCGCCTGCAGCTGACAGGGTCAAATAAAAAAAAACACATAGCAAACTTTGGCCGATTCATCTACCAAGAAAGTACCTTACGACAGAAAAATCGACAGACGGCAAGATCTAATAACCGCTGTCACCAATTACGTTGCCAGAGACATGGTGCCAATTCAAGCGGTTGAGATGGTTTTAAACAGTTTTTAAAGACGTTACACCCAAAGATACACACTGCCTGGACGGAAATACTTATACTAGTAAAACAGCGTGCCTAAATAGTATGAATCATGACGCTAAACTCTTGGCATGAAGTGCAGAAGGTTTTACATTTTGCCACAACCGATTTGTGGTCAAGCAGAACGTCAGAGCCAAGTTAGTAAATTGAGAATACTATGGGCTAGTTTTTTGTATTTTTGACTATAGAACATTTTACAGAAGGGAGTAATTTGTTTACTAAGCTGTTTTTGACAGAAGTTTGCATTTTTGTACTATTATTATAATGTCATATTTGTTAGTATACTGCACAGTTCACCTTACAGCAGAGCAGTGATTTGTGTTGTTTCTACATGCATGCTTCAGTTTTAAATAATAAATACCCATTCCAACAATATGTTTCAACGAGTAATATATTAATGTCCTATTGACATTGTAAATCGGAGCTAGTAGAATATAAGACATTTACAAACACATTTTTGAATAATGCTAAATATCGTCGGATTATCGTTATCGGCAAAATCCCAAAAAATATCGAGATATCATTTTTTGTCAATATCGCACACCCCTAGATGGGTGTGTATTGGTGTGTGATTGTGTGTTAGCCGGCAGTATTATTAGATGGGTGTGTGTTTGTGTATTGGTGTGTGATTGTGTGTTAGCCGGCAGTATTATTAGATGGGTGTGTGTTTGTGTGTTAGCCGGCAGTATTATTAGATGGGTGTGTGTTAGCCGGCAGTATTATTAGATGGGTGTGTGTTGGTGTGTTAGCCGGCAGTATTATTAGATGGGTGTGTGTTTGTGTGTTAGCCGGCAGTATTATTAGATGAATGTGTGTTTGTGTGTTAGCCGGCAGTATTATTAGATGGGTGTGTGTTAGCCGGCAGTATTATTAGATGGGTGTGTGTTGGTGTGTTAGCCGGCAGTATTATTAGATGGGTGTGTGTTGGTGTGTTAGCCGGCAGTATTATTAGATGGGTGTGTGTTAGCCGGCAGTATTATTAGATGGGTGTGTGTTGGTGTGTGATTGTCTGTTAGCCGGCAGTATTATTAGATGGGTGTGTGTTGTGTATTGGTGTGTGATTGTGTGTTAGCCGGGCAGTATTATTAGATGGGTGTGTGTTTGTGTGTTAGCCGGCAGTATTATTAGATGGGTGTGTGTTGTGTATTGGTGTGTGATTGTGTGTTAGCTGGGCAGTACTATTGAGATGGGTGTGTGTTTGTGTATTGGTGTGTGATTGTGTGTTAGCCGGGCAGTATTATTAGATGGGTGTGTGTTTGTGTGTTAGCCGGCAGTATTATTAGATGGGTGTGTATTGGTGTGTGATTGTGTGTTAGCTGGGCAGTATTATTAGATGGGTGTGTGATTGTGTGTTAGACGGCAGTATTATTAGATGGGTGTGTGTTGGTGTGTGATTGTGTGTTAGCCGGCAGTATTATTGAGATGGGTGGGTGTGTGTGTGTGTGTGTGTATTATTAGATGGATGTGTGTTTTGCCTGCAGTTATCCCACTCAAGTCTAAATATAGTTACTGCCTGTGGTGCAGATTTCATGCTTCGGAGGAATGGCAAAGGTGCACTGCCCAGATTACCTGGTATGACTGGGAATGCACTGGGAATGCACTGGGAATGCACTGGGAATGCACTGGGAATGTACTGGGATTCTGGGAATGCACTGGGAATGCACTGGGAATGCACTGGGATTGCACTGGGATTGCACTGGGATTGCACTGGGATTGCACTGGGAATGCACTGGGAATGCACTGGGAATGCACTGGGAATGCACTGGGAATGCACTGGGAATGCACTGGGAATGCACTGGGAATGTACTGGGATTGCACTGGGAATGCACTGGGAATGCACTGGGAATGCACTGGGAATGCACTGGGAATGCACTGGGAATGCACTGGGAATGCACTGGGAATGTACTGGGATTCTGGGAATGCACTGGGAATTCAAGGATTTGTACTTGACGCTTATGCAAAGTCCTTAAATTGATTTGTCACCTTAAGGTCACTACTGAAATCTGGTTGTTCGTCGGTTGTAACGATCTTAGCCGTCTTAAACATTTTCCAATCAGTATTTCTCAACCCTCCCCAGTGTCTGTAGGAATGCTTGGCTTAATCGTGGTCTGCAGGCTTTACAATCAGGACAGAAAACCATATGCCTAACGCTTAATTACTAGGTTTAGTTAAAACAACGGATTAACCAGCAACGCATTCAAAGTGGCATGGGTTGTATGGTAGTGTGTTCGCTGATGAGCCAATAGATCATGAATATCATTGATTATCTCCTATCAAGGGCACATGTCAACGTCTGGGTAGATTCTCCCAGCCAGCAGTGGTGAGTACCTACCAACAGTGGTCTGGAACAGTAAGGCTTGTGGGGTTCTCCCAGTCAGCAGAGGTTAGTACCTACCAACAGTGGTCTGGAACAGTAAGGCTTGTGGGGTTCTCCCAGTCAGCAGAGGTTAGTACCTACCAACAGTGTTCTGGAACAGTAAGGCTTGTGGGGTTCTCCCAGTCAGCAGTGGTGAGTACCTACCAACAGTGGTCTGGAACAGTAAGGCTTGTGGGTTCTCCCAGTCAGCAGTGGTGAGTACCTACCAACAGTGGTCTGGAACAGTAAGGCTTGTGGGGTTCTCCCAGTCAGCAGAGGTTAGTACCTACCAACAGTGTTCTGGAACAGTAAGGCTTGTGGGGTTCTCCCAGTCAGCAGAGGTTAGTACCTACCAACAGTGGTCTGGAACAGTAAGGCTTGTGGGGTTCTCCCAGTCAGCAGAGGTTAGTACCTACCAACAGTTGTCTGAAGGTGAACAAACCAGCAACAGGTGTTGATCATTGATGAGCGTTGGGCAACAAAGGCTATCCCATCTGGTCCGAACCAACAGAAGGTGTCCTGTGGACAAAGTCACATAACATTGTATAGATGGTTACGGGATGAATGTGTCACAACACAAAGTGCAGACGACAAACTGGTGGAGGGAATGTAATGCTGTGGGCAATGTTCCTGCTGAGAATCACTGGGTCCGGGTATTCATGTGGATGTCAATTTGACACGTGCCACTTACCCAAAACATCTTTCCAGACCCGATACGCCTTTTCATGGTCATTGAATTTACTGATGGCAGTGACCTCTTCCTGCAGGATAATGCGCCCTGCCACAGTGCACACATAGTCTCGGAATACTTTGGGAATAGTATGATGAACAGTTGAAAAAATGTTGGAGGAGCACTGACCTCCAAATTGAGCATCTGTGGGATGTGCTGGACCCGTAACATTGGTCAGTGTACATGGAGAAGCACAACTCCATAACTTACTGGTCACACTTCTGTATAACAGCGTCTGATTAGCTAATGTAGAGAGTGATATCACATGGCTAAAATAACATCCTAGAGTCAAATGTGTAACTAAAGGACATTTATAAAAGCATATGGTTTAGTAATTATGGTGACACTATAACTAAAGGACATTTATAAAAGCATATGGTTTAGTAATTATGGTGACACTATAACTAAAGGACATTTATAAAAGCATATGGTTTAGTAATTATGGTGACACTATAACTAAAGGACATTTATAAAAGCATATGGTTTAGTAATTATGGTGACACTATAACTAAAGGACATTTATAAAAGCATATGGTTTAGTAATTATGGTGACACTATAACTAAAGGACATTTATAAAAGCATATGGTTTAGTAATTATGGTGACACTATAACTAAAGGACATTTATAAAAGCATATGGTTTAGTAATTATGGTGACACTATAACTAAAGGACTTTGCATGTGGCAGCAGAATCATTCCACATTGTCCCGGTTCTCTGTAGAGTGAGGCTGTCTCTGGTCCACATTGTCCCGGTTCTCTGTAGGGTGAGGCTGTCTTTGGTCCACATTGTCCCGGTTCTCTGTAGGGTGAGGCTGTCTTTGGTCCACATTGTCCCGGTTCTCTGTAGGGTGAGGCTGTCTCTGTTCCACATTGTCCCGGTTCTCTGTAGGGTGAGGCTGTCTCTGGTCCACATTGTCCCGGTTCTCTGTAGGGTGAGGCTGTCTCTGGTCCACATTGTCCCGGTTCTCTGTAGGGTGAGGCTGTCTCTGGTCCACATTGTCCCGGTTCTCTGTAGGGTGAGGCTGTCTCTGGTCCACATTGTCCCGGTTCTCTGTAGGGTGAGGCTGTCTCTGGTCCACATTGTCCCGGTTCTCTGTAGGGTGAGGCTGTCTCTGGCCCACATTGTCCCGGTTCTCTGTAGGGTGAGGCTGTCTCTGGTCCACATTGTCCCGGTTCTCTGTAGGGTGAGGCTGTCTCTGGCCCACATTGTCTACGCTAGTAGTCCAATCCTTTCCCATCCTTACCGCCAGTCCCTTGCTAGCACTGTTTTCTTTTCCCTTCCTAAAGGTCTGTAGGACACTGCTGTCCAATTTGCTTCAGTGCTGGCTTGGCTATCAGCAGGCATGAGTTAAGTGTGGGATAACAGTTGTGTCTATAGCCCAGGACCCAGTCCACTGTGATAGCTAGCCAATCCCAATAGCAGCCCACTTATTTGATTAGGTTTGATTGTCCAGTGTTTTCCAGTCCAGTAGTCATTACCTATATTTCCTGTGACCCATGCTTCTCATTGTAAAGGACACCCTCAACCACAATCTAAATGTAATTACATACAGTGCTGGATTTGGATCACAACAGTAGCTGTTAGCCTGACGACTAGCCTGGTTTGTCTACTATTCAGTGTGCTTTCTTTTTCTCAGACAGTTTTGTCTTAAGGCTCATAGCTCGTTTTTCACAAAATGGCCACAATGGAACTTTACTAAAGAAATATTGACCATTCGGTTTCAAACGAATATTGGTCTGTGCAGATAAATGTTGTCTCCTGTGTTTGGTGTAGGTGTAGGGCTAAGCAGCTGTATGCACAGGGGTGTGTATGGGGTGGATAAAAGGCTATACAGGTTTATTAGTGCTGGTAACATGTCTCTAAATAGAGAAATGAGTGAATATGTATACTCATTTAGCATTTTGCCAGTGGAGAATAAACCGTGCACGCTGTGTGTTTTGTGTGTCTCCTGCTCATAAGCTCTACTCACCCCAAGGTTTAATTCCGTCCCACACGGCTCACGTACGATGGCAGCTCAGAGTCTGCATTAGCATATCTTTCTTCCTGACTTTTTGAATAATGAAAGCAAAAAATGTGCCAGTGATGCTGCTGGATGGGCTGGATGCTGGAGGTCTTAGTGTTCCTCAGTAAGCATATTCTGGTGTATGATTTACTGACTCATATGGCGTGACTGGAAACCAGAAGAAGTATGCTTTACTCCATGGCTACTTTATATCCGACTTCAAAGCTCTTATTGTAATGAACGTACTTTCTTCTGTAAATTAGTCAGTCTGGTTTTTCTCTTAATTCAAGCGCTTGGTTCTGTCGTTGCGTTTGGACGAAAACACCACAGTAACAACCGTCAACCGTTTATTTTGTTCTAGTCAGCAACGTCTCAGTACCAGAGGTGGATGAAATAATATTTAGGAAGCGCTCTCTGTTTGATCTGGCCGCTCCCTCAAAGCTTAATTAAGAGGCAAGCATCAGGTCCAGAATAAAGTTAAAAGAGATTTCGGGTAATCAAAGCTGAGTAGGTGTGAAGGTCAGTCCCTTAGTGAATCTCATTGACAGGATGCAGTCTGGAACAGCATGGAGTCCCATCCCACCTGCTCCTCACTCCACTACCTGGAACATACTGTAGTTCATCACTATGAATTATGGGAGAAATATGTTAATGATCTGTTATGGGGTTTGTGGCGTTCTTCCCTGTTCGGCACAATGTCCTGGTTTTGTGAAGTAAAGCACTGTGTGCCTCTGGTTATCTGGTGGAACGGTGCCTAGTGAGGTGAATTATGATTCCCTCTCATGTGTCGCTGGGCTCCAGTTCCCTCGTGTTGGACTAGATGTCCTTGATATGGCCCAGGAAGTATTACCATCATGAATGTGTATCAATAAGACTGCCTTGGGCTTCTTGTTTTGTATTGAAATTCCTTTTTCTAAATCTGATCACTGCGCGTCCTGTCCAGCCACGTACACCTCCCCATTTCACTGGAGCCTGGGTCTCACGGCTACTTCCTGGAGCCTGGGTCTCACGGCTACTTCCTGGAGCCTGGGTCTCACGGCTACTTCCTGGAGCCTGGGTCTCACGGCTACTTCCTGGAGCCTGGGTCTCACGGCTACTTCCTGGAGCCTGGGTCTCACGGCTACTTCCTGGAGCCTGGGTCTCACGGCTACTTCCTGGAGCCTGGGTCTCACGGCTACTTCCTGGAGCCTGGGTCTCACGGCTACTTCCTGGAGCCTGGGTCTCACGGCTACTTCCTGGAGCCTGGGTCTCACGGCTACTTCCTGGAGCCTGGGTCTCACGGCTACTTCCTGGAGCCTGGGTCTCACGGCTACTTCCTGGAGCCTGGGTCTCACGGCTACTTCCTGGAGCCTGGGTCTCACGGCTACTTCCTGGAGCCTGGGTCTCACGGCTACTTCCTGGAGCCTGGGTCTCACGGCTACTTCCTGGAGCCTGGGTCTCACGGCTACTTCCTGGAGCCTGGGTCTCACGGCTACTTATTGGTGCTCCACCTTTTAATTTGAAATAAAATATGTGTAAACATGCAGGGTTGGTAGAAAGGCAAGTGATTTGTCAGTTGGTCAGTTAGGGGAGCAACGCTGAAACAAAGTTGCTAGTCCATTTTTCAAATGAAAACCGAAATACATTTCTATTTATTTAGGAACCCCTGAAATAAAATAGTGATTCAGGGTTTTGTGACAATACTTTAAACCAGATTTTAGTGTCCTACCAATGCAATTAATAGCTTGTGCATGACACAAGAATCTCAAATCTCAGAAATAGACTTTCGACCAAAGCTAACGTCTAGATGATGATTGTCCATTAAAAGTGGAACATGTGGTGTTTCATGCTAAAACCCAAATATACCTTTAAGTAGGGAGTTGGACAGCATTGTTTCTCCATGCTGCTGTTCCTTAAGGGTTGATTTCTATTCCTACCACCACACTTAACTCCTACTATCCAATACATCTAAATCATTCAAACAGAATGAGAGCACATAAACTGCTCACTTCTCCTATTGAATAAAAGTCTGACGCTCATAAGATGCATGTTTTCATTATAGCCACCATCCAATTTATAAGAGCAATTAGGACCAATCACACACCTACCCCCCCCCCAACCAATTTGTCCAATTTAATTAATTATTCCCTGATGGGTATCTGAGAAAAGGTTCACAGACTCTATTCCAGAAAGCAGATGATTCTTGACATGTTCCAGCATCGTGTTAATAACATAGAAAACGGCCATCCATCACTTCCCACAGCAGTAGTTTAAGCTTTTAGCAAGGCTCCAGCTACACCTCTGCTTGCCTTCATTTGGTATTAGTTCTGAAGTGGTTTAAATATGTTTTTCTAATTGACCACTTCAAAATGTGATCTTAAAAATTGAGTACGATAGCCTAAGTGAAGCACATTTTCACCTTGAGTTGCCGTTCGGAAAAAGCTTGAAATTATTTTTCAAATTGTACCCAGGTCGATACAACCGCTTTAAAGGATAAAAAATGGTCTGGTCTCATAATTTTTATGTCATTATTTGTTTTAGTTTTTATTATTATAAAACATTTAATCAATTCGATAACGTATAAGTACCGTAGTTATTTTGTGGAATGATGATGCTAATATGCATTGTTTGAAAGAACTTAATTTATATTTCCCATGAAATTAAACCAGTAATGGCGAAATGTCTTTCCGTTGATTCCCATTTCCGTCTCTATAATTATGCAGTGATAATATGCAGTGTTAATATTATCAAATGTCTGCTTATCTTACATGTTAAGCAGCTCTTGGGTTCCACCATCCTGATAATTAAATTCTGACGAGCATTGGTAATTATTTTATTGACTTTATGTGTGTTTGTGTGAAACCTACTTGTGTGTCTGATTTGAGTTTTTCTGTCTTTTTGTTCTAAATGCGGTTTGTTACTATTACTGTAAATCTGCCGTTTGGTTGAAACCTGAGATCACACCAGTTTCTGTCTTGTTTGGTGCTGTTGGCAGGAGCAGATTGTGATATTTATTTTTTATGATTGCGGTGCTTTAGCTGTTGTTGTTCTCTCTGTTCTGGCAGCCATCAACACTCCTTTGTGGTTTGGACAACCTACTCTCTCCTCGCTGCCTCTCCGATTTCCCACCTGACAGGGTAAATGTACCAGCACTCTGTCTGTAGTATGTGCCAGTGTGATTGTTCCATGGGTGTGGCTAGCTGATGTCTACAGGGACAGGGTAAATGTACCAGCACTCTGTCTGTAGTATGTGCCAGTGTGATTGTTCCATGGGTGTGGCTAGCTGATGTCTACAGGGACAGGGTAAATGTACCAGCACTCTGTCTGTAGTATGTGCCAGTGTGATTGTTCCATGGGTGTGGCTAGCTGATGTCTACAGGGACAAGGTAAATGTACCAGCACTCTGTCTGTAGTATGTGCCAGTGTGATTGTTCCATTCCCATGAATCCTCCTCAGCATCTGTAGTTGCAGCGGTTTGGATTCTGAACCTCACAAGCTGACGTCCACAAGGACAGGGGTGTGGCTAGGTATCTGACGACCACAAGGACAGGGGTGTGGCTAGGTAGCTGACGACCACAAGGACAGGGGTGTGGCTAGGTATCTGACGACCACAAGGACAGGGGTGTGGCTAGGTATCTGACGACCACAAGGACAGGGGTGTGGCTAGATAGCTGACGTTCACAAGGACAGGGGTGTGGCTAGATAGCTGACGTCCACAAGGACAGGGGTGTGGCTAGATAGCTGACGTCCACAAGGACAGGGGTGTGGCTAGACAGCTGACGTCCACAAGGACAGGGGTGTGGCTAGACAGCTGACGTCCACAAGGACAGGGGTGTGGCTAGACAGCTGACGTCCACAAGGACAGGGGTGTGGCTAGACAGCTGACGTCCACAAGGACAGGGGTGTGGCTAGACAGCTGACGTCCACAAGGACAGGGGTGTGGCTAGACAGCTGACGTCCACAAGGACAGGGGTGTGGCTAGACAGCTGACGTCCACAAGGACAGGGGTGTGGCTAGACAGCTGACGTCCACAAGGACAGGGGTGTGGCTAGACAGCTGACGTCCACAAGGACAGGGGTGTGGCTAGACAGCTGACGTCCACAAGGACAGGGGTGTGGCTAGACAGCTGACGTCCACAAGGACAGGGGTGTGGCTAGACAGCTGACGTCCACAAGGACAGGGGTGTGGCTAGACAGCTGACGTCCACAAGGACAGGGGTGTGGCTAGACAGCTGACGTCCACAAGGACAGGGGTGTGGCTAGACAGCTGACGTCCACAAGGACAGGGGTGTGGCTAGACAGCTGACGTCCACAAGGACAGGGGTGTGGCTAGACAGCTGACGTCCACAAGGACAGGGGTGTGGCTAGACAGCTGACGTCCACAAGGACAGGGGTGTGGCTAGACAGCTGACGTCCACAAGGACAGGGGTGTGGGTTGATTTACCTGGGCTGGTGTTTAAAGCCTTTTGTAGCTATATATGGACAGTTTTTTCTTTTTTGTTAGAAGTCCATCTCTACAAATAATTCACGTTTTATGTTGGACTCAATGTGTTGGTTTTATCCTTTTTGCATTACTATTGCTTTTACACACCATGTGGCGAGAAAGAAAAGGGTTTCCACTTTTACTCTTTCCTGTCACTCATGTCCAATTTTAAGTTTCAGCCATTCTGCTCTTTGAAGTAGAAACCATTTAATCATTATTTAATGCAAATGCATTTTCTGCCTTGACAAACATCTGCCCCATTTGTAATAGGAGTACCTGTCTGCACTTACTTTGTCCCTGATTCTGTTTCCGACTGAATGGTTTAAACATTAAAACAGGGTTGAATCTTTTCTGCTTCAGCACATCTCTGTGGAGATGTTAGTCCTGGTGCTTCTGATAAGAGGAAACGGTGCTGCTGTTTTCATTTTAAAAGCTACTTCCTGTAGATAGAGTAATTAGACCTTCATGGTCCGTTAAGTGATATGCCTAAAAAGTTTAATTCAAATATTTGCTGTTATTGGAGGACTGTAGTTTTAGGAGATATTGTTTTGAGATATTTAAGACACCAAGAGCTGGTGAGTCATGGTGATGATTGCTGTTGGCATATTTCAGAGTAGCTTCCAGTGATGAACACTGTAGTGTGACTGCCTGTATTTGCATCCAGTCATCTGCACTGTAGTCCGACTGCCTGTATTTGCATCCAGTCATCTGCACTGTAGTCCGACTGCCTGTATTTGCATCCAGTCATCTGCACTGTAGTGTGACTGCCTGTATTTGCATCCAGTCATCTGCACTGTAGTGTGACTGCCTGTATTTGCATCCAGTCATCTGCACTGTAGTCCGACTGCCTGTATTTGCATCCAGTCATCTGCACTGTAGTCCGACTGCCTGTATTTGCATCCAGTCATCTGCACTGTAGTCCGACTGCCTGTATTTGCATCCAGTCATCTGCACTGTAGTGTGACTGCCTGTATTTGCATCCAGTCATCTGCACTGTAGTCCGACTGCCTGTATTTGCATCCAGTCATCTGCACTGTAGTCCGACTGCCTGTATTTGCATCCAGCATCCAGTGCGTCTCCAGCTGCGCTGTAGTCCGACTGCCTGCATTTGCATCCAGTCGTCTGCGCCGTGTCCGAGTCCATCCAGTCGTCTGCGCCGTCCGACTGCCTGCATTTGCATCCAGTCGTCTGCGCCGACTGCCTGCACTGCCTGCATTTGCATCCAGTGCATTTGCATCCAGTCTGCGCCGTAGTCCGACTGCCTGCATTTGCATCCAGTCGTCTGCCGTCTGCGCCGTAGTCCGACTGCCTGCATTTGCATCCAGTCGTCTGCGCCGCAGTCCGACTGCCTGCATTTGCATCCAGTCGTGTGCGCCGTGGTCCGACTGCCTGCATTTGCATCCAGTCGTCTGCGCCGTGGTCCGACTGCCTGCATTTGCATCCAGTCGTCTGCGCCGTGGTCCGACTGCCTGCATTTGCATCCAGTCGTCTGCGCCGTAGTCCGACTGCCTGCATTTGCATCCAGTCGTCTGCGCCGTGGTCCGACTGCCTGCATTTGCATCCAGTCGTCTGCGCCGTGGTCCGACTGCCTGCATTTGCATCCAGCAGTCCGAGCCTGCATTTGCATCCAGTCGTCTGCGCCGCCCGACTGCCTGCATTTGTCCGACTGCCTCCGCATTTGCATCCAGTCGTCTGCGCCGTAGTCCGACTGCCTGCATTTGCATCCAGCCTGCATTCCGACTGCATCCCAGTCGTCTGCGCCGTAGTCCGACTGCCTGCATTTGCATCCAGAGTCTGCCTGCATTTGCATCCAGTCGTCTGCGCCGTCCGAGTCCGACTGCCTGCATTTGCATCCAGTCGTCTGCGCCGTAGTCCGACTGCCTGCATTTGCATCCAGATCAGCGCCGTAGTCCGACTGCCTTTGCATCCAGTTGCATCCACCGATCAGCGCTGCGCCGTAGTCCGACTGCCTGCATTTGCATCCAGTCCGTCTGCGCATTTGCATCCACCGATCAGTCCGACTGCCTGCATTTGCATCCAGTCGTCTGCGCCGTAGTCCGACTGCCTGCATTTGCATCCAGTCGTCTGCGCCGTAGTCCGACTGCCTGCATTTGCATCCAGTCGTCTGCGCCGTAGTCCGACTGCCTGCATTTGCATCCAGTCGTCTGCGCCGTAGTCCGACTGCCTGCATTTGCATCCAGTCGTCTGCGCCGTAGTCCGACTGCCTGCATTTGCATCCAGTCGTCTGCGCCGTAGTCCGACTGCCTGCATTTGCATCCAGTCGTCTGCGCCGTGGTCCGACTGCCTGCATTTGCATCCAGTCGTCTGCGCCGTGGTCCGACTGCCTGCATTTGCATCCAGTCGTCTGCGCCGTGGTCCGACTGCCTGCATTTGCATCCAGTCGTCTGCTGCGCCTGCGTCCGACTGCCTGCAGTCCGACTGCCTGCATTTGCATCCAGTCCGACTGCCTGCATTTGCATCCAGCGCTGCGCCGTAGTCCGACTGCCTGCATTTGCATCCAGTCGTCCGACTGCCTGCATTTGCAGCGCCGTAGTCCGACTGCCTGCATTTGCATCCAGTCGTCTGCGCCGTAGTCCGACTGCCTGCATTTGCATCCAGTCGTCTGCGCCGTAGTCCGACTGCCTGCATTTGCATCCAGTCGTCTGCGCCGTAGTCCGACTGCCTGCATTTGCATCCAGTCGTCTGCGCCGTAGTCCGACTGCCTGCATTTGCATCCACCGATCAGCGCCGTAGTCCGACTGCCTGCATTTGCATCCACCGATCAGCGCCGTAGTCCGACTGCCTGCATTTGCATCCACCGATCAGCGCCGTAGTCCGACTGCCTGCATTTGCATCCACCGATCAGCGCCGTAGTCCGACTGCCTGCATTTGCATCCACCGATCAGCGCCGTAGTCCGACTGCCTGCATTTGCATCCACCGCAGCGCCGTAGTCCGACTGCCTGCATTTGCATCCACCGATCAGCGCCGTAGTCAGACTGCCTGCATTTGCATCCACCGATCAGCGCCGTAGTCCGACTGCCTGCATTTGCATCCACCGATCAGCGCCGTTCCGACTGCCTGCATTTGCATCCACCGATCAGTCCGACTGCGCATTTGCATCCACCGATCAGCGCCGTCCGACTGCCTGCATTTCCGACTGCATTTGCATCCACCGATCAGCGCCGTAGTCCGACTGCCTGCATTTGCATCCACCGATCAGCGCCGTAGTCCGACTGCCTGCATTTGCATCCAGTCATCAGCGCCGTAGTCCGACTGCCTGCATTTGCATCCAGTCATCAGCGCCGTAGTCCGACTGCCTGCATTTGCATGTCTCAGCAGTGAAGGCAACACATACAGTGATGTGTTTTAATGGGCCTGATTGGGTGTCTGCGAGAGGGCGTGATTGGGTGTCTGCTAGAGGGCGTGATTGGGTGTCTGCTAGAGGGCGTGATTGAGTGTCTGCGAGAGGGCGTGATTGGGTGTCTGCGAGAGGGCGTGATTGGGTGTCTGCGAGAGGGCGTGATTGGGTGTCTGCGAGAGGGCGTGATTGGGTGTCTGCTAGAGGGCGTGATTGGGTGTCTGCGAGAGGGCGTGATTGGGTGTCTGCGAGAGGGCGTGATTGGGTGTCTGCGAGAGGGCGTGATTGGGTGTCTGCTAGAGGGCGTGATTGGGTGTCTGTGAGAGGGCGTGATTGGTTGTTTGAAGTCTTACCGGGTGTTTCGTATTCATGTATGACATTTTAAGATGCTGGGGAATTCATGTTTTTGTGCCGATGCTGCTGGTTTTGTTGTGACTGTGACTGTCTCCTCAGCTTCTGTACACGTAGCAGCAGGAAATGTGTCTCTCTAGAGGTGTGTCTCTCTAGAGGTGTGTCTCCCCATGTTGCTTAATGAATCTACATAGAAAACACATTTCATTTGAAATAGATATCAATGATTTTACTGTTCTTCCCTGCTTCATCTCCTTCCACCTCTGCCTTCTTCCCAGATCCCTCGTGGAGGACGACGACCCTCACATGAAAGTGTCGCTGGGGTGCGGTGACATGGGCATCTCAGCCCACCTACAGGCTTCAAAGACAGGAAACACTCGCTTCTTCACAAGCAACACACACAGCTCAGTGGTCCTTCAGGTGAGTAGGGTTGGGGTTAACCAATAGAAGGTCCTGTTAGATGGAGGGTTGTAGAGTACAGGGACCAATAGATGGAGGGTTGTTGAGTACAGGGACCAATAGATGGAGGGTTGTAGAGTACAGGGACCAATAGATGGAGGGTTGTAGAGTACAGGGACCAATAGAAGGTCCTGCGCTCGTACACGTGTAATTACTGTAGCAGTAGCCTGTGTGATGACAATTAACCCTATATAAGTCTTAATACATTTTCCTAGGGGATGTCATGTACAGAGGCCATGCTATTGGTTATAGAAAAATGCCAGACTAAAACTAAGGGCTTTACCTGGTCTTTACCCATGTCACAGAAGTATCTACCAACCTACATACACAACCGCTACACAACAGCTACACAACAGCTGGGACAATTCTGAAACGTGTTTTTATTGTACATCATTATGGCATTGTTACAATAACCAATCAAACTTGTACAAATTATCAGACCAACGTCTTCACGACTCAAATGTGTCGTCATAACAATTGCAATCAATGTTCCCAAGCACGCTCACAAAGTACACGTCTCAGTTATTGTAATCACTGGCACATCTGAATGCCGACGCGAAGTGCATGCAGATTCAGTCCACTATTGATATGCTTTAATCTGGGTTGTGCCTGCTAGCTGGCTGGCTAAGAGTCAAGACGTGATTCTCCAACCATTTGTTTAATTTGATAAGGGAATGATCAGTGAATTATTCAATTGAGTTGCTGTGGAGTGAATAGGAATGATGTTCTGAGATACATAGAACCCGGTCTGTTGTGCTTCTCTAGTGCTCCTGGTCAGCAGTGGTGAATAGGAATGATGTTCTGAGATACATAGAACCCTGTCTGTTGTGCTTCTCTAGTGCTCCTGGTCAGCAGTGGTGAATAGGAATGATGTTCTGAGATACATCTACATCTAGTGCTCCTGGTCAGCAGTGATGTGTACCTACCAACAGAAGTGAGAGGGACAAACCACAAACTGGTGACAGGGTTTTGGGCACCCAATGCTCATTCATGCGCGGGGGGAACGAAGGCTATCTCGTTTGGTCTGAAACAACATATGTGCTACTGTGGAACAAATTACAGGAAATGTATGATTGTTCTGGAAGGAATGTGTCACAACACACAGTGCATTGCACCCTGCTGTGTATGGTGCTTTATAACATACAGGACTAGAAGCATCTGCGGCTAACGTCTTGGTGCCAGATACCACAGGACACCAACAGGGTGTTAGAGTCCATGCCGCAGCGCATTGGTGGTTCCAGAAGGTGCTAGTACAGAACCAGTATTATATTAGGTATACTACTAGCTAATGGTCATAATGTTTAGGCTCACAGAATCAGCATTATATTAGGTATACTACTAGCTAATGGTCATAATGTTTAGGCTCATAGAATCAGCATTATATTAGGTATACTACTAGCTAATGGTCGTAATGTTTAGGCTCACAGAATCAGCATTATATTAGGTATACTACTAGCTAATGGTCATAATGTTTAGGCTCATAGAATCAGCATTATATTAGGTATACTACTAGCTAATGGTCATAATGTTTAGGCTCACAGAATCAGCATTATATTAGGTATACTACTAGCTAATGGTCGTAATGTTTAGGCTCATAGAATCAGCATTATATTAGGTATACTACTAGCTAATGTTCATAATGTTTAGGCTCACAGAATCAGCATTATATTAGGTATACTACTAGCTAATGGTCGTAATGTTTAGGCTCACAGAATCAGCATTATATTAGGTATACTACTAGCTAATGGTCGTAATGTTTAGGCTCACAGAATCAGCATTATATTAGGTATACTACTAGCTAATGGTCATAATGTTTAGGCTCATAGAATCAGCATTATATTAGGTATACTACTAGCTAATGGTCATAATGTTAGGCTCATAGAATCAGCATTATATTAGGTATACTACTAGCTAATGGTCATAATGTTTAGGCTCACAGAATCAGCATTATATTAGGTATACTACTAGCTAATGGTCATAATGTTTAGGCTCATAGAATCAGCATTATATTAGGTATACTACTAGCTAATGTTCATAATGTTTAGGCTCACAGAATCAGCATTATATTAGGTATACTACTAGCTAATGTTCGTAATGTTTAGGCTCACAGAATCAGCATTATATTAGGTATACTACTAGCTAATGGTCATAATGTTTAGGCTCATAGAATCAGCATTATATTAGGTATACTACTAGCTAATGGTCATAATGTTTAGGCTCACAGAATCAGCATTATATTAGGTATACTACTAGCTAATGGTCGTAATGTTTTGGCTCATCAGTGGATATATCGCTAGCTGTGATGTCACATAATCACAATGACACGATCATCGCTGCTAGGTGATTCTATTGATTGACAGCTGTCGGTCTAATGTTGTTCAAAGTTAATGTGAACCACTTTCCGCAGTATGAGGTATGTTCGAGGCTAACATCAAATGGATTTCTGTCTTGTTGAGCCACTCAAGCGGAAGGCAAACCACTAAATATAGGCACCCGTTTTCATTGTAAGCAGACATATATTTTATTATTATAATTGATCCTCTTTTTTTATTGTTCCAAATATGGCGAAGACCATGCATCTGCACTACTTGTAATTATGCTGCATGGGAACAAAAGTTCTATAAAGGTTTTAGAAACTGACTTGGTCTGACAACGACCTGCAGCTCATTAAGTGCAGGTGTGCTCTGTGTTCTACATGGGGACCTTAGTGACAACGACCTGTAGCTCATTAAGTGCAGGTGTCCTCTTTGTTCTACATGGGGACCTTAGTGACAACGACCTGTAGCTCATTAAGTGCAGGTGTCCTCTTTGTTCTACATGGGGACCTTAGTGACAACGACCTGTAGCTCATTAAGTGCAGGTGTCCTCTGTGTTCTACATGGGGACCTTAGTCTGTGTCTGTCCTGTTTATGTAACATCAACACTAGTTATACGTTGACATTAAAATGCTAAGAAAAGGTGTCATTGGAGAAAAGACTCAACTTAAATTATTAGGAAAGTAGGAGAAGGGAATTGTGTTGCACTGCAGGAACTATTCAATTTGTCTAATATTAGTTCAGATGTATAAACGCTGCATTTGGCTGATTTTAACAGCACATTGGTTTTATTAAAGTCATGTAAAGGTCCCAGAATTTCTTTTTTGGTCTAATTTAACACAAATAATTTCTATTCCAATGTAATTTTTTTCGTCCCTTAAATGTAAAATAAATGGTTCGCATTAAGTTAATGAGAAAACAATAATGCGTGCAGCATGTTTTTCTCTTTATGTAGTGACTGAGTTAGCCCCCCACGGTCAGCCTTCCACGGTCAGCCCCCCACGGTCAGCCCGCTGCGGTTAGAGCCACATATGGCTCTTCAACTTACTTCCTGCAAATGTTTATCCTCAACGAATTAAGCTTAAAAATTAAACAAGGCTATTTTGAGTTATATGTATTAATATGCAATGTTGTTTAAGTCCACCAGTATTTTAAAATACAAAAACTATAACACATAGCACGTACTGTTTGGTGCTAGAAAATGTCTTGTTTTAGGACTACAAGCTCAGAATCAAGTTGTGAACCTTTTTCAAAGTGTCATAAAGAGGGCACTGGTTAGCACAGGACCTATTCTAATTCAAGTCAGTCTTAATAAAAGTGGAAATAATATCCAGTAGGCTAATATCCAAGCTCAGCGACTGAAGGCCATTCTGTACATTATAAAGTCTGAACAACATCTTTCTTTAAGACGAAGGCCAAGGCAAATGTATTTGATTATCTATGATCTGACCAGTTATCTAATTGGTCTGGATATATTAGCCACATATAGTTATTAGGGCTGTTGTAAAATAAGTGGAGAGGTTATTGACAGTACGTGAAATGAAAATGTACTTTCAAAAGCTCTGCAGTTCTGATGAGTGCATTTCATGTAATTAATATAACATACTATATGAATCAACATGCACGTTTATAATCCTACATTTGTGCACAGGTCAGGTAAGACTTATGCTGAAGCAGTGTTTTTTTTAATCTATCAAATAAATTAAAGCGCTCAATTTGGCTGGAGATTGAGAGTGCCCTTTGGTGAGAGATATGTAGAGTGTTCTTACAACACAGACCTCCTGGCTCTACTTTATAACACAACTGTATAGAGGTGCTAGTCAAATATGACCCTCAAAGCCAGTTCCATTTGTCCATTACAACCTTTAATCAGGGACCTTATTCTACCTTATCATTAATAACTGCACTCACCTGGATTTCCAGGTTTAAATAAATCCCTGATTAGAGGGTTGCAATTAAATAATGGAGTGGATGTGCTTAAAACAGATTTGAATACCACTGCTGTATATTATTAACTATATATTAGACCAGCCAAACTATTGTGGAAGGGCTCATGAGTTATTATTTCACAACTGTTTCACAACTAGTCCTGTGTGGAAATAAAGCAGTCATTCTGTTTCGATTAATTTAGGTCTGATGTAAAGATTATTATTAAAAAAAATTCATTTAACCTTTATTTAATCAGGTAAGCCGTTGGAGAACAAATTCTCATTTGCAACGACGACCGGTCGAATTTTTGGCCATTTAATCTTTCAAGTGACCTCACCTTATTTTTAGATATAATATGGCAGTCGTCAGTTATTTCACAGATAAAGCTTGAATATTCATTTTGGATTTGATTAAGTTTAAAGTGTGGGTGGAGGAGCGGCCCTAATAAGAAGAGGAGACAAAGATGACAACATAGAGGAAGACAGCGTTTGCACGCCAATCTTGGTCATGTCTGAGTCATGGCGGGCGGGCAGTCAGGCGGGCGGGCAGCCGAGGTGTCGCGTGGGTGGATTTTGGATGGGAAGTCCATTGAACTTGGCAACTGCTAAAAAATAGTTACGCAGTAACACATGAGACTTTGTGTGCTATTTCTTAATGCATGGTCAGGTTTTTGATGTGCTGTGGATGATGTTTCTAAACCACATGGTCAGGTTCATGATGTGCTGTGGATGATGTTTCTAAACCACATGGTCAGGTTCATGATGTGCTGTGGATGATGTTTCTAAACCACATGGTCAGGTTCATGATGTGCTGTGGATGATGTTTCTAAACCACATGGTCAGGTTCATGATGTGCTGTGGATGATGTTTCTAAACCACATGGTCAGGTTCATGATGTGCTGTGGATGATGTTTCTAAACCACATGGTCAGGTTCATGATGTGCCTTTAGCCTTGTCTACCGGGCCTTTAGCCTTGTCTACCGGGCCTTTAGCCTTGTCTACTGGACCTTGCTTATGGTGAAAGCCCACTTAATAACAGGCTCTTGTGTCCCAATGTGTTTATATTTTGCAGTATTCCCTTCTCTTTCCATCTGATGGCATTCCAATAAGTGCACTCCTACAGCTTATCTGAATGTTCAATCAATCACATTTATTTTATAAAGCCCCTTTACAACAAAGTTGTCACAAAGTGCTTTTACACCCAGCCTGTTGGCTTCCATTTGAAGACCACATCCATTACAAGGCCGTTCTGCCTGCCTGTAGAGAAGCTTGGGAAACCTCTACACGGTTTTCTGGTGCTCCGTTTCCTTACTGTGTTCTTCTTTCATTAAAAAGATATATTTTCTAAATTTCTTCGTCTTTTATCCACCTATAAATGCATTGGCGGAATGGTTTGTTACCTATTGACTCTGGAAATTAAAATACAGTTATGAAATGATGATGGCAGCAGTTAACAGTGTTTTAATACATTTTTTAAATTACATTATTAAATTTAATAAAAATTTTAGTGGAATAAAAATAACGTTATTGCTAGGTAAATCTGTATAATGAATATTGGTAACAATCAAGTGGCCTGATGTATTTTTTATGGGTCGATATAAAAGCCTACATTTTTATTTTGCTTTTGGGGTTTCAGCAAGCAAGTTTATTTATATCGGATGATTTATACATGGGCAATTCAATGTGCTCTACATGAAAAAATAATACAATGCATTTTATGTTCATTCTCATTGAGTTCCAGTTTCCCAAAACTGTTTACCTCACAGCCTGTTTACCAAGGGTCCCAACAGGTTTAAACTGTTTACTGTACAGCCTGTTCTACCAAGGCCCCCAATGGGTCCCAACAGGTTTAAACTGTTTACTGTACAGCCTGTTCTACCAAGGCCTCCAATGGGTCCCAACAGGTTTAAACTGTTTACTGTACAGCCTGTTCTACCAAGGTCCCCAATGGGTCCCAACAGGTTTAAACTGTTTACTGTACAGCCTGTTCTACCAAGGCCCCCAATGGGTCACAACAGGTTTAAACTGTTTACTGTACAGCCTGTTCTACCAAGGTCCCCAATGGGTCCCAACAGGTTTAAACTGTTTACTGTACAGCCTGTTCTACCAAGGCCCCCAATGGGTCCCAAAAGGTTTTATTAAAAATGTATTTTGAACCTCCACAGCTGGTCTCTCCCCCGCCCGGTCTCTCCACAGCTGGTCTCTCCCCGCCCGGTCTCTCCACAGCTGGTCTCTCCACAGCTGGTCTCTCCACAGCTGGTCTCTCCACAGCTGGTCTCTCCACAGCTGGTCTCTCCACAGCTGGTCTCTCCACAGCTGGTCTCTCCACAGCTGGTCTCTCCACAGCTGGTCTCTCCACAGCTCTTTAACAAGCTGCTTCTCTCTCCCAGGGATTTGACCAGCTGAGAATAGAGGGGTTATTGTGTGATGTCACGCTGGTAGCAGGGGACGGTGATGAACCCTTCCCAGTACACAGAGCCATGATGGCCTCCTCCAGTGACTACTTCAAAGCCATGTTCACAGGTAACACGTTATGTCTCACTCTACATGTCTCTCTTTTGTTCACTGTAGTCCTTTTTACTCTTTCCTCTCTTCCTCTCTGTCTCCTTCCTCCTCCATCATCACATCCTGCTGCCTCCATCCTATTTCTCTCTACCTCTCCCTTCCTCATCTCTCCATCATCACATCCTATTTCTCTCTCTCTACCTCTCCCTTCCTCATCTCTTCCTCATCACATCCTATTTCTCTCTCTCTCCCTTCCTCATCTCTCCCTCATCACATCTCTCCCTCATCTGGCCGTCCTGTAATCTCTCCAGTCTGAGTTACCATTCCTTAGAAAAGGCTTCCTCCCGAGGCGTTAGGCTTTCATTTACATTGGGCTTTTTGAAAACTTGCACGCTTTGCTTTTCACCAGACAATGTGAATAATGCCTTCATCGCTGCACTCTTTTCTTTGCTCAGTAACTGACTCACTCATGACGCAAATAAGAATTACCTGCATGCAGTGTGGACAGAAAATATCCCTCAAGCGTTGGGCAATTTGAATTGCTCTTATCGGCCCAAATTAGAAAGCCTTAATACCTAGAATTGTCTGAAGAGGTATTTGACCAGCTTGTGGCATATCTGAGAGGTTTAGACATGTTGTTGAGCTCAAACAGCCGCCGTTAGAGGGAAGTGAGTCACTGTTTAAATCGGTAATAAGGAGTAAACTGCTACAGATGCTGACCCACAGTTGGGACCGGTTCTCTGGTGAATTATACCAGCAGCTTTAATACATTCCCTTTACATAATGGTAGATGTGTCAGAGCCCTGTTGGTTCTGTTAGTCGTAGGTGACACTAACAGTGGTTCATCTGACTGGTGCTTTTATGTAACCCATTTGGTCACCCAGGTGGAATGAAGGAGCAGGATCTAATGTGCATCAAGCTCCATGGAGTCAACAGAATAGGTCTGAAGAAGATCATAGACTTTATTTACACAGCCAAGCTGTCTCTGAACATGGAGAACCTGCAGGACACTCTGGAGGCAGCCAGCTTCCTACAGATCCTCCCTGTGCTCGACTTCTGCAAGGTGTTTCTCATATCTGGGGTAAGCAACCCAACACACCAGCTCATACAGCCCCCCTCCACTCTCATATCTGGGGTGAGGAACCCAACACACCAGCTCATACAGCCCCCCTCCACTCTCATATCTGGTGTGAGGAACCCAACACACCAGCTCATACAGCCCCCCTCCACTCTCATATCTGGTGTGAGGAACCCAACACACCAGCTCATACAGCCCCCCTCCACTCTCATATCTGGTGTGAGGAACCCAACACACCAGCTCATACAGCCCCCCCTCCACTCTCATATCTGGTGTGAGGAACCCAACACACCAGCTCATACAGCCCCCCTCCACTCTCATATCTGGTGTGAGGAACCCAACACACCAGTTCAAACAGCCTCCCTCCACTCTCATATGTGGTGTGAGGAACCCAACACACCAGCTCATACAGCCCCTCTCACCCCAGTATCAGTCAGGGGAATTAGACACAATAACTTTAGATGCCAGGTACCTACTTACCGCTGTTTAATGTCTCCATCTGAATAAACCCTATATGTGAATGTGTTTCACATCTCACTGCTGCAGGTCTCCCTGGACAACTGTGTGGAGGTGGGCCGTATCGCCAACACGTACAACCTCACCGAGGTGGACAAATACGTCAACAACTTCATCCTCAAGAACTTCCCGTCGCTGCTGGGCACGGGTGAGTTCATCAAGCTGCCCTTCGAGCGACTGGCCTTCGTTCTGTCAAGTAACAGCTTGAAGCACTGCAGCGAGCTGGACCTGTTTAAAGCTGCGTGCCGCTGGCTCCGCTACGAGGACGTCCGCATGGACCACGCCCCCAAACTCATGAAGAACATTCGCTTTCCCCTCATGAACCCCCAGGAGCTCATAAACCACGTGCAGACGGTAGACTTCATGCGCACAGACAACACCTGTGTCAACCTCCTCCTGGAGGCCAGCAACTACCAGATGATGCCCTATATGCAACCCGTGATGCAGTCAGAGAGGACGGCCATCCGCTCGGACTCCGCCCACCTGGTCACTCTGGGCGGAGTCCTGCGCCAGCAGCTAGTTGTCAGCAAGGAGCTGCGTCTATTCGACGAGAAGGCCCACGAGTGGAAGGCCCTGGCACCCATGGACGCCCCGCGCTACCAGCACGGTATCGCCGTCATCGGCAACTTCCTGTACGTGGTGGGAGGTCAGAGCAACTACGACACCAAAGGCAAGACTGCGGTGGACACGGTGTTCCGGTACGACCCGCGCTATAACAAGTGGATGCAGGTGGCGTGCCTCAACGAGAAGCGAACCTTCTTCCATCTGAGCGCCCTGAAGGGGCACCTGTATGCCGTGGGAGGACGCAACGCCGCCGGGGAGTTGGGTGAGTTGTAGGCAGCCTCGTGACCTTTACCCGCTACCTCACTGGTTCGGTAACGAGGGATTTAGCATCCCACCGCCATGTGGTGTTTGTCTGAATACGGCGTGTGGCTCTGAATACGGCGTGTGGCTCTGAATATGGCGTGTGGCTCTGAATACGGCGTGTGGCTCTGAATACGGCGTGTGGCTCTGAATACGGCGTGTGGCTCTGAATACGGCGTGTGGCTCTGAATACGGCGTGTGGCTCTGAATACGGCGTGTGGCTCTGAATACGGCGTGTGGCTCTGAATACGGCGTGTGGCTCTGAATACGGCGTGTGGCTCTGAATACGGCGTGTGGCTCTGAATACGGCGTGTGGCTCTGAATACGGCGTGTGGCTCTGAATACGGCGTGTGGCTCTGAATACGGCGTGTGGCTCTGAATACGGCGTGTGGCTCTGAATACGGCGTGTGGCTCTGAATACGGCGTGTGGCTCTGACCTGAAGGGAGATTTGGCCTCTTCCATTAGCACCTATGACTCATGGCCAGCCTGTTTTGCCATCTGGTCGAGCCGTATCTCTGTATTATGGGATGTGCAAACGGAGGAGCTTGTGAGTGGAAGGACCAGTTCAGTTCAGTACCCACACCACAGAGTGATATTAAGTGGTGATCTAACCCAGTACCCACACCACAGAGTGATATTAAGTGGTGATCTAACCCAGTACCCACACCACAGAGTGATATTAAGTGGTGATCTAACCCAGTACCCAGTACCCACACCACAGAGTGATATTAAGTGGTGATCTAACCCAGTACCCACATCACAGAGTGATATTAAGTGGTGATCTAACCCAGTACCCAGTACCCACACCACAGAGTGATATTAAGTGGTGATCTAACCCAGTACCCACACCACAGAGTGATATTAAGTGGTGATCTAACCCAGTACCCAGTACCCACACCACAGAGTGATATTAAGTGGTGATCTAACCCAGTACCCACACCACAGAGTGATATTAAGTGGTGATCTAACCCAGTACCCAGTACCCACACAACAGAGTTATATTAAGTGGTGATCTAACCCAGTACCCACACCACAGAGTGATATTAAGTGGTGATCTAACCCAGTACCCAGTACCCACACAACAGAGTTATATTAAGTGGTGATCTAACCCAGTACCCACATCACAGAGTGATATTAAGTGGTGATCTAACCCAGTACCCACACCACAGAGTGATATTAAGTGGTGATCTAACCCAGTACCCAGTACCCACACAACAGAGTGGTATTAAGTGGTGATCTAACCCAGTACCCACATCACAGAGTGGTAATAAGTGGTGATCTAACCCAGTACCCACACCACAGAGTGATATTAAGTGGTGATCTAACCCAGTACCCAGTACCCACACAACAGAGTTATATTAAGTGGTGATCTAACCCAGTACCCACACCACAGAGTGATATTAAGTGGTGATCTAACCCAGTACCCACACCACAGAGTGATATTAAGTGGTGATCTAACCCAGTACCCAGTACCCACACAACAGAGTGATATTAAGTGGTGATCTAACCCAGTACCCACATCACAGAGTGATATTAAGTGGTGATCTAACCCAGTACCCAGTACCCACACCACAGAGTGGTATTAAGTGGTGATCTTACCCAGTACCCAGTACGATATTAAGTGATGCTCTACCCATCTTGCCCATACCTTTAGAGGTTACGAGCTGCACTCAAATGACCAACGTGGGTGTGGTTTCTCATGGCCCTGCTTGCAGTGTTGGGTGTTGATTGTTGAGTGTTGTGTCTGAACGATTTTGGAAAATAATCGAATTTCCATTTCTTTTACCAATATTGCGATCACGATTTATAATGCAATTTTAGCCCTTTATCTTCGGTATTATTCAACTAATACAACAATATATAATTGTATAGTATGATGCCAAAATATTAGGTAGTTTAAGCATAAACTGTTCTTTCCTGTAGGGGAGGCCTATGTGTGTTGACTAAATTAGGTGGGGCATTAATTGATAAATACATTTTTATTTAATTATTTCAACCACCGTAGTATATTAACTGATTTGTTGAACTTCCAGCCTTGTAGACATGTAATAATTATCATGACAACATAAAGCACTGACAAATAAGCCTGGTGTAAACATTAATATAAAAGTCAGTAACAAATCAAGTGCCGATTGCAGATATATTAAAAATAATTATCTGTGGCTTTACCACACTCATTATTTAGATAATACAAGGTCACTGTAATGAACATATGGTATGTAAACATTGTCTGTGATTAGCATTGTGATTAGCATTGTGATTAGCATTGTGATTAGCGTTATGATTAGCATTGTCATTAGCATTGTCATTAGCATTGTGATTAGCATTGTCATTAGCATTGTGATTAGTGTTATGATTAGCATTGTCATTAGCATTGTCATTAGCATTGTCATTAGCATTGTCATTAGTGTTATGATTAGCATTGTCATTAGCATTGTGATTAGCATTGTGATTAGCATTGTCATTAGCATTGTGATTAGCATTGTCATTAGCATTGTCATTAGCATTGTCATTAGCATTGTCATTAGCGTTATGATTAGCATTGTCATTAGCATTGTGATTAGCATTGTGATTAGTGTTATGATTAGCATTGTCATTAGCATTGTGATTAGCATTGTCATTAGCATTGTGATTAGTGTTATGATTAGCATTGTCATTAGCATTGTGATTAGCATTGTGATTAGCATTGTCATTAGCATTGTGATTAGTGTTATGATTAGCATTGTCATTAGCATTGTGATTAGCATTGTGATTAGTGTTATGATTAGCATTGTCATTAGCATTGTGATTAGCATTGTCATTAGCATTGTGATTAGTGTTATGATTAGCATTGTCATTAGCATTGTGATTAGCATTGTGATTAGCATTGTCATTAGCATTGTGATTAGTGTTATGATTAGCATTGTCATTAGCATTGTGATTAGCATTGTCTGTGAACTTTTGTAGACAGTCAAAAATGTATAAATAGTATCCTACTGATCTCCAGTCAGTAACATAACACACAATATGCAGAAACATAAGGTATCGGTGAGGTAGCAGGTTAGTAGGGTAGGTTTAGCACAATACCTCAGTCAATCAGTCAAGCAAATGTATTTTATAAAGCCCTATTTACAACAACGTTGTCACAAAGTGCTTCTACAAACACCCAGTCTGAACCCGACAGAGCACATATGAGCAAGTTGATTTAAAAAGAATATAACAAATTTATAATATAGCTGTATTATTGCAAATACAATTAATCATTCAGCCCTATTGGGGGTTTACGCCAGTTGTCTGTTTCCTCATCCGGTCTCCTGTGTTCTGCCTGTTATACTTGTACACCAGTTGTCTGTTTCCTCATCCGGTCTCCTGTGTTCTGCCTGTTATACTTGTACACTAGTGGGTCTGTTTCCTCATCCGGTCTCCTGTGTTCTGCCTGTTATACTTGTACACTAGTGGGTCTGTTTCCTCATCCGGTCTCCTGTGTTCTGCCTGTTATACTTGTACACTAGTGGGTCTGTTTCCTCATCCGGTCTCCTGTGTTCTGCCTGTTATACTTGTACACTAGTGGGTCTGTTTCCTCATCCGGTCTCCTGTGTTCTGCCTGTTATACTTGTACACCAGTGGTCTGTTCCCTCATCCGGTCTCCTGTGTTCTGCCTGTTATACTTGTACACTAGTGGGTCTGTTTCCTCATCCGGTCTCCTGTGTTCTGCCTGTTATACTTGTACACCAGTTGTCTGTTTCCTCATCCGGTCTCCTGTGTTCTGCCTGTTATACTTGTACACTAGTGGGTCTGTTTCCTCATCCGGTCTCCTGTGTTCTGCCTGTTATACTTGTACACCAGTTGTCTGTTTCCTCATCCGGTCTCCTGTGTTCTGCCTGTTATACTTGTACACTAGTGGGTCTGTTTCCTCATCCGGTCTCCTGTGTTCTGCCTGTTATACTTGTACACCAGTTGTCTGTTTCCTCATCCGGTCTCCTGTGTTCTGCCTGTTATACTTGTACACTAGTGGGTCTGTTTCCTCATCCGGTCTCCTGTGTTCTGCCTGTTATACTTGTACACTAGTGGGTCTGTTTCCTCATCCGGTCTCCTGTGTTCTGCCTGTTATACTTGTACACTAGTGGGTCTGTTTCCTCATCCGGTCTCCAGTGTTCTGCCTGTTATACTTGTACACCAGTGGTCTGTTCCCTCATCCGGTCTCCTGTGTTCTGCCTGTTATACTTGTACACTAGTGGGTCTGTTTCCTCATCCGGTCTCCTGTGTTATGCCTGTTATACTTGTACACTCTCCTGTGTTCTGCCTGTTAGTGGGTCTGTTTCCTCATCCGGTCTCCTGTGTTCTGCCTGTTATACTTGTACACTAGTGGTCTGTTCCCTCATCCGGTCTCCTGTGTTCTGCCTGTTATACTTGTACACTAGTGGGTCTGTTTCCTCATCCGGTCTCCTGTGTTCTGCCTGTTATACTTGTACACTAGTGGTCTGTTTCCTCATCCGGTCTCCTGTGTTCTGCCTGTTATACTTGTACACTAGTGGTCTGTTCCCTCATCCGGTCTCCTGTGTTCTGCCTGTTATACTTGTTATTGTACACTAGTGGTCTGTTCCCTCATCCGGTCTCCTGTGTTCTGCCTGTTATACTTGTACACTAGTGGGTCTGTTTCCTCATCCGGTCTCCTGTGTTCTGCCTGTTATACTTGTACACTAGTGGTCTGTTTCCTCATCCGGTCTCCTGTGTTCTGCCTGTTATACTTGTACACTAGTGGTCTGTTCCCTCATCCGGTCTCCTGTGTTCTGCCTGTTATACTTGTACACTAGTGGGTCTGTTTCCTCATCCGGTCTCCAGTGTTCTGCCTGTTATACTTGTACACTAGTGGTCTGTTTCCTCATCCGGTCTCCTGTGTTCTGCCTGTTATACTTGTACACTAGTGGTCTGTTCCCTCATCCGGTCTCCTGTGTTCTGCCTGTTATACTTGTACACTAGTGGTCTGTTCCCTCATCCGGTCTCCTGTGTTCTGCCTGTTATACTTGTACACTAGAGGAGATTTCAACCAGAAGATGATTGCCGTCGTCGTTATGATGGTTGAATGAATCTCAGGAAGCTTTTGTAAATATCCCAGCATGTGTGTAAAGCTCCTGAGGACTCATTTACATTTTACCGTAATGCACCAGACACTCTTAAGTCGTGTGGAAGGGTACTTGATTATGAGAGAGGACTTTTGTTGTTGCCGTTTTGGTGTCCCTGTAAGATTCTTTGATAAGACAATTTGCATAACGGTTTGGATTGTTAATTAGGCCTCGGCTGCACGCAATTTGACAAGATATCTGTGACCTGAGTTAGAGATAATGATGAAAACATAGTGTAGTGTGGAATGTGAATACTGTGGTCCTAGATGAGCTTGTTACTGAACCCGCTTCTGTCCATACGGGCCTCCAGAAACTCTGATCCAGGGCTGACTTCCAGTAACCCCATATTCAGTCTCAGTCGGGACAACTGCTGCCAACATGGTGTATTTTACACATCAGTCCAGGTTGTCAAGGAGAGCCCTTATGTAGATGTATGTTATTGACCGAGGCCTTTAAAAAAACAGTCTGCTGGAACACAGACAGACATGTGGGTCAGTTGACCCACATACTGACCTGCCAGGGTCGGTGCATCATGTGACCAGTCTGTTATAGGCAGTTTGGTCCTCTCATTTCCTGGACAGCCAGGTTGTGTCTGAACCCACACCTAGAGGAGGTGGCTCCTTCTGTTCTCCTGCTGGATGAGTCCGATTGACCCTCACTCTGGGAGGTGGGTTGGAACAATGGCTGAGTACTGGCGTGGGTCCAGACGGCGTGGAGAGAACAGCCCGTGTGTGTGCCCGTGTGTGTGCCCGTGTGTGTGCCCCAGGCTGCAGGCCCATGGCTACAGAGGTTACCCTAATTATGGAATGGATTCACCTCTGTCTTCCTATTGTCAATGTAGACTAATGTCACTGCAGTGAACCCTAAAGGGCTCCGTGTCCGTGTGTCCGTGTGTGTGTCCGTGTGTGTGTGTCCGTGTGTGTGTGTCCGTGTGTGTGTGTCCGTGTGTGCGTGCGGTTGTCTAGTGTTTTTTTTTGTCTTTAGTTCAGCAACTCTCACACTGGGACTGTTCTCCTACGTTCTCTGTTGGCCTACTTTCCCCTGTAATACTGTGTTTCCCGTCTACTTTCCTCTGTAATACTGTGTTTCCCGTCTACTTTCCCCTGTAATACTGTGTTTCTCGTCTACTTTCCCCTGTAATACTGTGTTTCTCGTCTACTTTCCCCTGTAATACTGTGTTTCCCGTCTACTTTCCCCTGTAATACTGTGTTTCCCGTCTACTTTCCTCTGTAATACTGTGTTTCCCATCTACTTTCCCCTGTAATACTGTGTTTCCCGTCTACTTTCCTCTGTAATACTGTGTTTCCCGTCTACTTTCCCCTGTAATACTGTGTTTCCCGTCTACTTTCTCCTGTAGTACTGTGTTTGCCGTCTACTTTCTCCTGTAGTACTGTGTTTCCCGTCTACTTTCTCCTGTAATACTGTGTTTCCCGTCTACTTTCTCCTGTAATACTGTGTTTCCCGTCTACTTTCTCCTGTAATACTGTGTTTCCCGTCTACTTTCTCCTGTAATACTGTGTTTCCCGTCTACTTTCTCCTGTAATACTGTGTTTCCCGTCTACTTTCTCCTGTAATACTGTGTTTCCCGTCTACTTTCTCCTGTAATACTGTGTTTCCCGTCTACTTTCCTCTGTAATACTGTGTTTCCCATCTACTTTCCCCTGTAATACTGTGTTTCCCGTCTACTTTCCCCTGTAATACTGTGTTTCCCGTCTACTTTCCCCTGTAATACTGTGTTTCCCGTCTACTTTCCTCTGTAATACTGTGTTTCCCATCTACTTTCCCCTGTAATACTGTGTTTCCCGTCTACTTTCCTCTGTAATACTGTGTTTCCCGTCTACTTTCCCCTGTAATACTGTGTTTCCCGTCTACTTTCTCCTGTAGTACTGTGTTTGCCGTCTACTTTCTCCTGTAGTACTGTGTTTCCCGTCTACTTTCTCCTGTAATACTGTGTTTCCTGTCTACTTTCTCCTGTAATACTGTGTTTCCCGTCTACTTTCTCCTGTAATACTGTGTTTCCCGTCTACTTTCTCCTGTAATACTGTGTTTCCCGTCTACTTTCTCCTGTAATACTGTGTTTCCCGTCTACTTTCCCCTGTAATACTGTGTTTCCCGTCTACTTTCCTCTGTAATACTGTGTTTCCCATCTACTTTCCCCTGTAATACTGTGTTTCCCGTCTACTTTCCTCTGTAATACTGTGTTTCCCGTCTACTTTCCCCTGTAATACTGTGTTTCCCGTCTACTTTCTCCTGTAGTACTGTGTTTGCCGTCTACTTTCTCCTGTAGTACTGTGTTTCCCGTCTACTTTCTCCTGTAATACTGTGTTTCCCGTCTACTTTCTCCTGTAATACTGTGTTTCCCGTCTACTTTCTCCTGTAATACTGTGTTTCCCGTCTACTTTCTCCTGTAATACTGTGTTTCCCGTCTACTTTCTCCTGTAATACTGTGTTTCCCGTCTACTTTCTCCTGTAATACTGTGTTTCCCGTCTACTTTCTCCTGTAATACTGTGTTTCCCCGTCTACTTTCTCCTGTAATACTGTGTTTCCGTCTACTTTCCCCTGTAATACTGTGTTTCCCGTCTACTTTCCCCTGTAATACTGTGTTTCCCGTTTACTTTCCCCTGTAATACTGTGTTTCCCGTCTACTTTCTCCTGTAATACTGTGTTTCCCCGTCTACTTTCTCCTGTAATACTGTGTTTCCGTCTACTTTCCCCTGTAATACTGTGTTTCCCGTCTACTTTCCCCTGTAATACTGTGTTTCCCGTCTACTTTCCCCTGTAATACTGTGTTTCTTGTCTACTTTCCTCTGTAATACTGTGTTTCCCGTCTACTTTCCCCTGTAATACTGTGTTTCCCGTCTACTTTCCCCTGTAATACTGTGTTTCCCGTTTACTTTCCCCTGTAATACTGTGTTTCCCGTCTACTTTCCCCTGTAATACTGTGTTTCTCGTCTACTTTCTCCTGTAATACTGTGTTTCCCGTCTACTTTCCTCTGTAATACTGTGTTTCCCGTCTACTTTCCCCTGTAATACTGTGTTTCCCGTCTGTTTCCTTACAGCCACGGTGGAGTGCTACAACCCCAGGACTAATGAGTGGACATATGTGGCCAAGATGAACGAGCCCCACTACGGCCACGCGGGGACCGTATATGGAGGGTACATGTATATTTCTGGTAGGTTCCATAGTCGCCATTAGATCCCCGCCCCGTACCCCTACCCGTTCCCGTACCCCTACCTGCTCCTGTACCCCTACCCGTACCCCTACTCGTTCCCATACCCGTTCCCGTACCCCTACCCGTTCCCGTACCCCTACCCGTTCCCGTACCCCTACCCGTTCCCGTACCCCTACCCGTACCCGTTCCCGTACCCCTACCCGCTCCCGTACCCCTACCTGTTCCCGTACCCCTACCCGTTCCCGTACCCCTACCCGTTCCCGTACCCCTACCCGCTCCCGTACCCCTACCTGCTCCCGTACCCCTACCCGTTCCCGTACCCCTACCTGTTCCCGTACCCCTACCCGTTCCCGTACCCCTACCCGTTCCCGTACCCCTACCTGCTCCGTACCCCTACCTGCTCCCGTACCCCTACCTGTTCCCGTACCCCTACCCGTTCCCGTACCCCTACCCGTTCCCGTACCCCTACCTGCTCCCGTACCCCTACCTGCTCCCGTACCCCTACCTGCTCCCGTACCCCTACCTGTTCCCGTACCCCTACCCGTTCCCCCGCACCCCTTCCCGTTCCCGTACCCCTACCCGTTCCCGTACCCCTACCCGTTCCCGTACCCCTACCCGTTCCCCTACCCGTTCCCGTACCCCTACCTGTTCCCGTACCCCTACCCGTTCCCGTACCCCTACCTGCTCCCGTACCCCTACCTGTTCCCGTACCCCTACCTGGTTGTGTGGTTGTCAGATGTAACTAATCCCTCATTCTGTTGTAGTCAGCCCGGTGCTGGTTCACTTCATGGGACTGGAAACAAATCGTGATTTATGGAGATGAGCCCTAGTTTCTCTAAGTGTGACTAATCAAAACTGATGCTCTACAGGGAGGGAGGAATGACATGTAGTGAGAGATGTAGGACAGAGAGGAGTAGTGAGAGATGTGGGAGGAAGAGAGGTGGGGAGGGAGGGAGGGATGAGGGGAGGGAGGGAGGGGTGAGGGGAGGAGGAATGGCGTGTAGTGGGAGATGTAGGACAGAGAGGAGTAGTGAGAGATGTGGGGAGGGAGGGATGAGGGGAGGGAGGGAGGGGTGAGGGGAGGAGGAATGGCGTGTAGTGGGAGATGTAGGACAGAGAGGAGTAGTGAGAGATGTGGGGAGGGAGGGATGAGGGGAGGGAGGGAGGGGTGAGGGGAGGAGGAATGGCGTGTAGTGGGAGATGTAGGACAGAGAGGAGTAGTGAGAGATGTGGGAGGAAGAGAGGTGGGGAGGGAGGGATGAGGGGAGGAGGAATGGCGTGTAGTGGGAGATGTAGGACAGAGAGGAAATGGGAGGATGGGAGATTGTAAATGAGTGAGTGATGAGCACAGTCACCTCCCAGCCCACACCATAGCACAGTCACCTCCCAGGCCACACCATAGCACAGTCACCTCCCAGCCCCCACCATAGCACAGTCACCTCCCAGCCCCCACCATAGCACAGTCACCTCCCAGCTGATAGGCTGCCTGGTGGTGCTGGGCCTTGGCTCATTAATTAACTAGCTAACCTCGGGCGCTGGTGAGTGCATCCATCCAGGACCCTGACAGTACAGATGAGTTGTTTTGACAGTGTGCATGTTTAGGAACGATTAGCACCTCGCCTACCCACTCACGGCTATCAAGGTGGGGTTTTGGGTGGTGTTCAGGCTCCTGTCAGGTGAGTTACTGTGTGTAGACTGCCCCTAACTGACATTCCAGTAGACTTATCTTACACACATGGGGTTAGAAACCGTGATGCATAGATAGATAGATGCATAACCCTAATAGATGCATTACCCTAATAACCCTAATAGATGTATAACCCAAATAGATGCATAACCATAATAGATGCATTACCATAATAACCCTAATAGATGTATAACCCAAATAGATGCATAACCATAATAGATGCATTACCCTAATAACCCTAATAGATGCATAACCCAAATAGATGCATAACCCTAATAGATGCATAACCCTAATAGATGCATTACCCTAATAACCCTAATAGATGCATAACCCAAATAGATGCATAACCCTAATAGATGCATTACCCTAATAACCCTAATAGATGCATAACCCAAATAGATGCATTACCATAATAACCCTAATAGATGCATAACCCAAATAGATGCATACCCTAATAACCCTAATAGATGCATAACCCTAATCGATGCATTACCCTAATTACCCTAATATATGCATTACCCTAATAACCCTAATAGTTGCATTACCCTAATAGATGCATTACCCTAATAGATGCATTACCCTAATAGATGCATAACCCTAATAACCCTAATAGATGCATAACCCTAATAACCCTAATAGATGCATTACCCTAATTACCCTAATAGATGCATTACCCTAATATATGCATTACCCTAATAGATGCATTACCCTAATAGATGCTTAACCCTAATAGATGCATTACCCTAATAACCCTAATAGATGCATTACCCTAATAACCCTAATAGATGCATAACCCTAATAGATGCATTACCCTAATAGATGCATTACCATAATAACCCTAATAGATGCATTACCATAATAACCCTAATAGATGCATAACCCTAATAACCCTAATAGATGCATTACCATAATAACCATAATAGATGCATAACCCTAATAACCCTAATAGATGCATTACCCTAATAACCCTAATAGATGCATTACCATAATAACCCTAATAGATGCATAACCCTAATAACCCTAATAGATGCATTACCATAATAACCATAATAGATGCATAACCCTAATAACCCTAATAGATGCATAACCCTAATAGATGCATTACCATAATAATCCTAAGAGATGCATAACCCTAATAGATGCATTACCATAATAACCCTAATAGATGCATTACCATATTAACCCTAATCGATGCATTACCCTAAATACCCTAATAGATGCATTACCCTAATAACCCTAATAGATGCATAACCTTAGTAACCCTAATAGATGCATTACCCTAATATATGCATAACCCTAATAGATGCATTACCATAATAACCCTAATAGATGCATAACCCTAATAGATGCATTACCCTAATAACCCTAATAGATTCATAACCCTAATAACCTTAATAGATGCATAACCCTAATAGATGCATTACCATAATAACCCTAATAGATGCATAACCCTAATAGATGCATTACCATAATAACCCTAATAGATGCATTACCATAATAACCCTAATAGATGCATTACTCTAATAACCCTAATAGATGCATAACCCTAATAGATGCATTACCATAATAACCCTAATAGATGCATTACTCTAATAACCCTAATAGATGCATTACCCTAATAACCCTAATGGATGCATTACCATAATAACCCTAATAGATGCATGACTCTAATAACCCTAATAGATGCATTACCCTAATAACCCTAATAGATGCATTACCATAATAACCCTAATATATGCATAACCCTAATAGATGCATAACCCTAATAACCCTAATAGATACATTACCCTAATAACCCTAATAGATGAGACGCGTTATCAGTACTGTCACACAACACAAGGCTGTACAGCACTGGGGACGTGCCTGACACCTTCACAAGTTAAAAAAATGTTTTTACGAAAATGATCACCAAACCAAGAAATGCATTTGCATTTGTACCTTGATTTGAGAAGTCTTATAGATTTGTGTTTTAATTTGAGTTGCTCTACGCTATCTCTCAGACAAACTGCCACTACCAGCGTATTCCCTTTATACAGTCACTCGAACTGTCACTGGATATTCCCAGTCCACAGGTGGATCCTGGGTGACATTGGAGCTCACATCTGGTCATTCTCTTCATTTATCCCAACGGGTATTTTTAGAACCTGGTGACCCCTTTGTTTTTGTCTTGCTATTCCCTGTTTTTCCACCTCATTTGGTTGGCCCCCATCTCTGCCAGCACTGAGCTTCCCCCAAACAGGTCCATTCTTGCACCAGGTCAAAGCACAGGCCCAAATTTATTTCCATGAATTAACAGATAAATGTGTTTGGCAATCATGTTGAGATATTATCCTCTGGGCTGTGTAGCGTAACCAACAAGCGGCGATGCCTTTAAGTCTTTGTGATATTTAGTATTATTATGCTAATGTAATTGTCTTCCATGTCCACTGTTGTCCACATCCTATACAAAAGCTTCTTTCATCTTTAAACAATTTCTGTTGTTGCTTGATTATAGACTGAAATGTATCCAATGATAGCTGGTCATGAGAAATAATTGAAAACAAAGCATCCCCATTCGCTGTCCAATTAGGTATTTGTAATAGACATATATTGTTCTGCTGTTGTTCAGCCCCGAAGGCTGTCAGCCGGAGACAGTTTCTGTGAGGAGATCCCAAGCTCAGCGTGTGTGGTGCAAATGAACACGAGGAACACGGCCCTCATCAAGCTGCTCTTTGATGTCTCCTGTCACATGTTTCTAATGAGACACGCGTTTGAATGAAGAGACATGATCGTACTGTAATGCTTTCCTCAGTGTTGTAGACTTCTGATCATTCAGGGCCACAGTTATAAATAGGCCTATATAGATTGTGTCAGGTAGGGGGGAGAGGGAAAAGGAGGAGGGGGAAAGGATGGAGGAGAAGAGGTATGGATGAGTGCAGGGAGGGAGGGAGGGAGGGAGGGAGGGGGTAGGAGGGAGGGGGTAGGAGGGAGGGGGTAGGAGGGAGGGGGAGGAGGGAGGGGGAGGAGGGAAAGAGATGTATTATTGGTGGGATGGAGATGTTCAGCATGCACTGCAGATCCTCACTGCGTTGAGTACGCTCCCAGCCACAGCACGGGGACGGGGAGGGGGAGGGTCACACTGCCTGGCTCCCATCCAAATGCATGCTGGGATTGTGTTTGTCTTTATTTTCAGTCTTCCCTGTAGACATGTCCTGTTTCCCCCCCCCCCCGTCCTCTGTGTCCCATCTATTCATCTGAGTGTGTCATCTGTGCACATGAACACTGTTAAGAGTTCTCTATTCACCAGGCTGGTCCTTGTGTCAGTGCTGATGTTGGTGAGGTGTGTGTCAGTGCTGATGTTGGTGAGGTGTGTGTGTCTGTACTGATGTTGGTGAGGTGTGTGTCAGTGCTGATGTTGGTGAGGTGTGTGTCAGTGCTGATGTTGGTGAGGTGTGTGTCAGTGCTGATGTTGGTGAGGTGTGTGTCAGTGCTGATGTTGGTGAGGTGTGTGTCAGTGCTGATGTTGGTGAAGTGTGTGTCAGTGCTGATGTTGGTGAGGTGTGTCAGTGCTGATGTTGGTGAGGTGTGTGTCAGTGCTGATGTTGGTGAGGTGTGTGTTAGTGCTGATGTTGGTGAGGTGTGTGTCAGTGCTGATGTTGGTGAGGTGTGTGTCAGTGCTGATGTTGGTGAGGTGTGTGTCAGTGCTGATGTTGGTGAGGTGTGTGTCAGTGCTGATGTTGGTGAGGTGTGTGTCAGTGCTGATGTTGGTGAGGTGTGTGTCAGTGCTGATGTTGGTGAGGTGTGTGTCAGTGCTGATGTTGGTGAGGTGTGTGTCAGTGCTGATGTTGGTGAGGTGTGTGTCTGTACTGATGTTGGTGAGGTGTGTGTCAGTGCTGATGTTGGTGAGGTGTGTGTCAGTGCTGATGTTGGTGAGGTGTGTGTCAGTGCTGATGTTGGTGAGGTGTGTGTCAGTGCTGATGTTGGTGAGGTGTCAGTGCTGATGTTGGTGAGGTGTGTGTCAGTGCTGATGTTGGTGAGGTGTGTGTCAGTGCTGATGTTGGTGAGGTGTGTGTCAGTGCTGATGTTGGTGAGGTGTGTGTCAGTGCTGATGTTGGTGAGGTGTGTGTCAGTGCTGATGTTGGTGAGGTGTGTGTCAGTGCTGATGTTGGTGAGGTGTCAGTGCTGATGTTGGTGAGGTGTGTGTCAGTGCTGATGTTGGTGAGGTGTGTGTCTGTGCTGATGTTGGTGAGGTGTGTGTCAGTGCTGATGTTGGTGAGGTGTGTGTCAGTGCTGATGTTGGTGAGGTGTGTGTCAGTGCTGATGTTGGTGAGGTGTCTGTGCTGATGTTGGTGAGGTGTGTGTCAGTGCTGATGTTGGTGAGGTGTGTGTCAGTGCTGATGTTGGTGAGGTGTGTGTCAGTGCTGATGTTGGTGAGGTGTGTGTCAGTGCTGATGTTGGTGAGGTGTGTGTCAGTGCTGATGTTGGTGAGGTGTCAGTGCTGATGTTGGTGAGGTGTGTCAGTGCTGATGTTGGTGAGGTGTGTGTCAGTGCTGATGTTGGTGAGGTGTGTGTCAGTGCTGATGTTGGTGAGGTGTGTGTCTGTGCTGATGTTGGTGAGGTGTGTGTCAGTGCTGATGTTGGTGAGGTGTGTGTCAGTGCTGATGTTGGTGAGGTGTGTGTCAGTGCTGATGTTGGTGAGGTGTCAGTGCTGATGTTGGTGAGGTGTGTGTCTGTACCGATGTTGGTGAGGTGTGTGTCAGTGCTGATGTTGGTGAGGTGTGTGTCAGTGCTGATGTTGGTGAGGTGTGTGTCAGTGCTGATGTTGGTGAGGTGTGTGTCAGTGCTGATGTTGGTGAGGTGTGTGTCAGTGCTGATGTTGGTGAGGTGTGTGTCAGTGCTGATGTTGATGAGGTGTGTGTCAGTGCTGATGTTGGTGAGGTGTCAGTGCTGATGTTGGTGAGGTGTGTGTCTGTACTGATGTTGATGAGGTGTGTGTCAGTGCTGATGTTGGTGAGGTGTGTGTCAGTGCTGATGTTGGTGAGGTGTGTGTCTGTACTGATGTTGGTGAGGTGTCTGTGCTGATGTTGGTGAGGTGTGTGTCTGTGCTGATGTTGGTGAGGTGTGTGTGTGTCTGTGCTGATGTTGGTGAGGTGTGTGTGTGTGTGTGTGTGTGTGTGTGTGTGTGTGTGTGTGTGTGTGTGTGTGTGTGTGTGTGTGTGTGTGTGTGTGTGTGTGTACTGATGTTGGTGAGGTGTGTGTGTGTGTGTGTCTGTACTGATGTTGGTGAGGTGTGTGTGTGTGTGTCTGTACTGATGTTGGTGAGGTGTGTGTCTGTACTGATGTTGGTGAGGTGTCTGTGCTGATGTTGGTGAGGTGTGTGTCTGTACTGATGTTGGTGAGGTGTGTGTGTGTGTGTCTGTGCTGATGTTGCTGAGGTGTGTGTGTGCGTCTGTGCTGATGTTGGTGTGTGTGTGTGTGTGTGTGTGTGTGTGTGTGTGTGTCGGTACTGATGTTGGTGAGGTGTGTGTGTGTGTGTGTGTGTCGGTACTGATATTGGTGAGGTGTGTGTGTGTGTGTCTGTACTGTTGTTGGTGAGGTGTGTGTGTCTGTACTGATGTTGGTGAGGTGTGTGTGTGTCTGTACTGATGTTGGTGAGGTGTGTGTGTGTGTCTGTACTGATGTTGGTGATGTGTGTGTGTGTGTGTGTGTCTGTACTGATGTTGGTGAGGTGTGTGTGTGTGTGTGTGTCTGTACTGATGTTGGTGAGGTGTGTGTGTGTGTGTCTGTACTGATGTTGGTGAGGTGTGTGTGTGTCTGTACTGATGTTGGTGAGGTGTGTGTGTGTGCGTGTCTGTACTGATGTTGGTGAGGTGTGTGTGTGTGTGTGTCTGTACTGATGTTGGTGAGGTGTGTGTGTGTGTGTCTGTACTGATGTTGGTGAGGTGTGTGTGTGTGTGTGTGTGTTTGTGTCTGTACTGATGTTGGTGAGGTGTGTGTGTGTGTCTGTGCTGATGTTGGTGAGGTGTGTGTGTGTGTCTGTGCTGATGTTGGTGAGGTGTGTGTGTGTCTGTACTGATGTTGGTGAGGTGTGTGTGTGTGTGTGTGTGTGTGTGTGTGTGTGTGTGTGTGTGTGTCTGTACTGATGTTGGTGAGGTGTGTGTGTGTGTCTGTAGCAGAGGAGGTGTTTCAGTGGGAGTGGGGGGTTCTGAGTATGGCGTTAATTGAGTGTGTTGCTGGGGAGAGCAGTCTACCATCTCCTGGGGGAGGGGGGCTGGGTTTACACAGCCAGTCACAGGGCTGGAGTCTGGTCATGTGACTGTCAGGACATGTGACTGTCAGGAAAGCCGGGGCCGTGTTGTGCCTGACCCTACCCCTGTACTGCCTGACGTGGCAGCGCCGAATATAGAGCCTGGATAGAGTTCCCATTCACCCACAGCACAATAGTCTCAGGTCAGACACTTCTGCTCGCCGGCCCAGAAACCAGGGCTATTTACAAACCCCAGAGAGACCGGTGTCATCTGACATGTTCTGGTTCTGTGTTACAGGGGGGATCACACACGACACGTTTCAGAAGGAGCTGATGTGCTTCGACCCGGACGCGGACAAGTGGACTCAGAAGGCTCCCATGACAACGGTGCGCGGCCTCCACTGCATGTGCACAGTGGGGGACCGGCTCTACGTCATCGGGGGGAACCACTTCCGGGGCACCAGCGACTACGACGACGTGCTCAGCTGCGAGTACTACTCGCCGGCCCTGGACCTGTGGACGCCGATCGCCGCCATGCTGCGGGGCCAGAGCGACGTGGGCGTGGCCGTGTTCGAGAACAAGATCTACGTGGTGGGCGGTTACTCGTGGAACAACCGCTGCATGGTGGAGATCGTGCAGAAGTACGACCCAGAGAAGGACGAGTGGCACAAGGTGTTTGACCTGCCCGAGTCGCTCGGCGGGATCCGGGCGTGCACGCTCACCGTGTTCCCCCCGGAGGACATGATGGGCTCCCCGTCCAGAGAGTCGCCCCTCTCAGCACCTTGAAGAACGGGGGAGGGCGGGGCCACAATAACCCCGCCCCCTATAGACATTGTTTGCACTTCCCGTTGGACTACATCTGTACCGCGTCTCCCCGCCCTCCCCAGAAGCTGTGCAGAACCTCCCCCCAGAACCTCCTAGTGATGAAACCCACGTACCGATATGGTTTGGCAACCTAATTACATGTTCTTGTTGCATATTCGGTATATTTTGGCAGGAAATAACCATAACTTGAAGAGTGACTTTGCAATTCAACTTTTCTACCTGATGTCCTTTGGAGTTTTCTGTCCACTTCTTTTAGATGTTTTGCCGGGTACAAACCCTGCTGTTGGTCACCGTACTGACTCTCTGGTCGGGTGCTGAGTTATGGATAGTTCACCGGGGAAACAAAGCACCACACAGAGATGGTTTTAAACTCAGGAGTCGGCCCACACCATCCCCCTCTCTATATCTCTCTCTGTCTCTATCTCTCTCTCTTTGAGTTTTATTTCTTTCCTGCTATTGCTACCGTTAACAAAATGGTGTTTTCTAAATTTAATAAAGAAGGTTTTGAGAAAAAAATTAAGAATGTCTCCTAAACGTATCCTTGAAATGTACGGTATAATAAGCATGTTGTACAAATTCCAGGACAGTGTATTTTCTACATGAACATATAACGACTGTTTCTATTTGTCTCTTTTACCTGGTTAAATTATCTAACAAAATTCATTACTTTCCTTTAAGAAAAGCCCCAGACCGCCTCCCTCTACTCAGACCGCCTCCCTCTACTCAGACTGCCTCCCTCTACTCAGACGGCCTCCCTCCCTCTACTCAGACGGCCTCCCTCCCTCTACTCAGACGGCCTCCCTCCCTCTACTCAGACGGCCTCCCTCCCTCTACTCAGACGGCCTCCCTCCCTCTACTCAGACGGCCTCCCTCCCTCTACTCAGACGGCCTCCCTCCCTCTACTCAGACGGCCTCCCTCCCTCTACTCAGACGGCCTCCCTCCCTCTACTCAGACGGCCTCCCTCCCTCTACTCAGACGGCCTCCCTCCCTCTACTCAGACGGCCTCCCTCCCTCTACTCAGACGGCCTCCCTCCCTCTACTCAGACGGCCTCCCTCCCTCTACTCAGACGGCCTCCCTCCCTCTACTCAGACGGCCTCCCTCCCTCTACTCAGACGGCCTCCCTCCCTCTACTCAGACGGCCTCCCTCCCTCTACTCAGACGGCCTCCCTCCCTCTACTCAGACGGCCTCCCTCCCTCTACTCAGACGGCCTCCCTCCCTCTACTCAGACGGCCTCCCTCCCTCTACTCAGACGGCCTCCCTCCCTCTACTCAGACGGCCTCCCTCCCTCTACTCAGACGGCCTCCCTCCCTCTACTCAGACGGCCTCCCTCCCTCTACTCAGACGGCCTCCCTCCCTCTACTCAGACGGCCTCCCTCCCTCTACTCAGACGGCCTCCCTCCCTCTACTCAGACGGCCTCCCTCCCTCTACTCAGACGGCCTCCCTCCCTCTACTCAGACGGCCTCCCTCCCTCTACTCACTCAGACGGCCTCCCTCCCTCTACTCAGACGGCCTCCCTCCCTCTACTCAGACGGCCTCCCTCCCTCTACTCAGACGGCCTCCCTCCCTCTACTCAGACGGCCTCCCTCCCTCTACTCAGACGGCCTCCCTCCCTCTACTCAGACGGCCTCCCTCCCTCTACTCAGACGGCCTCCCTCCCCTCTCCTCTCAGACGGCCTCCCTCCCTCTACTCAGACGGCCTCCCTCCCTCTACTCAGACGGCCTCCCTCCCTCTACTCAGACGGCCTCCCTCCCTCTACTCAGACGGCCTCCCTCCCTCTACTCAGACGGCCTCCCTCCCTCTACTCAGACGGCCTCCCTCCCTCTACTCAGACGGCCTCCCTCCCTCTACTCAGACGGCCTCCCTCCCTCTACTCAGACGGCCTCCCTCCCTCTACTCAGACGGCCTCCCTCCCTCTACTCAGACGGCCTCCCTCCCTCTACTCAGACGGCCTCCCTCCCTCTACTCAGACGGCCTCCCTCCCTCTACTCAGACGGCCTCCCTCCCTCTACTCAGACGGCCTCCTCCCTCTACTCAGACGGCCTCCCTCCCTCTACTCAGACGGCCTCCCTCCCTCTACTCAGACGGCCTCCCTCCCTCTACTCAGACGGCCTCCCTCCCTCTACTCAGACGGCCTCCCTCCCTCTACTCAGACGGCCTCCCTCCCTCTACTCAGACGGCCTCCCTCCCTCTACTCAGACGGCCTCCCTCCCTCTACTCAGACGGCCTCCCTCCCTCTACTCAGACGGCCTCCCTCCCTCTACTCAGACGGCCTCCCTCCCTCTACTCAGACGGCCTCCCTCCCTCTACTCAGACGGCCTCCCTCCCTCTACTCAGACGGCCTCCCTCCCTCTACTCAGACGGCCTCCCTCCCTCTACTCAGACGGCCTCCCTCCCTCTACTCAGACGGCCTCCCTCCCTCTACTCAGACGGCCTCCCTCCCTCTACTCAGACGGCCTCCCTCCCTCTACTCAGACGGCCTCCCTCCCTCTACTCAGACGGCCTCCCTCCCTCTACTCAGACGGCCTCCCTCCCTCTACTCAGACGGCCTCCCTCCCTCTACTCAGACGGCCTCCCTCCCTCTACTCAGACGGCCTCCCTCCCTCTACTCAGACGGCCTCCCTCCCTCTACTCAGACGGCCTCCCTCCCTCTACTCAGACGGCCTCCCTCCCTCTACTCAGACGGCCTCCCTCCCTCTACTCAGACGGCCTCCCTCCCTCTACTCAGACGGCCTCCCTCCCTCTACTCAGACGGCCTCCCTCCCTCTACTCAGACGGCCTCCCTCCCTCTACTCAGACGGCCTCCCTCCCTCTACTCAGACGGCCTCCCTCCCTCTACTCAGACGGCCTCCCTCCCTCTACTCAGACGGCCTCCCTCCCTCTACTCAGACGGCCTCCCTCCCTCTACTCAGACGGCCTCCCTCCCTCTACTCCTCAGGCCTCCCTCCCTCTACTCCTCAGGCCTCCCTCCCTCTACTCCTCAGGCCTCCCTCCCTCTACTCCTCAGGCCTCCCTCCCTCTACTCCTCAGGCCTCCCTCCCTCTACTCCTCAGGCCTCCCTCCCTCTACTCCTCAGGCCTCCCTCCCTCTACTCCTCAGGCCTCCCTCCTCTACTCCTCAGGCCTCCCTCCCTCTACTCCTCCGGCCTCCCTCCCTCTACTCCTCAGGCCTCCCTCCCTCTACTCCTCAGGCCTCCCTCCCTCTACTCCTCAGGCCTCCCTCCCTCTACTCCTCAGGCCTCCCTCCCTCTACTCCTCAGGCCTCCCTCCCTCTACTCCTCAGGCCTCCCTTCCTCTACTCCTCAGGCCTCCCTCCCTTCCTCATGATAGAAGAGACGTCCTGTATTGTTTTGTTTAGTTGATTTTCATTGATTCTCCAGCTGTGTGTTTGTTTGGTTCCCACCAAGTTAACATGGAGACTATGCTGTGTCCAGTCTTAATGCCATGGTAACCTGTAGTCTAGACGCCAGTGCTCCAGGATGGTCTCCGGCTCCTCACATGGCATGCAGACAGACGGTAAGGTCACCCACAACCTGGCCACCTGCTCTGCCTGCTCCGCTCAGCCTGGCCACCTGCTCTGGCCTGTTAAAACCTCTTTAGCAGCATATGGTGTCTGTCCGAAACAAATCTGCTACACGCTGGAGAAAAGTACAAAGGGATGAGATCTTATTTCAGGTGAATGTTGGTGTTGGGCTGTTTTTACACAATATCCTTCCTGATGGATGGGTGACCTGGCTAGAGGGAGGAGCCTTCCTGATGGATGGGTGACCTGGCTGGTGGGAGGAGCCTTCCTGATGGATGGGTGACCTGGCTAGAGGGAGGAGCCTTCCTGATGGATGGGTGACCTGGCTGGAGGGAGGAGCCTTCCTGATGGATGGGTGACCTGGCTAGAGGGAGGAGCCTTCCTGATGGATGGGTGACCTGGCTGGAGGGAGGAGCCTTCCTGATGGATGGGTGACCTGGCTAGAGGGAGGAGCCTTCCTGATGGATGGGTGACCTGGCTGGTGGGAGGAGCCTTCCTGATGGATGGGTGACCTGGCTAGAGGGAGGAGCCTTCCTGATGGATGGGTGACCTGGCTGGTGGGAGGAGCCTTCCTGATGAATGGGTGACCTGGCTGGAGGGAGGAGCCTTCCTGATGGATGGGTGACCTGGCTGGTGGGAGGAGCCTTCCTGATGGATGGGTGACCTGGCTGGAGGGAGGAGCCTTCCTGATGGATGATGGGTGACCTGGCTGGTAGGAGGAGCTTTCCTGATGGATGGATGAGTTTCCGGGTGGATGTTGTTTTGATCATTGACAGCTGCTCTTTGCACTACTCATGTGGGACCTGTCAACCAGTTGAAACCGGTCAAGCAGTTGTTTACTACAATATGTTGTCAGAGCCATTGCCATTCTAATCTATGAACCGTATTTAATTCCATTCAGGTTTTCCTGCCCTCCGCTGTAATCAGTCTCTCTCATTAGTCTGTTAAATCCCAGCAGCACAGAGGTGACAGTACTCTTAGTTGATTCTCACTTGAATGGACATTACATTTTGGCCTGTAATTATTTTTTTAGTTTATAACCAATTCCAAATCACCTTCATGTAGTGTTTCTAGTTAAATGTTCTGTACTAGTTTATTGGTAGATTAACACCCAATTATTGATAACAAACCTGTTATTGAAATGCTTCACTGGATGTCAGTGGATTTATTTTTTTATGTTCCCCGGTGTACTGCCCTAGTTAACCTAATTCACATTTTTAGCAACAACACTGTGTTATGAATCAAATACCTTTATGTTGAGGGAAACCTGTATGGGGTATATAGTTAACTGAAACATATTTCAATATATCCGTTGAATATGTTAATTAAATACATGTTAATGTATTAGAAAACAATATGTGTAAAATATCCAGATTGCCAAGTGAAAAGGAATTAGTTCCTGTGTATTTACATGAATACATGTATGCAGAGAGATAGGAATATAATATATGAATGTGCCTGTAACTGTAATATTTAGAAATGGTTAAATACATTTAGTCTCAGATCCCTGTACGTCCATGGGACTGAAATGACAGGGAACGTTGGTCTGAAAACCGTAACTATTTTCTTTATCTGACCAAATGTATTGTTTTGGATCATTTGATTAACCCTGCATCCTCATCTGATACGATGTGAATACCACACACAAAACGTTGAACTAGTTTCTAAACACATTTTGCCTATAGGTGCATTCACCATGTAAATCAAGCTATGTTGTCCTGTTTTTTAGGGCCAACTCTTTGCTTTACACCAGCATGGTGTTAAAATGGGCCAAGCTGACTGCAGACAGACTGGAGCACATGAAGCAGAGATTAATGGAAGGTAGTCGGTGCTATTTTTAAAACTCCAGGTGGAGACGGCTAAATGAACCACTGCATTTACATGCTAATGTATGTTAGACGGCTAAATGAACCACTGCATTTACATGCTAATGTATGTTAGACGGCTAAATGAACCACTGCATTTACATGCTAATGTTTGTTAGACGGACAAATGAACCACTGCATTTACATGCTAATGTATGTTAGACGGCTAAATGAACCACTGCATTTACATGCTAATGTATGTTAGACGGCTAAATGAACCACTGCATTTACATGCTAATGTATGTTAGACGGCTAAATGAACCACTGCATTTACATGCTAATGTATGTTAGACGGCTAAATGAACCACTGCATTTACATGCTAATGTATGTTAGACGGCTAAATGAACCACTGCATTTACATGCTAATGTATGTTAGACGGCTAAATGAACCACTGCATTTACATGCTAATGTATGTTAGACGGCTAAATGAACCACTGCATTTACATGCTAATGTATGTTAGACGGCTAAATGAACCACTGCATTTCCATGCTAATGTATGTTAGACGGCTAAATGAACCACTGCATTTACATGCTAATGTATGTTAGACGGCTAAATGAACCACTGCATTTACATGCTAATGTTTGTTAGACGGCTAAATGAACCACTGCATTTACATGCTAATGTATGTTAGACGGCTAAATGAACCACTGCATTTACATGCTAATGTTTGTTAGACGGCTAAATGAACCACTGCATTTACATGCTAATGTATGTTAGACGGCTAAATGAACCACTGCATTTACATGCTAATGTATGTTAGACGGCTAAATGAACCACTGCATTTACATGCTAATGTTTGTTAGACGGCTAAATGAACCACTGCATTTACATGCTAATGTATGTTAGATACATGTTAATCACATTCTTATCAGTTAGTCAGTACAGCTGTCTTGTCCCTCCATCGTCCGACTCCTCCACTGTCCGACTCCTCCACTGTCCGACTCCTCCACTGTCCGACTCCTCCACCGTCCGACTCCTCCATCATCGCCCGACTCCTCCATCATCGCCCGACTCCATCATCCTGTAATCAGATCTCCGTCTGTGTCTACAGGTAAAACCGGCAGGATCAGATCCCCGTCTGTGTCTACAGGTAAAACCGGCTGGATCAGATCCCCGTCTGTGTCTACAGGTAAAACCGGCAGGATCAGATCCCCGTCTGTGTCTACAGGTAAAACCGGCTGGATCAGATCCCCGTCTGTGTCTACAGGTAAAACCGGCAGGATCAGATCCCCGTCTGTGTCTACAGGTAAAACCGGCTGGATCAGATCCCCGTCTGTGTCTACAGGTAAAACCGGCTGGATCAGATCCCCGTCTGTGTCTACAGGTAAAACCGGCAGGATCAGATCCCCGTCTGTGTCTACAGGTAAAACCGGCTGGATCAGATCCCCGTCTGTGTCTACAGGTAAAACCGGCTGGATCAGATCCACGTCTGTGTCTACAGGTAAAACCGGCTGGATCAGATCCCCATATGTGTCTACAGGTAAAACCGGCTGGATCAGATCCCCGTCTGTGTCTACAGGTAAAACCGGCAGGATCAGACCCCCGTCTGTGTCTACAGGTAAAACCGGACAAGCATCAATATACGATGTTCATCACCGTCGAATTTAAGTTGCATATTGTCAAGTGCTTTATATTTCTAGGATCTATGGAGGCGCGTCCTCCGGTCTCTAACGTTGTTGTTTAAATGAGGGACTGGAAAAGTACACAATCAGATATGACACATCTCTTCTGCTCCTGTTTAACCCATCCAGTTAACACGCTCATCATATTCACGCTCATTCACGACACATACAGTGGGTGTGACTTCCTATGTGTTTTAACAGCACCGCGTTTACACATGCATGATTTTCTCCGCCTCCAGGGGGCGTGAGATCCTAAGGAGCAACTGACCCAGATTCGTCAGGCTTCTGTTTGTATACACTCGTGAGCCGAAACATTATGACCACTTTAAAGTTGACAACAATATTAGTATTTTTTATGAATTCCAACTTTTGTGTGAAAACTGGTGTGCATTTTATATGCAAACATTATTCGTATATGGTGCCCTTGCAGCTTTTGAATGCTTCAGATAATATTCTAAGTCACTTTTACCTCTAGTGCTGTTTGGCATTAATAAACACTGATGAGCAAAAACATTATGGCCATTAAAGCCTACTCTGCTGTTAGTCCTCCAAATGAGCATGGAGCTGTTCTGTGGTATCTGGCACCAATACATGAGCAGCAGATCCTGTGTGGTGGAGCTGCTGTAGATTTAACTTCCAGCAGATCCCTGGGACTCTCTATTGGAATGTGATCTGTGGAATTAGCAGGCCAGGGCAACACCTTAAACTCTTCATAATGTTCATCAAACCATTCTCTGACAGTGTGTGAAGTGTGGGAAGGCACGTTCTCCTGCTAAAAGAGGCCACTGACATCAGGGAAAACTATTGTCATGAAGTGGCCTGTCTGGTCTGTAACAATGTTTAGGTAGGTGGCACGTGTCACATGGATATGAACGCCCGGTCCCAGCAGAACATCATCCTAGTGCCATCACTTTCCCAGGTAAACGCCACACACATTGGTGATTGTTCTATAGCTACACTACCCCATAACACAGCAGGGTGCTATGTACTGTGATTGGTCTATAGCTACACTACCCCTTAACACAGCAGGGTGCTATGTACTGTGATTGGTCTATAGCTACACTACCCCATAACACAGCAGGGTGCTGTACTGTGATTGGTCTATAGCTACACTACCCCATAACACAGCAGGGTGCTGTACTGTGATTGGTCTATAGCTACACTACCCCATAACACAGCAGGGTGCTATGTACTGTGATTGGTCTATAGCTACACTACCCCATAACACAGCAGGGTGCTATGTACTGTGATTGGTCTATAGCTACACTACCCCATAACACAGCAGGGTGCTATGTACTGTGATTGGTCTATAGCTACACTACCCCATAACACAGCAGGGTGCTGTACTGTGATTGGTCTATAGCTACACTACCCCATAACACAGCAGGGTGCAGATAAATATTTATATACAGATAAATCCTATATTTATCTATTACATATGCAAGCTTTGTTTGGTCTCTTCCCAATGTAATATTGCTAATTAATATCAATTCCACTTACTGGAATGTTTTAATGTTAATATAGGGCAAAACCAAACATCGTAATTAATTAATGTTAATATTGGGCAAAACCAAACATAGTTATATACTGTAGGATGACAATGTGTATATATGAGAGAGGATGTGTACTGTAGGATGACAATGTGTAAATATGAAAGAGGATGTGTACTGTAGGATGACACAATGTGTAAATATGAGAGGGGATGTGTACTGTTGGATGACAATGTGTAAATATGAGAGGGGATGTGTACTGTAGGATGACACAATGTGTACATATGAGAGGGGATGTGTACTGTAGGATGACACAATGTGTACATATGAGAGAGGATAAGTACTGTAGGACGACACAGTGTGTACATATGAGAGGGGATGTGTACTGTAGGATGACACAATATGTAAATATGAGAGGGGATGTGTACTGTTGGATGACAATGTGTAAATATGAGAGAGGATGTGTACTGTAGCATGACAATGTGTAAATATGAAAGAGGATGTGTACTGTAGGATGACAATGTGTAAATATGAGAGAGGATAAGTACTGTAGGATGACACAATGTGTAAATATGAGAGGGGATGTGTACTGTAGGATGACAATGTGTAAATATGAGAGGGGATGTGTACTGTAGGATGACACAATGTGTACATATGAGAGGGGATGTGTACTGTAGGATGACAATATGTAAATATGAGAGGGGATGTGTACTGTAGGATGACCCAATGTGTAAATATGAGGGGATGTGTACTGTAGGATGACACAATGTGTAAGTATGAGAGGGGATGTGTACTGTAGGATGACACAATGTGTACATATGAGAGGGGATGTGTACTGTAGGATGACACAATGTGTAAGTATGAGAGGGGATGTGTACTGTAGGATGACAATGTGTAAATATGAGAGGGGACGTGTACTGTAGGATGACACAATGTGTAAATATGAGAGGGGACGTGTACTGTAGGATGACACAATGTGGAAATATGAGAGGGGATGTGTACTGTAGGATGACAATGTGTAAGTATGAGAGGGGATGTGTACTGTAGGATGACACAATGTGTACATATGAGAGGGGATGTGTACTGTAGGATGACACAATGTGTAAATATGAGAGGGGATGTGTACTGTAGGATGACACAATGTGTAAATATGAGAGGGGATGTGTACTGTAGGATGACACAATGTGTACATATGAGAGGGGCAGGATGACACAATGTGTAAATATGAGAGGGGATGTGTACTGTAGGATGACACAATGTGTACATATGAAAGGGGATTTGTACTGTAGGATGACACAATGTGTAAATATGAGAGGGGATGTGTACTGTAGGATGACACAATGTGTACATATGAGAGGGGCAGGATGACACAATGTGTAAATATGAGAGGGGATGTGTACTGTAGGATGACACAATGTGTAAATATGAGAGGGGATGTGTACTGTAGGATGACAATGTGTAAATATGAGAGGGGATGTGTACTGTAGGATGACACAATGTGTAAATATGAGAGAGGATGTGTACTGTAGGATGACACAATGTGTGAATATGAGAGGGGATGTGTACTGTAGGATGACACAATGTGTAAGTATGAGAGGGGATGTGTACTGTAGGATGACAATGTGTAAATATGAGAGGGGATGTGTACTGTAGGATGACACAATGTGTACATATGAGAGGGGATGTGTACTGTAGGATGACAATGTGTAAATATGAGAGGGGATGTGTACTGTAGGATGACACAATGTGTAAATATGAGAGGGGATGTGTACTGTAGGATGACACAATGTGTAAATATGAGAGGGGACGTGTACTGTAGGATGACACAATGTGTAAGTATGAGAGGGGATGTGTACTGTAGGATGACACAATGTGTAAGTATGAGGGGATGTGTACTGTAGGATGACACAATGTGTAAATATGAGAGGGGATGTGTACTGTAGGATGACAATGTGTACATATGAGAGGTGACGTGTACTGTAGGATGACACAATGTGTAAATATGAGAGGGATGTGTACTGTAGGATGACACAATGTGTAAGTTTGAGAGGGGATGTGTACTGTAGGATGACACAATGTGTAAATATGAGAGGGGATGTGTACTGTAGGATGACAATGTGTAAATATGAGAGGGGATGTGTACTGTAGGATGACAATATGTAAATATGAGAGGGGATGTGTACTGTAGGATGACAATGTGTAAATATGAGAGGGGATGTGTACTGTAGGATGACAATATGTAAATATGAGAGGGGATGTGTACTGTAAGATGACAATGTGTAAATATGAGAGGGGATGTGTACTGTAGGATGACAATATGTAAATATGAGGGGATGTGTACTGTAGGATGACAATGTGTAAATATGAGAGGGGATGTGTACTGTAGGATGACAATATGTAAATATGAGAGGGGATGTGTACTGTAGGATGACAATGTGTAAATATGAGAGGGGATGTGTACTGTAGGATGACAATATGTAAATATGAGAGGGGATGTGTACTGTAGGATGACACAATGTGTAAATATGAGAGGGGATGTGTACTGTAGGATGACACAATGTGTGAATATGATTGATAATAGATGTATCAACCATCCTGCATATTTGTGCAGAGCAGATGGTTGCCACGGTTACCGAGCTCCTCGTATTTGAAAAAGAAGAGGGAGCATTTTCTGTCACTTACTTTTCATGTAACACATTTTATAACATGCATTAATCAAGAGCCAAAAGAGGATAATTTTGAGTAGAAAATAGACCAATGAATAATCAAGTGAAAAGAAGTGGTTTAAATAAAGATGTTTCTGATTGATACTCAAATCAGTAATAATATGAATCACCAAACAGGATGTGAGATTGTATCCCCTTGACAAAAAATATCCTGAAAAATTAGAATCTGTTCTTAGATGCATTTAAAAAATTGTATTTTCTGCATCGCTTTACAAAAAGATGACATCTAGTGGCAATAATAAGAGTGCTGGTTCTGCTCTGTTATAATAATTAGGAGTGTTTAAAACAGACTTATTTTATTTGTTTGAATAAAGAACTAACTCTTTATTATTATGGACCACATTGTTATATCATTTATTTCATTTGTTTCATTGGTTTGGATAAAGAACTAACTCTTTATTATTATGGACCACATTGTTATATCATTTATTTCATTTGTTTCATTGGTTTGGATAAAGTACTAAATCTTTATTATTTTGGACCTCTGTGCAGCACATGTGGCTTTCTCAGTTATCACAGTTTTGACGTCCAAAACTTTTCCAAGGACCATTACACAACCCAGAGACATCCAGGACAACTCCTTACTACAGATTTCTGACTCTTTTGAATGAGTCAGCACTCAGTGTGCCTTGTGTTTACGTCAGGGAAGAGACACAAGAGAAAAACAACCCGTAACCACACACAGGAAGTCAGACCACACACAGGAAGTCAGACCAGAAAAAAATCCATGACAATGGCTTTTCCACAACAACCCCTCCATCCATCCCAGCACTTCCTCTCTGGAGGACAGCAGTCTGCTCTGATGTTTCTCAGCAAAGGCCAGCTGTGGATCAAGTCTAAACCTGCTCTGCTGCTGGGACAGAAAGCTCTGAGGGTAGAATTACATTGAGAAGCCCGCTCACAAACCAAATGACCATGACGTTAGGGCTAGAGACAGTCAGACGCCAGGGTGGAAACGCTGTCCACAGTAGGCTGTTGATTTAATAAGTAGCGTCATCGATGACTAGCGCTATCAATGGAGGTTTCACACTGTACCAGATTAGATGATTTGTCCATCTGCCTAAACTGTGGTGATCGCTAAGTCCGCTAGCTGCCGTTGTCACGGTGATAGTGAGTGGGAAGCTTTGGGGCAACACATTTAAATTTGGTATATGGCCTCTGCTAAAGGCTACAGGCTGGTGCCAGCTGTAACACTTTAATGTGTGTGACATTCCCAAGGAAAATTAATCCAATAGACTAGTTAAATTTTATAGTTCCATGTTTTCGGCAGCACACAGTGCGTTCTTGCTCCACAACTTGTGTCTTGTAGGAGTAATAAACTGTAGCTGTCATGACATTTTGTTCCAATTGCTTAGAATCCCTGGGAGGCTTTTTGAAGAGCCAAAGCAGACAGAGAAACTTCTGACACAGAAAAGCTGTAATCCCGAGATACAGAGCAAGTGTCTGAGTCAAACGCATAAACACAGCCTTTTTAGCCTCTCCACACTGACATTTAAACCAGTGACCTGTTTGCCTAATGCTATAACGTCCTAAATCAGATGGGTGTCCGCTGATTGTGTCCTTCACTTCATGCCTGTGACATCATGTGTGTTTTAAAAAAATGTTTAGGTGCTTCATTCTGTCCAGTGGGACATCTGCAGTATGAATTTTTTTTCAAAGCGATACATCACAGATCCCTACATGATATTCAAAAGATAACTCCCCTCCGAGTCCTTTTTTCTCCCTCTGTCTGGCTTTAATGTTTGCATTTGTAGAATGATCATAATTAGTTGAACTAATATCCAATTAGCCGTTGCTTTATGCTGCTGTTTGTCTCAACGACCGTAACAGAGACACCTGGAGGCCATATTGTGAACTGCAGTAAGGTAGAGTACATTCAATTGACCCTGAGACACATACTGACACGAAGATCAACACTCAATGTTCATCTGGCAACCACTTGTCCCTGAGCGTCCATTACAGAGTCTCCGACCGAGGTCAATCAATTTCAAAATTGGAAGTTGCGTTTTTGTGGCTGTCACCATCAGACACCAGAACAGACAAGAGCTCAGGAATTCTTCGACTGTTACCGTCAAAAAGCTAAAATCTTCTGCGGTATTCCAGTCGGAGTTTCAGAGGAACAGGGGCTGATTGGTTAGTTTCACCTTGACATAACGAGATAAGATTCGAGGCCCGGATCTGTCGAAGTTCATCCCTGCTGTTCCACTAACTCCTTCAGAAAGTCTTGATCAAAGGAATACTGTACAACTGGCTTAGCGTTTCTCAGCATTAGCATTCTGACTGGGGCATATTAAGCAAACCCAACCCCTGTACCCATCACATTGTGGGTGATGAAGCTCTGTCTGGGCTTAACTCTTGGAAAGGAGAACGTTTCGTTGACAGCTTGTGTTCAGTACGTCAAACTTCAGGGCCGTTTTTTATCCAGCAAGCAGTCAGATTAGCCACAGCGTGGTTCAGGTTTTCCTCGTCAAAAACAGAACAAGCGCAGCAACGAGTGAAAATGAACCAGCAGTTTGACAGGGGAATGTGTCTAGATTTGGGCGTCGCTATAATCCCGCTCACATCTGAAATATGTGGGATGTCTTACGTGGGCTGGTTCTACTAACAGATGGTCCTGGACCTTATTACCCCATGATAAAACCGTAAACAGATGGGAAGGGCGGAGCAGGAGACTTGGAGAAAGGAAGTAGTAGTGAGAGGAAGGATGATTAACAGAATGTCAAAGAGCACGAGGAATAAACATCTGGGACCGGGAAGAGTTGGGAAGCAGCATGAGGGCTAAACATCTGGGACCGGGAAGAGTTGAGAAGCTGCACAGACAGAACAAATATTTATCCATGCTACCAATTATTAGAAACTGGGACAAGTTAACATTCACTCAGAGATTAGATAACTGCTGGCTCAGATGTTAATAGGATGTGTCGTTTAGCCTATCACTCAAAATATATTTGTTGAGCGAGAACTAGCAAAGTCTGCCCGTGTCCATCTATATTTCCTTGTTTCTTTTTGCAAAAGACCAACAGTAGAATGCAGTTGAATTTCAATTGAATACCCTGTAGTTTCCTACTGGCTAACTAAAGAAGTGAAAGCTAGTGCTAACAGCCTTCACATCGCTGCCAGAATATGTCGTTATAGACAGCCCCACCTCACCACAATGACAAAAGTCTTTTTCAATGATCTTTTGTACTCAAACTGAACACACTAACGCAACTTAGTAAGGATGGCCTTTGGAATCGACGTATTATTTGCCAGATACTGACTGAAACTCTAGCCATTGCAGACTTTAACCAAGTCTCCAATATTGTTTAAGCATTTCAGCATAATTCACCTTTCACCCACAAACTAAACATGTGATCGTGTCCCTTCTACACGGATTAATTCCTACAAAACATTGTGGTGCTTACGCATTCTTGCATTGCCTTGAGTACTCAGACATCCTTAGTTCCCAGAACTCTTGCCTCACCTACATTCGATGAGGACATGTGCAGTTAGATTATTCACAACCAGTCATTAGTGGGTGTTGTGCAAATGGGTCCTCAAAGGCTCATGTTGAACCCACGGGATTTGACCCAAATAAAGGGTGAATGGAATGTAATGGGGGTAATGTAGTGTAATGGTTGGTTTACGGCCCGCTGCTCTGGTGGTAACCTGGCATGGAGGCAGCAGGCGAGAGTCACCAAACCTCCCAGTGAGATGGGGGAGGGAAGAGAGTAGCAAATGCAGGCAGAGAAAGGTGGATGGGGGAGGGAAAAACAGAAGGGGGTGACTGTTGGAGAGTTAGAACAAAATTATAAAGAGAACCAGAGAGAGGAGAGAGAAAGAAAAGAGAACCAGAGAGAGGAGAGGGAAAGAACAGAACGGGGTGATTGTTGGAGCGTTAGGACAAAATTATAAAGAGAACCAGAGAGAGGAGAGGGAAAGAAGAGAAGGAACACTGGATGCAATATTTCACAACCAACTGAGGACTAACATAAATCATCTGGTAAACGCATGTTCTATATACATTTTCGTCAATACAGAACCAGTGTATACTTTTCAGCCTATTTCATTCAAAGGAAACGTATCGATCGAAGTAACAGTCCTACTAAGTATTAGGTATAGATATTTGGATGTTATTGTGTCTTTAATTATCCGTACTGGTTAAATGAGGGCATTTGTGAGATAGTTGTATGAACAGTCATATGTGGAGAGTTTAGTGAGCTGGGTGTGTAAAACCTGGCTCTCACCTATTGAGCAATAGTCAGCTATTCAGATGCTACACACGGTTCGCATTAACCCCAGCGTAATACCAAAGCTGTGAGTGTTTGCGTTGTCATACACTGTTTTCTCTTTTACTATTGTGATTTTCAGTAGTAATGGAGAAAAGAGATGTGAATGTGTTATCTGTTCCATCCTTCGCTTTTTACTTTGGATTGTGCGTTTGGTGTCAAAAGAACCAATCAACATATAAACTCTCTGTGAAAGAAAAACAAATGATTTACACTCTAGAACAGGGTTGGGCAAACTATGGCCCGCGGGCCGAATCCGGCCCTCGAGGCAATTCCATCAGGCCCACGGAAGGTATTAAAACAGTTTTGAGAGGAACTACTAAATAACTTGGCAGTCCAATTGTAATGTTTCTGAATCTGAATTAAAGTTATTGAGATATAACACACCTCCAGTATATATGTTATGTGTATACATTTAAATATTTGCCCTTTCTGGCCCACAAGTCTTTTAGAATGAACAAATTACATAACAAATGTGGCCCTTCATATAATATCAAAGTGCTCATGTGGCCCCTGAGCTAAAATATCTGCCCTCCCCTGCTCTAGAACAAAAGCAGAACTCAATTAGAACCATTTGCACAAAATTTGGGCTGAAAAGTTAAACATTTTAAACTGGCCAAGTCCAACTCCTCATGAAAACCATTTATTGAGATTGTTTTCACAAACTTCTCATAACCAGCGTGTATAAATGAGAACACTTTTACCAATGCGTCTTAAAATACTCTTATTTGGTTTTACCAACGTTATAGCAGTTGACATAAATTGTCATAATATTCCCATTACTCTGCCATGACAAGTTTTCTATATTATTATTGTTATTTCTTCTGCACACACATTGATGCCATTCTAACAATCTGAATATACACTAATTAACCAAAATATTATGACTACTCACATGTAAAGCAAATATCGCTGGTCATCTTTTTCCTAGTCAGGTTCTGGGCAGATTAGATGTTAAGTGAAGAATCAGTTCTCGTAGACAACGCACAGGATGCAGGAGAAATGGACAGGAGTAAAGATCTGAGGAGAAATGGGGACAGGAGTAAAGACCTGAGGAGAAATGGACAGGAGTAAAGACCTGAGGAGAAATGGACAGGAGTAAAGACCTGAGGAGAAATGGACAGGAGTAAAGACCTGAGGAGAAATGGACAGGAGTAAAGACCTGAGGAGAAATGGACAGGAGTAAAGACCTGAGGAGAAATGGACAGGAGTAAAGACCTGAGGAGAAATGGACAGGAGAAATGGAAAGACCTGAGGAGAAATGGACAGGAGAAAAGACCTGAGGAGAAATGGACAGGAGTAAAGGACCCTGAGGAGAAATGGACAGGAGTAAAGACCTGAGGAGAAATGGACAGGAGTAAAGACCTGAGGAGAAATGGGGACAGGAGTAAAGACCTGAGGAGAAATGGACAGGAGTAAAGACCTGAGGAGAAATGGACAGGAGTAAAGACCTGAGGAGAAATGGACAGGAGTAAAGACCTGAGGAGAAATGGACAGGAGTAAAGACCTGAGGAGAAATGGACAGGAGTAAAGACCTGAGGAGAAATGGACAGGAGAAATAAAGACCTGAGGAGAAATGGACAGGAGTAAAGACCTGAGGAGAAATGGACAGGAGTAAAGACCTGAGGAGAAATGGACAGGAGTAAAGACCTGAGGAGAAATGGACAGGAGTAAAGACCTGAGGAGAAATGGACAGGAGTAAAGACCTGAGGAGAAATGGACAGGAGTAAAGACCTGAGGAGAAATGGACAGGAGTAAAGACCTGAGGAGAAATGGACAGGAGTAAAGACCTGAGGAGAAATGGAAGGAGTAAAGACCTGAGGAGAAATGGACAGGAGTAAAGACCTGAGGAGAAATGGACAGGAGTAAAGACCTGAGGAGAAATGGACAGGAGTAAAGACCTGAGGAGAAATGGACAGACCTGAGGAGAAATGGACAGGAGTAAAGACCTGAGGAGAAATGGACAGGAGTAAAGACCTGAGGAGAAATGGGCAGAAAAAGACCTGAGGAGAAATGGGCAGGAGACCTGAAAGACCTGGACAGGAGTAAAGACCTGAGGAGAAATGGACAGGAGTAAAGACCTGAGGAGAAATGGGAGTAAAGACAGGAGAAATAAAGACCTGAGGAGAAATGGACAGGAGTAAAGACCTGAGGAGAAATGGACAGGAGTAAAGACCTGAGGAGAAATGGACAGGAGGAGGAAGACCTGAGGAGAAATGGACAGGGGAGTAAAGACCTGAGGAGAAATGGACAGGAGTAAAGATGGACAGGAGTAAAGAAAGACCTGAGGAGAAATGGACAGGAGTAAAGACCTAAAGAGAGGAGAAATGGACAGGAGTAAAGACCTGAGGAAATGGAAAAAGACCTGAGGAGGAGAAATGGGAGAAATGGACAGGAGTAAAGACCTGAGGAGAAATGGACAGGAGTAAAGACCTGAGGAGAAATGGACAGGACCTGAGGAGAAATGGACAGGAGTAAAGACCTGAGGAGAAATGGACAGGAGTAAAGACCTGAGGAGAAATGGACAGGAAAAGACCTGAGGAGAAATGGACAGGAGTAAAGACCTGAGGAGAAATGGACAGGAGTAAAGACCTGAGGAGAAATGGACAGGAGTAAAGACCTGAGGAGAAATGGACAGGAGTAAAGACCTGAGGAGAAATGGACAGGAGTAAAGACCTGAGGAGAAATGGAAAGTGGAGGAGAAATGGACAGGAGTGGACAGGAGTAAAGACCTGAGGAGAAATGGACAGGAGTAAAGACCTGAGGAGAAATGGACAGGAGTAAAGACCTGGAAAGACCTGAGGAGAAATGGACAGGAGTAAAGACCTGAGGAGAAATGGACAGGAGTAAAGACCTGAGGAGAAATGGACAGGAGTAAAGACCTGAGGAGAAATGGACAGGAGTAAAGACCTGAGGAGAAATGGACAGGAGTAAAGACCTGAGGAGAAATGGACAGGAGTAAAGACCTGAGGAGAAATGGACAGGAGTAAAGACCTGAGGAGAAATGGACAGGAGTAAAGACCTGAGGAGAAATGGACAGGAGTAAAGACCTGAGGAGAAATGGACAGGAGTAAAGACCTGAGGAGAAATGGACAGGAGTAAAGACCTGAGGAGAAATGGACAGGAGTAAAGACCTGAGGAGAAATGGACAGGAAAGACCTGAAAGACCTGAGGAGAAATGGACAGGAGTAAAGACCTGAGGAGAAATGGACAGGAGTAAAGACCTGAGGAGAAATGGACAGGAGTAAAGACCTGAGGAGAAATGGACAGGAGTAAAGACCTGAGGAGAAATGGACAGGAGTAAAGACCTGAGGAGAAATGGACAGGAGTAAAGACCTGAGGAGAAATGGACAGGAGTAAAGACCTGAGGAGAAATGGACAGGAGTAAAGACCTGAGGAGAAATGGACAGGAGTAAAGACCTGAGGAGGAGAAATGGGAGAAATGGACAGGAGTAAAGACCGGAGGAGAAATGGACAGGAGTAAAGACCTGAGGAGAAATGGACAGGAGTAAAGATCTGAGGAGAAATGGACAGGAGTAAAGACCTGAGGAGAAATGGACAGGAGTAAAGATCTGAGGAGAAATGGACAGGAGTAAAGACCTGAGGAGAAATGGACAGGAGTAACAGGTTACTGTAGTGACAGTATGGATAGACGGGTTACTGTATTTACAGTATGGATAGACGGGTTACTGTAGTGACAGGTACATTAACCCTAACCCTTTAAAATATTAAAATAATCTATACCGAGATGTGACATATTGCTGTTGCACTTTAGTTAAACTGTGTTTGCCTTACTTCAAAAGTAAAAAATTATACTGCAAATAAACAGCATTATTTTTATTGTTTTGATTACGGATGGAAAACAGAAAAATTCATGATAATGTGTGACACCAACCACCACATATGAGTTCACCAATACATTCAGAAAGATATAAAGGTCTACTCAATAATTATAAACAAATCATTTGTTAAACCTAATAATGTTATTTTCTGTCTTTAGAGACCATGTCTGCCAACAAGGACACGCCCACTCCAGCCATAATCCTGTTACTGGCTCTTCTCAATGGCTCCTCCTCCTTTCTTGTCCGCTCCGACCCCTCAGGAACCAATCACACGGCCACCTTGCCTCTCAGACCACGTGGACACAACTACGATATGTTGGAGCTCAACTCATACGATTACTACGACGATGCTTCGGATCCGCCCGGTCAACGCCCGTTTATCCCCACACAGAAACCCAGTCCACAGCCCTGTGCTTACGACTTGTGCCGGGAGCTACAGACACCCTGTTACCAGCTGGCTGTCTCCAGCGGGTGCCTGTGTCCAGGGGAGACGGGTCCACACGAGGTCCCAGAGGCTCCACGCATCCGGAGACTAACCACGAACGAGTCTACGGTGGTGGCTCAGTGGTGTGCACCAGAGTCTGTTGTGACCCGGTATTACGTTACCGTGGGTAACGGGCTGAGGACCTTTGCGTTTGGGCCGGGCAATAGAACCGGCGCTATTGGAGAGGTGAACCCGGGGGAGGAGGTGTGTGTGGTGGCGGTGAATGACAGAGGATCCAGCCATCGTCACATCAGATCCTGTATAGTATACAACCCCCGTGGGAATGACAGTTTGGCCCTGAAAGCAAGCCTCATTGGTGGGACCCTGGGCCTCCTGGTACTGCTGTCGTTGGGCCTACTGCTCTGGCGACACCGAGCTCAGAGGAAAGCAGATGCCAGGATTACTCATGCCACAGAAGAAACGCTATGACTGGAGAGAGGTTCAGAACTGGTTTACACAAGGGTGACTGGACAGAACTGACGCTATAGACTGAGGAAACAGAGGATGACTCCAAGTGTCTTAATATTTACATAGATACACTTGCTCAATACACACAACACATCCCCTGTTTGCTGACTTGAAATGAATGCACAAAGCAGATGCTGGATGCCGGCACTTTGGAAGATGTTGCTTTCTCTATTTGTCTGAATTATTTAAACTTGCTTATCCTTGAATTACTTTACATATTTTTTGAGGGGAGAAACCGTATAAACTGTAAAACAAAACGTATTTATATTTGTGTATGAGACAACGAATCATGTTCTGCCAACTCAACCTTACAGCAATAGTTTATTTCTTTAAATAGCTGTAGGCTAGTACTAGCTGTCGGGAAAATCCCCACTAGTTTGTGTTGAAAATAACCGTATAGTCTGCCTGTCAAAACATATTATATCCCAATCCTGTAGTGTTAAGATAAAAACTACAGATTCAAGTGAACAACAGATTTTAGTTTTAAGCGATCCTCACAAATACCCGTACACACTCCGAACACATTCACTGTTTGTGTGCAGTTGGGTTTGTGCTAATGCCAGAGAGTGATTTCTATTCTCTGTTTCTGAGGTACTCCACAAGGGGACTTGTGCCTCTCATCGTAGCGTTATTGTAAATAAAAATCCCAATTGACTTCCCTGGTTAAGTGAAGGTTACGTAAATGCAATAAGGACACAAGGATCCAAACAAAAGCACCAACAAAAGATCCTCTATAATATCTAAAGCTCTACATTTGCTTTATGGATGTGACCTTCATGTAACCAGGTGGTGGTTTAAGCACAAATAGGTTTGGCTTGGGCCTTTGTACAATACAATTGGTACCTTTCCTTTTGGTGCGTGAGTTGTCCGTCTAATGAAGTCAGCACTAAGGAAACAACTGGAAAAGTCAAATATTAGTACACATGTGCGAGATGCTTAGTTGAGGATGTGAATGCTAGGTGAGGAAGAAAGTGAATGCTAGGTGAATGGGGTAAATGAATGGGGTAAATTGTGAAGATAATCGTTATTATTTGTAGATATACATAGATAGCAATAAGACGTTTTAATATTTCAAAAAGACAAATGGACGAAATATATGGATACAGGAAATGCTGTCAGGAACTAGATTTCCTCTGTGAGAAGGTGTTCATGTCAAAGTAACGCGGCTAGAAGAGTGTTTTTAATTCTATGAAATGTTTTTTATTGTCACGGTGATTTTGATTAAATTAATAATTGTGATGATTCATTCATCATATAGAAATGCCACTACCGTTTTGTACTTGTTTTTTGGTTATTTCTGTTTTTTTTTTTTTTGGTTATTTCTTAAATAATTCCTGTCATTTATTTTCTAATGCCCTGTGACTGTTGAATTTCTATTTCAACTAGAATGTGGGTCAGAAATAATGGAACTACATAGACACAGAAATACAGGGTTTCAGGTGGGGGTTTTGATCTGTAAATACCCTGTCAGTTTTAATGTAATCTTCACCTGGCAGAATCCGAATCAGGTTTATTCATCAAGTCTGTTTACACGCACAGAAGGATTTTTTTCTGACAACAGCAGCATTTTAAATGTGTGTTCTAGCACACAACACGAGCAAAACACACAACACGAACAGTCAAGAGACCCTGTTTAGTTGGCATGTGTACTCTGCAAATATAGACTGTGAAATATGTATCTCAATTGTGCAAAGGAGCAGATTTCAGAAAAAGTGTCGTCCACAGACCTGTTGGCTCTATAGGCAAACTGCAATGAGTATAGTACTGGATCTGTGATGGTCTAGTACTGGATCTGTGATGGTCTAGTACTGGATCTGTGATGGTCTAGTACTGGATCAGTGATGGTCTAGTACTGGATCTGTGATGGTCTAGTACTGGATCTTTGATGGTCTAGTACTGGATCAGTGATGGTCTAGTACTGGATCTGCGATGGTCTAGTACTGGATCTGCGATGGTCTAGTACTGGATCTGTGATGGTCTAGTACTGGATCTGTGATGGTCTAGTACTGGATCTGTGATGCTCTAGTACTGGATCTGATCTAGTACTGGATCTGATCTAGTACTGGATCTGATCTAGTACTGGATCTGATCTAGTACTGGATCTGGTCTAGTACTGGATCTGGTCTAGTACTGGATCTGGTCTAGTACTAGATCTGGTCTAGTACTGGATCTGGTCTAGTACTGGATCTGTGATGGTCTAGTACTGGATCTGTGATGGTCTAGTACTGGATCTGTGATGGTCTAGTACTGGATCTTTGATGGTCTAGTACTGGATCAGCGATGGTCTAGTACTGGATCTGCGATGGTCTAGTACTGGATCTGCGATGGTCTAGTACTGGATCTGCGATGGTCTAGTACTGGATCTGCGATGGTCTAGTACTGGATCTGCAATGGTCTAGTACTGGATCTGCGATGGTCTAGTACTGGATCTGCGATGGTCTAGTACTGGATCTGCGATGGTCTAGTACTGGATCTGCGATGGTCTAGTACTGGATCTGATCTAGTACTGGATCTGATCTAGTACTGGATCTGGTCTAGTACTGGATCTGGTCTAGTACTGGATCTGGTCTAGTACTGGATCTGGTCTAGTACTGGATCTGGTCTAGTACTGGATCTGGTCTAGTACTGGATCTGGTCTAGTACTGGATCTGGTCTAGTACTGGATCTGGTCTAGTACTGGATCTGGTCTAGTACTGGATCTGGTCTAGTACTGGATCTGTGATGGTCTAGTACTGGATCTGTGATGGTCTAGTACTGGATCTGTGATGGTCTAGTACTGGATCTGTGATGGTCTAGTACTGGAGCTGTGATGGTCTAGTACTGGAGCTGTGATGGTCTAGTACTGGAGCTGTGATGGTCTAGTACTGGAGCTGGTCTAGTACTGGAGCTGGTCTAGTACTGGATCTGTGATGGTCTAGTACTGGATCTGTGATGGTCTAGTACTGGATCTGTGATGGTCTAGTACTGGATCTGTGATGGTCTTGAGGTATAACAGCACCAGGCGCTCAAATGACTTAACAGAGGTCAGAGCAACTGGTTTGTAGTCATTTAAGTCATGTGATCCTTGGTTTCTTGGGGACTGGGATGATGGTGGACTTGAAGCAGACTGGGACACTGCATGATTTATTGAAAATACACAGCAGATAGGCCTCCCTCTCCAGCATGGAGGCCCATAGTAGCTTCAGGAAAGGTGTTGATTGAAGCCATTGTGGTCTCAGGTGAGGTGTTGATTGTGTTGGTTGGTTGTGTGCGAGCCCCGTTGATCAGGAACTGTTGGTGGTGGCAGGACACAACTGAAGGAGGTGTGCAGACAGGACTCTCAAACCTGCAGTAGAACTTGTTCAGGTCATTAGCAAATTGCGGATTGTCTGTAGCCGGGGGTGATTTGCATTTGTAATTTGTTATCTGACCGAAGCAGTTTCATTTGCTGAGAGCTGATGTTTCAGTTTGTCTCGAAGTGCTTGGCCTCCTTTACTGCCTTAGAGAACTTGTTGTTAGCTTTTCTGAGTAGGTCCCTTCTGGAAGCCTTGATTGGTGGCAGACTTTTAAGATCAGCTGTGAACCAGCGTTTGTCGTTATTATAGCAAACCGTGGTTTGAGTCGAGATACAACTATTCTCACAGAAGCTGATATATGAAGTCACCCCATCAGAATATTCATCAAGATTATCCGTGGCAGCCCTGAATATGTTACAATCAGTACAGTCCATACAATCACGTAGACGCTATTTGGCTTCACTGCTCCACTAATTTGATCTTGTTAACAGGATTAGAGTTTTAATTTTTGCCTGTATGATGGAATTAGGTGGACCATCACGTGGTCTGAGAGGCCCAGTACAGCACGAGACGCAGCATGGTAGGCATTCTACACAGAAGTGTAACAGTGGTCTAGAATATGTGCAACTGTGGTCGCAATATTAATAAATTGTTCGTATTGAATGTAACATTTTACTCAGGTCACAATGCAATATGATTTTCTTACGATTTTGTACAAAATTAGATTTAAGACAAATTATAAGTTAGTGTACTTTCTCACTCAGAAAAATGCTGCGAAGATAAATTAATTTATAATACCAATAAAAGATATATCTTCGTGTTTTCAAACTTAAGGCTTTTCCTGTGTTTTTTCCTATAGCTTGGAATTTTTTTAAACATGTTTTTTAAAATCGGAGTTTTTGCACTTGTGACAACTTTGTTGTTAATAGGGCTTTATAAAATACATGTGATTGATTGAAGAAATATCAGCATATATCCATTTTCCGACAGAAGCTGAGATCTCTGCACATTCACAAATCACAATGCCCCCTGCTGATGAGAAAAAGATTCACTGGAGACAAAATTGGCAGGTTTGTAGTGATGTGCTTTTACTAGACAGGAGAGCAGTAAGTGTAGAAGTCTAGGTTTATCTATACACTACATTAGTGGACAGATATTAAGGGAGATGCCTCATCTTTGTACACGAATCTGACAGTTTTCCTACGACAGAAAACACAGACGCATCTTGCGATCTAAAATGCGGCTACAGCTTCCATATCAATGAGAATATGGTACCCTCAATCCCAACATCTACACTCGCCGCTGCCATGTTTGCTTCTGTTTAACGACTTGCTCGCTGCTTTCCTGCCTGTACAGCCAGGTTGAAGCATGCAGCATCAGCGCCCCTGCTGGTCGGAATGTGTATCGCGGTTTGTTTAACATCTCAACCGACTAGATAACCGTTATTGATTATTTGATTTGACCTTTGACGCATGTGACCGCGGTCAAAGGTACAAAAATAAGACTTAAATGTATGATCTGCTGTTCATGTGCTGTAAGGTAATTTGGGGATTTCTTTCCAGGGGTTCAGGAGGTGGGGGGAGTTGTTTTATGGTTAATAAAAGTGTTTTGTTTTTACAGGGTCTTTTAAGTCTTGATTCAGAGGAGCCGGTGGGTTTCATGATGTAGGGAGAGGTTAGGAGCAGAGTACAGAGCAGATGGATATATATTAACAGATGTGTCTATGTTGATTAGGGGATGGGTAGGTATGTATTTAGTTTAATCGTTTTTAGCTCCTCCGAGGGTGAGTGTTACTGCGGCCTGTAATCCTGCAATACATGGAAAAGGTATTTGAGCGAATCTAAAATATGTCTGCTAGAATAAACAGCCACCCCTGGAACCTTAATTTGGAGCCAAACCGATGCTTTTACACAACAGCATTTAAGAGGATGAAACAATAATGTATATTGATATTACATCCCTTTATCCTCATGTCATGAGCCAATTTTCCTCTGGGCCATCCTGAAATCATTCATAATATCTTTGACTTGCCCCCAACTATTGTCTGATTAAAGCAACAGTTTACCCTCCTCAGGGTTTGTTTCTTCCGGTTTTCAATCATGTGGTCCTATTGGGGATCTTACCTTTCTCTTTACGGCACATGCAGCCACAATGATCAACAACACCTGTGATCATTCTGATAAAGGGTTACAGAGATCAATATTACCCAAGAAAACAACTACAGTGTGGTTAAAATCAGTGTGGAACTTTGCCAGACGATTTTTATGATCAATTACCTACACACTTTAGAAGAAGCAGAAAAGGCAGAAAAAAAACTTTCCCTGGGGATTACATTTTTTTCTCTCTCAAATCCATAAATCAATTTTTTCTCAGAAAATAATTAACACAATAAAACATAATAAAAAATAAACAAGTCCAGGATTACTTTTCTACAAACCTTTGGCCATCATTGTATTTTCTCTCTGTCAAAGAGCCAGGTGTTTTTCATATGGCGATGCCATAGCCCATTATAGTAACGGTTTAAGAATTAAGTGGTAGATCGTTTTGTTAGAACATATCAAAAGTGTTCAAATGTCTCTCATCTCATCTTCAACCGCTTATCCGGGGTCGGGTCGTGGGGGTAGCAGCTCTAGCAGGGGACCCCAAACTTCCCTTTCCCGGGCAACATTAGCCAGCTCTGACTGGGGAATCCCGAGGCGTTCCCAGGCCAGTGTGGAGATATAATCTCTCCACCTAGTCCTGGGTCTTCCCCGAGGTCTCCTCCCAGCTGGACGTGCCTGGAACACCTCTCTAGGGAGGCGCCCAGGTGGCATTCGTACTAGATGCCCGAACCACCTCAACTGGCTCCTTTCTATGCAAAGGAGCAGCGGCTCTACTCCGAGTTCCTCTCGGATGACTGAGCTTCTCACCCTATCCCTAAGGGAGAGGCCAGCCACCTTTCTGAGAAAACCCATTTCGGCCGCTTGTACCCGCGATCTCGTTCTTTCGGTCACGACCCAGCTTTCATGACCATAGGTGAGGGTAGGAACAAAGATTGACCGGTAGATCGAGAGCTTTGCCTTTCGGCTCAGCTCTCTTTTCGTCACAACGGTGCGGTAAAGCGAATGCAACACCACCCCCGCTGCTCCGATCCTCCGACCAATCTCCCGCTCCATTGTTCCCTCACTCGCGAACAAGACCCCGAGGTACTTGAACTCCTTCACTTGGAGTAAGGACTCATTCCCTACCCGGAGTTGTGTTCAAATGTATCCCCTTTAAACCCGTATATTCAGTATGTTCTAGTAAGTTCTCTGTCTAGAATCTAGACAAATGTTTCAAGACGTTTAAGTATTGTCAAATGTATTTTTATTTAAATACAACATAATTACTATAACATTTTATTCAGAATATAGTAACCGTCATCTGTATCTCCCATTCAAATAAAAGGCGAATATTATTTAAGGGGAGGAGCCAGCTGATGTGATTTAACATGTGTCTATTGGCAACCTTTATAAGTAGCGAGAGGCAAATTGAGGTCCACCACAAGCAAACATTAAAAAAATATAGACTGGCAGTAGAGACCTCCCACTGCTGACCTAGTAATCTGGTACCTCAAACCTTAACTCCCTGTTCAGGATTAAACGACAAAACAACCTATAATCGGGAGGTTTCCTCACGTATTCTATCACTGGAACCTCGCAGAGCTCCGTTAACCTTTCACTCGTTCTGTCCTTTCCCGGCCCAAAGAGTTTTCTCACAGGTCATTCTCTCTGGGTGTGTCGTCTGTCTCCCCCATTGTCTGCCTCATCTGAACCTAAATAGAGGAAGTCACAGGACTCTTAGTGGATCCAGTGGTGCCAGCCTGATAGGTGCACTGGGTACCTAATACCCACAGAGGGCGCTGTTGTAACCGTTTACACCCGGCTGACCCCTGACCTTCCACAATATTTAATTAAGTATTGAATCACATTACCATATGTAATGAGCTGTAAAATATCGCCACATCCATCATTTCCTATAACGTTCTGCTTGAATGCAAACTGCATATTTTGTAGGCCTACTGTATGAAGGTAAAACAGCGACATAAGTTTTTTTCTTGTAATAGTTTTTTTTCTTTTGAAACTCGTTTTGTACAAAAGTTTTTCTTTCTTGTAATTCGTTTTTTTCTTTTGAAACTCGTTTTGTACAAAAGTTTTTCTTTCTTGTAATAGGTTTTGTACAAAAACCAACGCGCAGAGTTTTGTCACTAAAATTCCACCAGCACTGTGACAAAGGTTTTTCTTTCTTGTAATTCATTTTTTTCTTTTGAAACTCGTTTTGTACAAACGTTTTTCTTTCTTGTAATAGGTTTTGTAAAAAAAACCAACGCGCAGATTTTTTGTCACTAATATTCCACCAGCACTGTGACAAAAGTTTTTCTTTCTTGTAAATCAGTCTGTGCCCAAACGTTTCACTGCGTTTCCAAACAGAAACCCCAAACGTATTCTGACCAATGAACGGATAGCTATCTTAGCGTGGCACTTTGAACTTCAACCAATCTTTACTCCTTCCAAAGAGGGAAAAAGCCATGGCTCGGCATGGTCAGCATCTGTTACCTCAAGTAAAACTTATTTTCATGTCCATGCAATATTAAATAAAATAATATAAAATAATATTTTAATTACTACTGCATGGACATGAAAATACGTTTTACAATCGAAAACTTACTTGAGGTAGCAGATGCTGACCATGCCGAGCCATGGCTTTTCTTCTACCCTTTGCAAGGAGTAACGATTGGTTGAAGTTCAAAGGGCCACGCTAAGATAGCTATCCGTTCATTGGTCAGAATACGTTTGGGGTTTCTGTTTGGAAACGCAGTGAAACGTTTGGGCACAGACTGATTTACAAGAAAGAAAACACTTTTGTCACAGTGCTGGTGGAATTTTAGTGACAAAACTCTGCGCGTTGGTTTTTTGTACAAAACCTATTACAAGAAAGAAAAACTTTGGTACAAAACGAGTTTCAAAAGAAAAGAACGAATTACAAGAAAGAAAAACTTTTGTACAAAAAGAGTTTCAAAAGAAAAAAAACAATTACAAGAAAAAAACTTATGTCGCTGTTTTACCTTCATACTACTGTTCTTGTACACAGAAGGTAGTTTGGAGAACATTACCGTTAACAAGTAGTGACATTCGCTCATTTTTATCCGCTAGTGCGTGTATATCACACGAATCTGCTTGAAACTGCGATTAACAGTGAGTGGAAAAGACTCAACTTCTTGGGAACATTTTTCTTCTGTAAACTTTAACGGCAGTTGGCATCCAACGCCTTTAGTGCATTACCGCCCCCTACAGTAATGGAGTGTGGACCAGTTTTAGGGAGGACCTATATTCTCTACACTTTACTGAACACCTGCAAATTTACTTATCCATGTCATTGAATCTAATCTGAACTGAGCCTGTATATAAAACATTTACAAATCAATTACATTATGCTATAGATGTATGCGAATATAATGACTTTCACAACTAGCTACAATTTGTTACACTTTGTAACCTGCATCCATGTATATGTAATTTTCCTATTGATGACTGGAGAAGGACCATCTTATTCCATACATATTTTCTGCCACGTTCTCTGCTCAACTGTGAGGGTTTTTTAATAACTTAGAAAAGGCCATATGTAGAGGACATTTCCGCCCGGGAACTCGTAAACCGAAGTATACATTTTTATGCTTTGTAACTCGCTAACGAATGACATTCAAGCTACTGTAGTGGGTGACTGTTGGCTCCGCCTCCCTCACGCATCACAGGTTTATTGGTTGACTCTCCTTGGATGTTAAGTGGGTGACTGGTGGCTCCGCCCCCCTCACGCATCACAGGTTTATTGGTTGATACCGCGTGTGCATGTAGGCCTATATTGTTGTATTTAATGTGTCGTTTTTTATTTAGTTAATTTTAATCACTTAAAATGTTTGATTGTTTATATCTTGTATTTTATAAATACATCCGGCTGATTTTCTGATATGCGAGACGGTTCTCACAGTTCACCTACATGAGCCGATCGACCCATTACTAGAAGGGATGTTACTGAAGTTCATATGTTTTATTGAAAATACAGGAGTAGGTTGAAGAAGTAATAGTTATGCATTCGATGCTTTCTGTTTTATTATTATTATTGAATACCCCGGTATGTGCCACTAGGTGGCATCGTGCAACCTAAAAAGAAGACCGACATAATACGAAATAATTTAAACCGAACGTTAGCGTAACTCAATTAAATATTTCCTCCAGGCCAATGCACCGTGTCAAATAGTCAACTGTAAAGGGAAAGATGAACAAAGCCGAACCTGAAATGTTGTCTTTGTGAAACACCATTTGCAACAGATGGAAGTTTTAGGTTTCAAACAGACAAAAGCTTGTCAGAGGCTAAAAACAAATCAGTTTGGTAAATGTTTTCAAATAAAACGTGCCTTAGATGTTCATATTTATATTAATTCTGAATAAAATACATTATTTTGTGATTAATGTGTTAAAGCTTATTCTACTGCTGGTCTTAATTAACACACACGCATGTCAATCAATCACAGATCTAAACAAAACATTTCCTGTCCGGACTCCGGAGTGCAGCAAAAGCTTCAAGTTGAAAACCACTCTTGACATTCACATAAACACACCGGAAACAGACCCTATCAGTACACAGACTGTGAGGCTTCCTTTAAGACACCCCAGCTCGGTTTTTACACAAGACTTTTCACACAGTTGAGAAGCCATGCCTCTTCTGTCAGTGTGAAAGCTTTCTCACCTAACACTCTTCTAGCAAAGGAATCTAATAGAGGGAGCAGTCAGACACTGAAGAGACCTTGGTCTAGCACAGCTGCCTGATCCTACAAACGGTTACATTGTACTTTTATGGTTTTCTAAATGTCTCTTGCATTTGTGACTGCTAATGTCTCAATAATTTAAAAACATGCAAATATGAAATAACATTTAAAAAACACAGGCATTAAGAAAAAAAATCACAGCAAAAAATAAAAAGGCCATTTACCAAATATTTGGATATTAATTGGATCAAATGGACACTAGAACCACACATCACTTCATCTTTATAGAGGGAATTCGTTTCCTTGCATTCAGGAAATACAAAGCAACAGAATGACAGATTACTACAGCGTTAAAAATTCTTGCACTCATCTATAGCAGACATGTAGTCCTTTATACATGATGAACTGTGAGTAGGAGTTTAATTCCATAATTAATCCCATTACATTGATCTTTTGCCGAAATTCAAGAAACAAATCCAAACGTAGATAAGCCGTGTGTGCCAGATCGGTTCCCCAGGGAACACATTCATGAGAACTTCTCTGACCTCTTCACTGGCAGTAAATGACTTTGGGAGCATGTTCATAATACTGTCCACTCTGTTTGACACATGTTCTACTTATAATAGATAACTAAACTGACATCAGATATCCTATTTAATCAATAAGAATGTCTGAGGAATGTATAAACGTGAATCTTGATCATTTTTCTCAGATATTTACAAGTGCATAGGATTTAGGGCATTGGGGTCAATTTGAGATTGGACCGACACTCTTGTTTACCCTCCATCTTTGACCAATCTACCAATGTATACGTCATTAATGTGCGACGGTGAAACGCCCCTACCTAGAAGATGGACGTCGGACGGTGGTAGGCATTGTGGCTAGTACAGATAGCTATCGTTTATATAAAAGTGTTTACGTTTACGCCAGTCACCCAATAAATATCACATCGTAGCTATAACAAACTTTGGTTGCTGAATTTAGCAGAAATGTTAATTAATTACCGGTCAATGACGTCAGTGTGAATATATATATATATATATATGTTGTTTTTCTAGCAGCACGCAGAGTGATCCCGACGATAGCTTGCTGGCTAACATGCTAGTGCTAACCTCTCCGAGCCAGTTGACTTGTCAATAACTAGGTGGACTCGTTGGCTTTGTTTTAGGCAGGTAGGGTTGTTGACCACACTTTATTCGTGTTTCACGTCAGAGTAACAGGTTAGCTAATAGTCACAACAGTTGGTGTTTGTGTGAAGTTGCGCTATTCTCAGTCGTGCTAACTAGCACATTAGCGTGCTAACTGGCTATGGCTAACAGGAGAGGGAATTGTAATAGCGGCATGGATTCATCTCTGAGTGGCCATAATCCAGGTGGTGGTGGTGGTGTTGGTGGTGGTGGTAATCGTAAACAGAGTATAATTAACGCACCGAACCGATCTGGGACCGAGTCTTGTTATGAACGTAAAGTAGGTAAGGCTGAGTATTGTCAGCAAGCATGTCAGGGCAACATGACTGTGTCCTCACTGAAGACCCGACTGGCCCCCACGATCCAGACGACCCTATCCGCTGCTGTGGACACTCTCCTGGGCGAGGTGGTGCTGGTGCTCAACGAGACCCAGCAAGAGCTGGTGAACAAGGAGCAGGAGAACGAGAGACTAAAAGTGGAATTGAGGTCTTTGCAAGAATGCCTCAGCAGTGCACAGAAGTTAATTGACCAGTTACAGATTCCATTCCCCGGCTCACAGACTATGGGGCAGTCTGTTTTTGCCCCGTCTCTCACGTCGATTGGCTCTATGAACACTAGTATGGACAGGGACCGCCAGAGCCACCGCGATGTGAATGGCGCGGACGGCCGGTGTGTTTCCAGGGTCAATCTCGAGATGGGTGGCTCCCTGAACGAGTCTCTGCATGGGTACAATACCAGGGATGACTATAAAATGTGTCAGCTCTCCATTCAACCAGACGGCTCGGTGACCAACCATTCCATGGACGGCTATGGGGCCAACACAAGTAACATTTGCTCCGAGCCCAGCCGTTCAGGTACGTGTGCGTCGTAAGCCTTGTCTATACTGTGTGTTTGTAGATATAAATAACAGGTTTTTGGTGAAAGGGGATCAGATGTCATGACTTTTGAACCGGTTCACGCTTGACCCACGTTTTGATTGGATCATAATTGGCTGTGTGTGTTGTCCGAGGCCGGCTAATGTTGCTTTAAGACAAGGGGACACTGGCGTGTGTTTGGAGGAGCTTTGCCAATTCGATTTTTTAATTTAACCTTTATTTAACCAGGTAGGCCGGTTACGGCAGATTGAAATTGTTCATTTGGTGTAGATTGAAACAGAACATCTTGTTTGTTTACAACATCCTGGTTTGTTTACAACATCCTGGTTTGTTTACAACATCCTGGTTTGTTTACAACATCCTTGTTTGTTTACAACATCCTTGTTTGTTTACAACATCCTTGTTTGTTTACAACATCCTTGTTTACAACATCCTTGTTTACAACATCCTTGTTTACAACATCCTTGTTTACAACATCCTTGTTTGTTGTTTTCTACCTGCAGATGAGCGGAGGCATCAGCAGCAGGGGACCCAACCCGGAGGACCACGGTTTGAGATCAAGGAGGAGCAGGGTCCTGGTATCGGTTCTAGCCCGGGCCAGGTCTGCAGGAGAGGGCCGGGTCCGAGGGGCGGCGCCGGTGACGTGGAGCAGACGGCCCAGAACGTGGGTGACCTGGGCTACATCCACGTGGTCGAGCAGGAGGGGGCGTCGCGCTCCGGCAACTACTCTCTTCGCCACCCGAAACCCGTACGTCCGCGGGCCCCCGCTGTGGTTTCGACTCCAGTGGGACCGGCAGGACAGAAAGTGGTTTCGAGATCGCCCGGAGCGGTGGGAAGCGAAAGCACGTCCCCTGCTGGACCGTCGGCCTCCCCAGCGGAGCCGGACAACGATCGGCCCCACCACTGCCTGGAGTGCGGGAAGACCTTCCGTCTCATCTCCAGTTTAAAGAAGCACATCCGTATCCACACAGGAGAGAAGCCTTACCCGTGCGGAGTGTGCGGACGGCGCTTCCGGGAGTCCGGAGCCCTGAAGACCCACCTGCGTATACACACGGGCGAGAAGCCCTACTCCTGCCCCGAGTGCCCTAAAAGCTTCCGCCACCTGGACGGCCTGCGCAAACACCAGCGCACGCACAGCGGCGACAAGCCCTACGTCTGTGCCATTTGTGGCAAGCGTCTGAGCCGGCTGCAGCACCTGAAGCACCACCAGCGCATCCACACCGGGGAGAAACCCTGCAGCTGCCCCTTTTGTAACCGCACCTTCAAGGAGCCAGCGGCTCTCCGTAAGCACGTCCGCACCCACCGCGAAGAGACTGGCCACATGGAGGCGAGCCTGGGAGAGGAGGCAGACCCGGAGACCCTGGACAACATCAACAGCCTCCACCCCGCCGCCCCGTCCCCCCAGATGAGGTTCGACGAGTGGGGAGCCGAGGGAGACGACGTAGACTGTGTGTAGCCCGGGTTCCTGTCAGGCACGTTCCAGAGTCTTCCTGTTCTCTAGCTGTTCCCTCTGAGGAAGTCTCCATTCCACTCGTGTGAGTTGAGAAGCGGGCTGTCTGTATATACGTCCTCAGTGTTGTCCAGTGACCAGGGTAGCCTGTTAAATTCAGAGACACTTCATGTGCCTGTCTGATCCGCCCCAGTTCTGACCCCATCGCCATATCCTTTAGTGCGTTATAATCTTCTAAATGTGACGGTAGTTTATAGTACGAAATGTACCCCTGTTTTTATCATGTAGCCCTGTTTTTATCATGTAGCCCTGTTTTTATCATGTAGCCCTGTTTTTATCATGTATTCCTATGTTATCATTGCATACACCCCTCTTGAAACACACGCAGTACCCAAGTTAGTGGATCTACTGGAAATACTCCTCCTCTAAGGTGCTGATATGTATTTTAACATGGAATGGAGTTATATGCAACCATGTCCAAAGACAATTTTCTGACAACTGTACCGCCAGTTAATTGGCTACTATTAATGCCTCCAACAAGGTGACATTAAGTGGTGACTTGGCCTTATCCGACAGAGGTGTGTAACCTGGTAGAGTATAAAGCCTCATTACAGCTGCATATTAGTACCAGCCTGGGAGTCCATCCACTCTCATGCACTGTGATAGCTGTGTGGTAACGCTGCCCAGAATACACTCTTCCTTTGTCACAGGTCACTACTAATAGTCATGTCATGTTGCTGAATGTACCTTCTACTATTAATGCCACCATGAGATGTAAATATGTAGCCACTTGCAGTTGTTATGAAGTTGACTGGTTTTGATTGGCTCGGGAAAAGGGCAAACGTCTAATCAGAGCACACCTATAGGTTCAACCTTTTGTGGCCAACCTCTATCCCACTCTAGGGCCGGTCTGCTGTTATTATTTGAAATGTATATTACCAGTTCCCACCCCTGTTAACGGGTTGCCAATACTGAAAATATTCTCAGCTGGAATTAAATGGAGCGTACATTATGGGTTCTCTGGAACCGAGGTAACAGGGTTATTTGCCGCACTCAGTGGTTATTTTTGCACGCCAATTTTGAACGAAATGTCAAATATTTTTCTTCCTGCTATGAATTTGGTATGAAATGTTAAAGAACAGGACTTTGTTGTGACTTGTCCTCTTGTGTTTAAGGTGTATTTGGGGCCATTATTGCATCCTGTTGCTTTTGTCTTAATGTTATACTATACCTATTAAAGGGCCTTTGTTGATTTTGTGTCTCTATTGTTTTTAATCGATAACAAATATTCCTGGATTTTGTTGTGTGTGTGTTTTACCTCATCTTTTTACTACAACAGTATGTTTTGATTGGTTGTAGAGTTTTAACTCGTCAGTGAGTCTTGTGCTCATTGGCTGGATGCTTTTCCTGGTTAACCGGCTGAGTAGGAAACCTCACCCTCAGTGGTCTGTCTCTTGTGGTCAGGCTGGTGACTGACTGCCCTCTGTTTCTCTTTCAGTTTTCCACATATGCGACCCCTCCCTGACGGATATGGTCCAGTGGACACTCCCTCGCCCACAGACTAGTCACAAACAAAGATACACAGCCCACCCAAATATGACACATAATGTCTCGCACACTCACTCTGTTTTTCCACGAGGCCTCGTCATTGATGACGACATGCACGCAGACTTGGTCTTGGGTTATGACGGGAGAAAAACCACAGTTGACACACGACTCGTGTTGATATCATACGAAGGGTAGATAAACAGAAACACAGCCGGCCACCAGCGATTCCAATTTATCCTCAAAGTCTGGACGGTGAAAGGCAGGCTGTGATGACACGGAACCCACAACATCCACTACACTGTGCTTGGTCTGTCCTGGTCTGTTCCTGTCTGTCCCGGTCTGTTCTTGTCTGCCCCGGTCGGTTCCTGTCTGCCCCGGTCTGTTCCTGTCTGCCCCGGTCTGTTCCTGTCTGCCCCGGTCTGTTCCTGTCTGTCCCGGTCTGTTCCTGTCTGTCCCGGTCTGTTCCTGTCTGTCCCTTCTGTTTTTGTCTGTCCCGGTCTGTTCCGGTCTGTTCCGGTCTGTTCCTGTCTGCCCCGGTCTGTCCCGGTCTGTCCCTTCTGTTTTTGTCTGTCCCGGTCTGTTCCTGTCTGTCCCGGTCTGTTCCTGTCTGTCACGGTCTGCCCCGGTCTGTTCCTGTCTGCCCCGGTCTGTTCCTCTCTGCCCCACTTGTACCACTGACGCCGACAGGTGTTGTAAGTAACCTTCTCTGATATTCTGCTCTGGTTTCTTGAACAACGTCAACGTACTTGTTCTGTAAGTATGAATGGTTTTGTTAACTTGGTCGTAGCATAGTTGCAGCGTGTAGGTGTCCAGTGTCTCTGTAGAAATAACAGGAATTCCTTTGGCCTCTGTGTGTAATGAGTAACGGTCAGTTATTAGGCCATTGGGTTATACTTTCTGTCGTGTGGTGGTAGTGGTGGCCCTGATTAGGTTGTGGGTTTCATGACTCTCTGTTTCTTGTCCGTCTAGTTTGAGTACCTTGCTTCCGTTTTAATGTGAAACGGTGGGTGTTAGTTCAGTTCAGAAGGGATCAGAGGGCAACGTGTGTGCGTGCGTGTGTGGAGGGGTGAATTTGTTTGAGTAGGTGGACTAAGGTGAAAAGCTGGACTGATTTTTTATGCAAGTGGATATGATGTTAGTGGAAAGCAGTTGAGGCAGAGAAATGTGAGCGCAGTGGAGAAATGTGATAGCAGTCTGTGAACTCTCCAGGTCCATGCAGTCATTTCCCTCGCGACTCAAAGCAAACATTCTCACTATTCTGGAGGAAGTGACTCCACCATCTCACCATGTCACTTTCTCCTCAGAGCCTAATCACTCGACCCCAACTGATACGATTCCAGACACCATCTGAGGGACAGCATGTTGTCACGATGGTTGATCATAACGCAAACAGTTGTACCGAATACAATAAAACGAATGATACACGGATCGACTGATTTGGCACTGTTACTACATCATGAAATCATTTAATGACGCATTATAACCTATCCACCAATATTGGCATTTTTTATAAGTTTTCAAGGCTTTGCCAGATTTATTGGGGATATGAATATGTTTATGGGCGCAGCCGCCCGGATCTACTGCAAATGTCATTATTATCATAGACTGCGTCCCGCATACTGGATAGGTTTCGGATTTTAAGGTCTTTCCTAGTGAGGTGGGGTGGGGACATTTCCCTGGGTACGTGTGTGATGGGAAAAATAACCAACAACCAAACCACTTCTGCGCTGCCTGGCCTCCTGCCAACCTGCTATGGAGAGGATTGGTTCCTTCTCCCCTTCTTTCTCTCCTCCCTTCTTTCCCAAACCCAGACACACACACACACACACACACACACATACCATCCAAGCAACAGCAGACTGGGAAAGGAGGAAGCGGGTAGAGGAGAATTCTGTCCGTAAACTTCTGAGTTGTTTTAATTTTTTAGTTGGGCTATATAAAAATTAAATGCATGTTTCTGTCTGTTATTAATCATTCTCATCGAGACAGACATGTGCTGTTTTAAAAGAAAAGGAGGTATGAAGTTGAGCGGTCGAGTCTTCTGCACACTTTTTGTTGTTGTATGAGACTTTTATAACCAACATTTTGGAATACCTACGGAGGGTTTGTTCTTTTTTCAGGGATCGAGTGAAAGACATATCCAGGTCCCTGGTGCGGAATAAGCAGTCTAACAGCACATAATTTTGTCTCGCTGAATGTCCCCTTCTCTCCGCACACGTCGGTGAAGGATGCCAGGATGCCATCTCTGAGCATATGCCATCTGCTCGTCATCTGGCTGACTGTCCAGAGGCTGGCCTGGACCGAGGAGCGCACATCCACCCGGGAGCGCACATCCACCCGGGAACGCACATCCACCCGGGAACGCACATCCACCCCGGAGCGAACATCCACCCCGGAGCGAACATCCACCCGGGAGCGCACATCCACCCGGGAGCGCTTCAAAGTGGTCATCGCCCCTCTCATCTGCAAGAGGATTTGTTTGAAAGGCCAGTGCCAGGACACCTGTGAGCAGGGCAATAATACCACACTGATAGGGGAGAATGGACAGTCTGCGGATACTCTCACGGGCCCTGGATTCAGAGTGGGTGAGTGATTATGCGTTCATACTAATGTTAGGGCCTTTATTGTTTTATACAAAATGTTGAGTTCGTGTAGGCTCTGTTTTTCTGCGATAACAATATTAACTCGATAGGTTACAATTTCTACTGAAATTGTGATGTGTGCTTGCTGCCACTAGTCGACTTATATCAACTGCCATGTCAAGTTATAAGTTGAAGATAATAATATATATGTGAGATTACAATATGTACGCATAACCTGCCAATTAACAAGTTGTTTGAAAACTGTGGGAGGAGATAGGGTTGTCAAAAAGTGATACAAGTTTAATAATAATAATATATATGTGAGATTACAATTACCATCGTCAAGCACACATATAGATTATAGTTTAGAAAATACATATAGGCCCTTATGAATTAACTGTCAAACTCGGATTACGTCATTCAATATCTAGGCGCATTTTAGCCTTCCCCTTCACCTAATCTCCTGGTCACAATCTATTACTGCTATAACTGATAAACGGTTGTAAGGTACCGGGCCATGCGGTCGGCTCTCAGGGGCCTCGGGTAATCTCCAGTCTTCACCTGAGTTGTTAAATGTCTCAACTTGTTCTCTCTAGTCCATCGAGATCTAGTTCTGTTTTTATCAATATTTGCGTGATTTGCTAGTTGCAATATTGTTTCATCATTGGTCATTACAAAAAGTATGTGGCATATCTACGTTTGCTCTGTCCGGTGCGTGCGGGACTGCCTACACATTAATACATTTATTGAATATTCTATTCTTACTTATTTTAATGTCAACGGCAAGGACACAAGTCCCAAATACTCATTCTCCACCCAACACGTAATCTATAGGCCTACAGACAAGGTCGTTTGAGTTTACTAATCTGCACACGTCTAGAGTGGCAGGATAAATTGAGCAACGCAGAGGAAAGTCGGTGGTTATTTTTAACAGAGGTTTTAATTATAGTCACTTAATATTGCAGCACCCCCCACGACAGCGTGTGATTAGACAGCAGCACAAAAATATAGATTCAAGTAAGTAAATGTATATTTCAAATCATGGGGCCATTGATAACTCGATTTAGAATATAAAAGAAAATGAACAGAAAACGAGTTGAGAATCTCCACTAAAACATTAGTTTCTCTCCGTTTGTTTTCCACCTCCGCCCAGTCATCTACAGAGGTGGTGACCAGCATGTGGTCAGTCACAAAACACCCACAACGGAAACAAAAACAAACCTATTTTGCAGTAGCATTGTGTACCAGTGGAAGATATTTTCTGTAATGCACATAGCAGCAGTCGTCCAACTCCAAAACATATACCCAATAAAGCACTGTTATTATTTGCTCAGCTTCTGCTTTAGTCGTGATGAGTGGGTGTCATTCTGTGTGATGATCTGGGTGGTCATTTTTGAGTGATTATCTCCAATCCTTTAATTTATGCACACTAGGATTTGCTTCGAATGCCAATGAAATAAAGATAATTGAGGAAACTGATTCACTGATTCATGTGACGGCTACATTTATGAACATTCATGCAGAGTCTGAACCAGGGTCAGCTGTGTAGCTCTGTGGTCCAGGGGGTTTGGGCAATATACTCACTCACTTAAACCCACACTTTACCCATTAACGTTTACCACGTTTAGATGTCCCTTCATCTAATCGTAATGTCAATCCACCCTTGGTGTTCTTGTTCATATTTGGTTTTGAGCCCTTTTGTGAAATGTGAAGTTTTCCGCAGGCTCTTAAGAAAACATGGTCATGCAGTTCAATGTGTTTTTGTCATAATATCCTCTCTTCACCGTGAACCACCTGGCTCAACCTTTAATCACAGAACCATCCGAATGGCTTTACTGCCGTGTTGATTACATTCTGTTTAATATGAGCATATGGTCTGGAGAATTAAACTAGTGTACAACTGAACCTGTGTTTAACCAAGCTGTTGTCCAGTTGTGTGGGTTTGTCTGGCAGGGGTTATAGAGACTGCAACCTGAGTCAGTGTTAGCATCTGGCAGAGTAGAAGTGTGTGGAGCGGCTTTGGACATGTGGAATTTTCTCTCTAGTATGTTAAAGTGTAGATAGCATAAATGTTTCCTCATGTAACACGAGTTTGTATTACTGTACACATCAAGAAGAAAGGATAATTACCCCTCACACATGCTATTCTCAAGTCATCACCTAAATAAAATCTGAATTCCTAAATCATTACAAATACATATTTGTATGATTAGAAACAAATGCTAGGGTTAAAGGGTTAACCCTAAACCAAACCTTGGAAATACAATCACCATACGATCATCTGTGTAATCGAGGCTACAGTGTGTCTCCATGGAAATACAACCGTCTGTGTAATAGAGGCTACCGTGTGTCTATACATGGAAATACAACCATCTGTGTAATGGAGGCTACAGTGTGTCTATACATGGAAATACAACCATCTGTGTAATAGAGGCTACCGTGTGTCTATACATGGAAATACAACCATCTAATGGAGGCTACAGTGTGTCTATACATGGAAATACAACCATCTAATGGAGGCTACAGTGTGTCTATACATGGAAATACAACCATCTAATGGAGGCTACAGTGTGTCTATCCATGGAAATACAACCATCTGTGTAATAGAGGCTACAGTGTGTCTATACATGGAAATACAACCATCTGTGTAATGGAGGCTACAGTGTGTCTATACATGGAAATACAACCATCTGTGTAATAGAGGCTACCGTGTGTCTATACATGGAAATACAACCATCTAATGGAGGCTACAGTGTGTCTATACATGGAAATACAACCATCTAATGGAGGCTACAGTGTGTCTATACATGGAAATACAACCATCTGTGTAATAGAGGCTACAGTGTGTCTATCCATGGAAATACAAACATCTGTGTAATGGAGGCTACAGTGTGTCTATACATGGAAATACAACCATCGGTGTAATGGAGGCTACATTGTGTCTATACATGGAAATACAACCATCTGTGTAATAGAGGCTACCGTGTGTCTATACATGGAAATACAACCATCTAATGGAGGCTACAGTGTGTCTATACATGGAAATACAACCATCTAATGGAGGCTACAGTGTGTCTATACATGGAAATACAACCATCTAATGGATGCTACAGTGTGTCTATCCATGGAAATACAACCATCTGTGTAATAGAGGCTACAGTGTGTCTATACATGGAAATACAACCATCTGTGTAATAGAGGCTACAGTGTGTCTATCCATGGAAATACAACCATCTGTGTAATAGAGGCTACAGTGTGTCTATACATGGAAATACAACCATCTGTGTAATGGAGGCTACAGTGTGTCTATACATGGAAATACAACCATCTGTGTAATGGAGGCTACAGTGTGTCTATACATGGAAATACAACCATCTGTGTAATGGAGGCTACAGTGTGTCTATACATGGAAATACAACCATCTGTGTAATGGAGGCTACAGTGTGTCTATACATGGAAATACAACCCATCAGGCTTTCCTTATAACATTTTGCATTATATCAGTGTTACTGTAGTGGTTACTGTCATGAACTGGTTATTTTAATGGTATAGTTACGCTTACTGTAATGCTAACTGCATGTTACTGGCACCACTGTGATTACTGCTATGGTTACTGCTACAATTACTGCCGCAGTTCCTGTAATCTTAGTGAAAGAACTGTATTATCTACGCTAATTTCCTTTATACCACAAATATAACCTGTATCCGAGATGGCATGTGTTGTACTTTCCCTAGCATGGTACATCTTTTTGAATTACAGTATTGTACATTAGGACACTTTGCCACTGTCGTATGACATACTTTGCAGATGGCCGTTTTCTGCTCTTAGTCTGCCTTTTAGAAGCATGAGTCATGTCCGTATAGTGGAATTTGCACTGGTCTGTTTGACCAACTCCTTTTCGCTGCTTTCCGACATTTCTTTCATTTCTGAACAGTGCTGTGAGGGATCTCACATTTTCCAGAGGATGTGCTGATGTAGGCTGGTACTGATAATGACAAAACCTAAAGCTATTCTTTTCGAAAGGCTCTACCGTGGGAAGACGACAGAGTCAATACGGTATAAATCCTTTACCGTATATACATACCGGCGGCCAAATTCATACCGGTATATTTTAATTTATATGTGAAAGTACATATAAGTGAAGCACAGTGGTGGGAGCATCATGCTATGGGGATGCTTCTCACCTGGATAACACCATCCCTACCTACAGTGGACCATGGTGGTGGGAGCATCATGCTATGGGGATGCTTCTCACCTGGCTAACACCATCCCTACAGTGAAGCACGGTGGTGGGAGCATCATGCTATGGGGATGGTTCTTACCTGGCTAACATCATCCCTACAGTGAAGCACGGTGGTGGGAGCATCATGCTATGGGGATGCTTCTTACCTGGCTAACATCATCCCTACAGTGAAGCACGGTGGTGGGAGCATCATGCTATGGGGATGCTTCTTACCTGGCTAACATCATCCCTACAGTGAAGCACGGTGGTGGGAGCATCATGCTATGGGGATGCTTCTTACCTGGCTAACATCATCCCTACAGTGAAGCACGGTGGTGGGAGCATCATGCTCTGGGGATGCTTCTCATCTGGCTAACACCATCCCTACAGTGAAGCACGGTGGTGGGAGCATCATGCTATGGGGTTGCTTCTCACCTGGCTAACACCATCCCTACAGTGAATCATGGTGGTGGGAGCATCATGCTATGGGGATGCTTCTCACCTGGCTAACATCATCCCTACAGTGGAGCACGGTGGTGGGAGCATCATGCTATGGGGGTGCTTCTCATCTGGCTAACACCATCCCTACAGTGAATCATGGTGGTGGGAGATTCATGCTATGGGGATGCTTCTCACCTGGCTAACATCATCCCTACAGTGGAGCACGGTGGTGGGAGCATCATGCTATGGGGGTGCTTCTCATCTGGCTAACACCATCCCTACAGTGAATCATGGTGGTGGGAGCATCATGCTATGGGGATGCTTCTCACCTGGCTAACATCATCCCTACAGTGAAGGGGAGAAGTCTGTGAATGCCTATGAATGACCGGCCTAAGCCCAGACTTAGTCCTCATTGAACACCAGAGAGCTGAAGAACTTTTTAAAAATAATGTATAAATGTATTCTATAACAACAGCAACTGTGGAGAAAGTCTGGGTCAAGTACTTTTCAAGGAACTATATTTACTGCAATACGTTGACATAATGTTACGTTTTTTTGTCTTTGTATTCATGAAAGGCAGCCATTGTTCTGTGTTATGTCTCAACAAATTTAAAGTGGCTCAACTGAGTTGTGCAGCCAGAGAGAAGCTGTTTAACTTCAGAGGCTGGTAATGGGAAACAAGTGAGGTCACTGATAAACATTCCTACCACTTCCCCCTCCTCCCTGATGTATTCTTCACACATTAGCTTTAGCCCCGGTTGTTGTGTGCACAGTTCAGGATGAGGGACAGGGGACCCTGCCTTTCTTCCCATCAAAGGTTGCTACTGCACAGGCATTCCTCTCGTCGACCTCAGCAGATTGGCAGAAGTTGCTCACTGCTGTAGTTCTTTTTTTTCACTTTTTTCAGTCCAGTATCTCTCAGACTGGAGACACGTTGACAAGTCAAGCCCAGTCTCTCTCAGACTGGAGACACATTGACAAGTCAAGCCCAGTCTCTCTCAGACTGGAGACACGTTGACAAGTCATGCCCAGTCTCTCTCAGACTGGAGACACGTTGACAAGTCAAGCCCAGTCTCTCTCAGACTGGAGACACGTTGACAAGTCGAGCTCAGTTCTGTGTCACATTTGTCATGTTGTATTCAATGAAAAACATTTACACTCACATTGTTGCACCTTCTGAAATCAGAGAGCTGAGAAATGTACGACAGTATTGGTTTTCCTGCCACTGACACTCGGCTCAGGCTGACAGATATTTTTTGGCATGACCTTTTGCTTTTCCCTCCACAACAGCTGATTGTTGTTGACTGCATTGAGCGGTGTATGGAGCAGATGACATACTGACAGGCTCACTGTCTATATAATCACATAGATCTGACTCATTTTGCACTCTGGCCTCCATAACATGTATATAGAGGGAAGTCCTGGACCCCATGAACCTCAGGAACATTTCTTCTAGTGAAACTCAGTAGAACTGTTTCATGGGCCTAGGAACAGAAGCTTCTAGATGCTTGTCCCTGCTGTAAACTGTCCTCAGTCGCAAAGATACAAGACAAGTCACAAAAAAGGTCTGACTGGAGCTGCCTGCTCAGATGCCAACTTATTGGTGCTGTGGTAAACATGGGCTACTCAGAAACCTGTGCCAATCCGCAGTGTGCCCCCGGTGTGGCTTTGGAGGGTTTCACTCACACCCAAACTGTCCGAAGTTAAGCGGGATTCACAAAGCCATTTAAAGTGTCTAAAAAAAAGTCTAATTTGTATCCACAAGTTGACCACCACTGTCTGACCACCACCATAGGCGTCATTTACACTGGGGACATGTCCCCACCACTTTCTGAAATGGCTGATTTTGTCCCCACCACTTTATGAAATGGCTGATTTTGTCCCCACCACTTTATGAAATGGCTGATTTTGTCCCCACCACTTTATGAAATGGCTGATTTTGTCCCCACCACTTTCTGAAATGGCTGATTTTGTCCCCACCACTTTCTGAAATGGCTAATTTTGTCCCCACCACTTTATGAAATGGCTGATTTTGTCCCCACCACTTTATGAAATGGCTGATTTTGTCCCCACCACTTTATGAAATGGCTGATTTTGTCCCCACCACTTTATGAAATGGCTGATTTTGTCCCCACCACTTTATGAAATGGCTGATTTTGTCCCCACCACTTTCTGAAATGGCTGATTTTGTCCCCACCACTTTATGAAATGGCTGATTTTGTCCCCACCACCTTATGAAATGGCTGATTTTGTCCCCACCACTTTATGAAATGGCTGATTTTGTCCCCACCACTTTATGAAATGGCTGATTTTGTCCCCACCACTTTATGAAATGGCTGATTTTGTCCCCACCACTTTTTGAAATTGCTGATTTTGTCCCCACCACTTTTTTTAAAGCATTTGGTTAAAATGTTCAGAAAAATCAAGCGAACCAAGACATGTTAAAGGTTTTTTTGCACAAAATAAAACATGCAATGCAGTTTAGATACAGAAAGAAACATCATCATTCATTCAACGCTGTGTTGTGGTTGCGCTGTGTCACGTGACAAGCAATGATTGAGTTGGAAGTCACTCTTCAAATCTGGGAGAACTTTAATCATGGAGGAAGCATTTTATTTAAACGTCGATTACAGGTCCTACATCTTTAAGGTTATGTCATCAGTAAAATGTGTATAGACCAAATATGTGAGGCAATTTCACTTATTTTCTAAAACATTTTAGATATTTGAAAAAGTACAAGGGTGTCATTACTTTTGGCCAAGACTGTATAGTTATTGAGTAACATCAGTTTCAGGGGTGAATCCCAAAAACATTAAAGAAAATTAGAGCAGTCTTTCTTTCACTTATGCAGTCTTTCAACGAACAATATTTAAGTGATAAAAATGTATAAGGATGGAAAAATGTAATCTGTCAATGACTTGGTTGCGTATGTGTACACAACCTTTATTATGGGGTTGCTACTGGAATAAGATATAGCCAGTCACTTTGCAAATAAAATACAAAGACAGCTTTGCCATCAACAAACATCAAGTGAAGTCATTCAGATTATCCCTGAATAAAATCAGCTGTTCATTTTTTGTTTTTCTGTTTAAAATTAGGAGTTTTTTTTTTTACGATTAAACGTTGGACTGGCAGCCTAGATTAACCAAAGTAAATGCATATGTTCTCCTGGTATTGCCTTGCAGGAATGTCTGGAACTGTTTACGGAGCGCATATTACAACTATTGCTCATATTCTCTACAAGCTGTGAGGTCGGTTGGCAAGATGAATAGCATTTTTACGCTAAAGAACTAGCTAGTACAGGGTGATTTCGGGTGTTAAAGGTAGTACTGCGAATGTCAAAGGCAAGTATAAGGATATTAGAAGTCAATTCTAATTGGAAGATGGACTGAAAAGAAAGTTCAGTATCTTGAGTATCTCAGGCACAAAGTGAACGTTGCTCATCGCCCCAAAATAACATTAAGCACACTGAGCATTTGGACGGGAAATCTAAAAGCTAAAGTGAAGGAGGAATTTCACCTTTCAACGTGACTCGACAGAGCACACAGCCACATCTACCAAGGAATGGAAGAAGATAATTGTCCTAGAATGACCTTGTCTAAGCCTGGAACTCAATAGATTTACTGAGGATTTACCTCAGAAGGGCTTAGCACTTCGACGTTCCCATTTGCTAAGAGACTGAGCTTGAACACATCTGCATACAAAAGCGGGATAAAATCCTGTTCTGAGAGTTTTAAAGAGACTTATTCAGGACTTCTGCAGTACGCATCCGCAGTATTGTGGTTAATATGTCCATCAAACAATTAGCTGCATTTAGCCATAACCATTTCAGACTGGTAGTTAGTCTATTTTGATATCAAATATTTTAATTACATGGCCTAAATATGAACAGGGCCCCTGTTTTAATTAACATGCTCTAAGACATGGAAAAGTGTGGAGAATTGTGGGAAAGTTCTCTCTGCCCAATCCGAATGTGTCGTATTGCACAACATTAACTTAAAGGTGCACTGTGTAGAAACCTGCCTCGAACTTTCACATGACTGAATTTAAAACAATAATATGACTTGTCATAGAATGGGGAATATCTCAGGCACACCAAACAATTAAAAAAATATATATATATATGACTAATGAACTAAAAACATCGACTGTCTTCTGGTCATGATGCTTGTACTTACGCTAGTATTACCATAAATTCTAACGTTTGGCCCCTTTAACATTATTTTACCCTGGGGCCCATGGCTGTGTGTGTGTGTGTGTGTGTGTGTGTGTGTGTGTGTGTGTGGGTGTGTGTGGGTGTGTGTGGGTGTGTGTGTGTGTGTGTGGGTGTGTGTGTGTGTGTGGGTGTGTGTGGGTGTGTGTGGGTGCGTGCGTGTGGGTGTACGTGTGGGTGTACGTGTGGGTGTACGTGTGGGTGTCTGTGGGTGCGTATATGTGTGGGTGTGGGTGCATGTGTGTGTGTGTCTGGGTGTGCGTGTGGGTGTATATGTGTGTGTATGTGTGTGTGTATGTGTGTGTGTATGTGTGTGTGTCTGTGTGTGTGTCTGTGGGTGCGTATATGTGTGGGTGTGTGTGTGGGTGCATGTGTGTGTGTGTCTGGGTGTGCGTGTGGGTGTATATGTGCATGTGGGTGTACGTGTGTGTGGGTGTCTGGGTGTGTGTTTCTGTGTGTGTGTACACTGCCATCTCATCACTTTTCTGTCAGTGCTTAGTTTTAAATGTTTATGAGTTTTGGGTTGGTTACTCTCTGATTTAGACTGCTCTTATTTTAAGGGAAAATACCTCAGGTTATTTCAGGGCACAAGCCGTGTCGATCTACAGTCCCAGTGTTTGTTCATATCAGTTCAGGCTTTTACTGCAACTCGTTAGGTCATATCTACCTACACAAAGTCTCCTGTTTGTTTTTTATTTCTCATGGATTCGGACAGATTCTCTTAAGATATTTCCTGACCCGTCAAAAGCTGTATTCAAATCAACACTTTGTAACAGATTAGAAAAACAACCGAAGACGCACAAGTTAGCAAACCAACACCCTGCTCTGCCCTCCTTAACACGCTTTCATCCCATCTACTTATCGTGTGGAGAAAGGGAGTAGTTATTTAAAGCCTGCCAGTGGAATGTGAACGCTGTGAGACTGAACCCCCACTGGACCTCTGGAGCTGCCTAGCGATTAGCCAGGGTAAATACCACATAACAGTGCTGCTGCCAGGCCCGGAGGGCGAAGAAGTCCCCAAGACACGGCAGCCTGAGCCAGGGAAGGTTCTCTTAGGGGCGGGGCGGACGTGACATCAGCACAGCCGGGCAGACGTCTGACATCAGCAGCTCTGTTGGGCGCCCAGTCAGCACACCTTGCTACCTGGTCTGCTGTTAGACTACATGGAAGAGTGGGTTTGAACCTGTGGTTACATGACAACATCTCTTATGAGGAGCTCTCTGGTTCTCTCTGTTCTCTCTGGTTCTCTCTGTTCTCTCTGGTTCTCTCTGAATCTCTCTGTTCTCTCTGGTTCTCTCTGTTCTCTCTGGTTCTCTCTGGTTCTCTCTGTTCTCTCTGAATCTCGCTGGTTCTCTCTGGTTCTCTCTGATTCTCTCTGTTCTCTCTGGTTCTCTCACATTTTCCGTCTTTCAATTGGTATCTCTTTTTTGGTTCCACTCGGTTTAACTCCGGCTCCAGAAGTGAAATAATTCGGTCACAGGGGGCTGCCAGGTTAAACCTCTTGGCTGTGGATACAGCTTTACATACCTACATGACATGTCATAATAAGCCCATTGAGCAATTAGGGTTAGCTGATGTGTTTGGGCTGTTATACTGTGAGACAGGCATTACAGGGCACTACAGGGCATTACAGGGAACTACAGGGCATTACAGGGAACTACAGGGCATTACAGGGCACTACAGGGCACTACAGGGCATTACAGGGAACTACAGGGCATTACAGGGCACTACAGGGCACTACAGGGCACTACAGGGCACTACAGGGCACTACAGGGCACTAAAGGGCACTACAGGGCATTACAGGGAACTACAGGGCACTACAGGGCATTACAGGGCACTACAGGGCATTACAGGGCACACAGGGCATTACAGGGCACTACATTATCATTGCCTCACTGCAGATGAATGGAAATTAATCTAATGTTATGAAGGATTTGGTTATAAAAGTTTTAAAAGTCACTGTCAGGTTTATGAGTTTACGAGTTTAAGAGTTTTTCAGATTGTACCTGGCATTATTTCTGTCGTTTTTTCTTCTACTTACAGTATCGCCTTGGACCTTTCTACATTTTATTGAGTAACAGCGTGAAGTCAAAGTCCACTTTTTAAAAAGTCCCTAATGAAAAACAAAAAAACTGTTGTTTTAAATTAAAACAGAAAAAGTGTAATTGATTGCACAAACAGCCTGAGCATATTTGGATCTGGACACAGTCATTAAGTTCCTACCAGTTTTGTACATCTGGACACAGTCATTAAGTTCCTACCAGTTTTGTACATCTGGACACAGTCATTAAGTTCATATCAGTTTTGTACATCTGGACACAGTCATTAAGTTCATACCAGTTTTGTACATCTGGACACAGTCATTAAGTTCCTACCAGTTTTGTACATCTGGACACAGTCATTAAGTTAGTTGTTCCATGTACACTGGGTTCTCCAGTGTGGTTTGGCTGGAGGGTTAATCTTTTCCCAGTTCCAGGTCTCTTGCAGACTTCAGCAGTTTTTTCCCCAGGTTTTCTCTGTCCTTCGCTCCATTTTGCCCTCTATCTTTACAAACTCAGAGAAATATCCCAGTTCTTCTTCTAACGTGCTTCATTGTAGGAATGCTGTCCCCATGATGTTTGATTTCAGGTTGGTGCCCTAAAAAGCACTTAGCTTTTGATATATTATTATATTATTTGATTTTATGGTCTAATACAATAAAATGTGGAAAGGTCCAAGAGGGATTAATACTTTTGACAGCTGCTGAACTTGTCCTTTATGGTTTGGATTATTTCAGTGATTGGTTGTTCCGTCTACAGGAGTTAGTAACTCACACACTCCACAAGCATATCCGTTCATCATTTGTACGGACCACATTCACACCGTCATTAAAAACAAAGGTTCCATCACCCCAATGAGCTGATGTATAAACGCTCAGGTACAATGAGGTGTTTTACAACAGGCTGTGGTCCTGAGCCAAGACTTCTGCAAGATTATTTGGTGCCGGTCGACTGTTAAAAGACAGCAATCATATAGTGATTCGCAAACGTTCCGTGTCGGCTGAGCGTTGGAACAGGCCCTGTTTGGACAGCTTCGGTCTGCAATGCTCTCTGCCAAGCCGATCTGGGCCGGATACTGGCTGTTGACGGTGTGCTGGGATGCAGTTAGCCCAGCCCAGTCAGTCAACACAGGCCTGAGTCCCAGGCGGCGTGCTAGGCAGGAGGAAGTCGGGGTGACTTTCTCAGGCCTCCGGTTAAAAAAAGCCAGTGATTATGTCATTTATTGCGGGCTAAAGGCGCTGGTGCAGAAGTCTGGCACAGACCTCCGGGCCACTCTCTCTGTGTGTGGTACACGGTCCCACGGGCCTGTTGATGGAATCTGGGGTTATGGTTTCTCTCTACTGACCGTGAAGAGCGTCATCAGATGATGTTACGTCTGCTTGTTGTTGTAGTCCTGTAGTTTTGAAAGTGGTTGGTTGTTGGAGATCCATGTAGTTTCTCCGGTCTTCAGGTGTGATATGAAAATAAATATCCTGTCATGTGTCAGTCCTTATTGTCAGTCCTCTTGGCATTATTATAGACTATCTAATGTTTCCTGTCAAATTAATAACGTGGACTACAGAAAAATAGAGTAATAGTATGTGTTTTTGTTGTATTATATTTTTATATAATGCCATGGCTCTTGAGCATTTAATTCAGATTTGAATGATGATTGTTAACCAGTTAAAATACTTTAAGTAAACTAAACATGTGGTGGGCTTTAAACAGTAACTGTAAGATCTGATGTTCTTGGTCAATACTTTATATGTAGACTAGCCGTTTACGTAGACTAGCCGTTTACGTTGACTAGCCGGATATGCCGACTAGCTGTATTCGTAGACTAGCTGGTTACGTAGACTAGCCATTTACGTAGACTAGCCATTTACGTAGACTAGCCGTTTACGTAGACTAGCCGTTTACGTAGACTAGCCGTTTACGTAGACTAGCCGTTTACGTAGACTAGCCGTTTACGTAGACTAGCGGTTTACGTAGACTAGCGGTTTACGTAGACTAGCGGTTTACGTAGACTAGCGGTTTACGTAGACTAGCGGTTTACGTAGACTAGCGGTTTACGTAGACTAGCGGTTTACGTAGACTAGCGGTTTACGTAGACTAGCGGTTTACGTAGACTAGCGGTTTACGTAGACTAGCGGTTTACGTAGACTAGCGGTTTACGTAGACTAGCGGTTTACGTAGACTAGCGGTTTACGTAGACTAGCGGTTTACGTTGACTAGCCGTTTACGTTGACTAGCCGGATATGCCGACTAGCCGGATATGCCGACTAGCTGTATTCGTAGACTAGCCGGTTACGTAGACTAGCCGGTTACGTAGACTAGCCGGTTACGTAGACTAGCCGGTTACGTAGACTAGCCGTTTACGTAGACTAGCCGTTTACGTAGACTAGCCGTTTACGTAGACTAGCCGTTTACGTAGACTAGCCGTTTACGTAGACTAGCCGTTTACGTAGACTAGCGTTTACGAGACTAGCGGTTTACGTAGACTAGCGGTTTACGTAGACTAGCGGTTTACGTAGACTAGCGGTTTACGTAGACTAGCGGTTTACGTAGACTAGCGGTTTACGTAGACTAGCGGTTTACGTAGACTAGCGGTTTACGTAGACTAGCGGTTTACGTAGACTAGCGGTTTACGTAGACTAGCGGTTTACGTAGACTAGCGGTTTACGTAGACTAGCGGTTTACGTAGACTAGCTGTTTACGTAGACTAGCTGTTTACGTAGACTAGCTGTTTACGTTGACTAGCTGTTTACGTTGACTAGCTGTTTACGTTGACTAGCTGTTTACGTTGACTAGCTGTTTACGTTGACTAGCGGTATACGTTGACTAGCGGTTTACATAGACTAGCTGTAGCTGTTTACATAGACTAGCTGTTTACGTAGACTAGCGGTATACGTTGACTAGCTGTTTACATAGACTAGCTGTAGCTGTTTACATAGACTAGCTGTTTACGTAGACTAGCTGTTTACATAGACTAGCTGTTTACGTAGACTAGCGGTATACGTTGACTAGCCGTTTATGTTGACTAGCTGTTCCAGGGCAGCATTTAGCTGTGATTCAAATTGAAAGGTTTAGGCTGGTCAGGGAGGAGCCAGGTGATTGGCTGCGTCATCTCCAGACAGACCTGGGTGGGTGACCACAGTCATAGCAAAACCACAGGAGCTCACACAATTGCACACACACACACACACACCTTCACTTTCCTCTGCACACTGGATCCAGACTGGCTGTAGATTCACTTCAAGTCCCTGTGGAGGTATGAGGCAAGTGTACGTCCTGGTGGACCTCAGTATGAGCTTGTATTTGGGTGGGGAGTTCATGGTTCTCCTGGGTCTTTGGATCAGTGAAAGGAAATATAATGGTCCTCGCTCAACCTATAGTATGTATGAAGGGTTAATCTGGGAAATGTATCAAACAGGGTTAATCTGGGAAATGTATCAATCCGGGTTAATCTGGGAAATGTATCAATCAGGGTTAATCTGGGAAATGTATCAAACAGGGTTAATCTGGGGAAATGTATCAAACAGGGTTCATCTGGGAAATGTATCAATCAGGGTTAATCTGGGAAATGTATCAAACAGGGTTAATCTGGGGAAATGTATCAATCATGGTTAATCTGGGAAATGTATCAATCAGGGTTAATCTGGGGAAATGTATCAAACGGGGTTAATCTGGGGAAATGTATCAATCAGGGTTGATCTGGGAAATGTATCAATCAGGGTTGATCTGGGGAAATGTATCAATCAGGTTTAATCTGGGAAATGTATCAATCAGGGTTGATCTGGGAAATGTATCAAACAGGGTTAATCTGGGAAATGTATCAAACAGGGTTAATCTGGGGAAATGTATCAATCAGGGTTGATCTGGGAAATGTATCAATCAGGGTTGATCTGGGAAATGTATCAAACAGGGTTAATCTGGGAAATGTATCAATCAGGGTTAATCTGGGAAATGTATCAATCAGGGTTAATCTGGGAAATGTATCAATCAGGGTTGATCTGGGAAATGTATCAAACAGGGTTAATCTGGGAAATGTATCAATCAGGGTTAATCTGGGAAATGTATCAATCAGGGTTAATCTGGGAAATGTATCAATCAGGGTTAATCTGGGAAATGTATCAATCAGGGTTAATCTGGGAAATGTATCAAACAGGATTAATCTGGGAAATGTATCAACAGATTATTTATTGAAAATGTCTGTGAACACAGCATATATCTGGTCAGCACTGTGCTTGAGGGTGGAGGCAGAGACTCCATCAGGACCAGCTGCCTTCTGTGGGTTTGGACTCTTGAATAGTCTGTTTACATCCTCTCCAATTAGAGTCCCATTGTGGTCTCAGGGAAGGTGTTGATTGTGGTGTTTATCAGTCTAAACACCAGCTCACACAACCCATGACAACAGACACTGGTATGTAAATGAAGGTGTTTAAACAGCAGACACAGTCCCCATGACAACAGACACTGGTATGTAAATAAAGGTGTGTAAACAGCAGACACAGTCCCCATGTCAACAGGCGCTGGTATGTAAATGAAGGTGGTTAAACAGCAGACACAGTCCCCATGTCAACAGGCGCTGGTATGTAAATGAAGGTGGTTAAACAGCAGACACAGTCCCCATGTCAACAGACACTGGTATGTAAATGAAGGTGGTTAAACAGCAGACACAGTCCCCATGACAACAGACACTGGTATGTAAATGAAGGCGGTTAAACAGCAGACACAGTCCCCATGACAACAGACACTGGTATGTAAATGAAGGTGGTTAAACAGCAGACACAGTCCCCATGACAACAGACACTGGTATGTAAATGAAGGTGGTTAAACAGCGGACACAGTCCCCATGACAACAGACACTGGTATGTAAATGAAGGCGGTTAAACAGCAGACACAGTCCCCATGACAACAGACACTGGTATGTAAATGAAGGTGGTTAAACAGCGGACACAGTCCCCATGACAACAGACACTGGTATGTAAATGAAGGTGGTTAAACAGCGGACACAGTCCCCATGACAACAGACACTGGTATGTAAATGAAGGCGGTTAAACAGCAGACACAGTCCCCATGACAACAGACACTGGTATGTAAATGAAGGCGGTTAAACAGCAGACACAGTCCCCATGACAACAGACACTGGTATGTAAATGAAGGCGGTTAAACAGCAGACACAGTCCCCATGACAACAGACACTGGTATGCAAATGAAGGCAGTTGAACAGACACACCAGCACCTCACCTCTGTGGACAGGCAGGGTCTACCCAGTTATGCTTTCCTCATGCTAGAACCCCCGGCCCACTTTCATTAGGATTCCTCAAATGTTTTTTTCATTGCATTCTTTCCTCTTCATCCTCTGTCCTTTTCTCTTCTTTCTCCTCTTTCTCCCTTCTCCTTTTATTTGTTGTAGTTCCTCTAGTGGCTCATCTAACTCCTAGATCTCACCTGTTTCAGTGCCTCTAGTGGTCTCTCTAACTCCTAGATCTCACCTGTTTCAGTGCCTCTAGGGGTCTCTCTAACTCCTAGATCTCACCTGTCTCAGTGCCTCTAGTGGTCTCTCTAACTCCTAGATCTCCCTGTTTCAGTGCCTCTAGTGGTCTCTCTAACTCCTAGATCTCACCTGTTTCAGTGCCTCTAGGGGTCTCTCTAACTCCTAGATCTCACCTGTCTCAGTGCCTCTAGTGGTCTCTCTAACTCCTTGATCTCCCCTGTTTCAGTGCCTCTAGTTGTCTCTCTAACTCCTAGATCTCACCTGTCTCAGTGCCTCTAGTGGTCTCTCTAACTCCTAGATCTCACCTGTCTCAGTGCCTCTAGTGGTCTCTCTAACTCCTAGATCTCACCTGTCTCAGTGCCTCTAGTGGTCTCTCTAACTCCTAGATCTCACCTGTCTCAGTGCCTCTAGTGGTCTCTCTAACTCCTAGATCTCACCTGTCTCAGTGCCTCTAGTGGTCTCTCTAACTCCTAGATCTCACCTGTTTCAGTGCCTCTAGTTGTCTCTCTAACTCCTAGATCTCACCTGTTTCAGTGCCTCTAGTGGTCTCTCTAACTCCTAGATCTCACCTGTTTCTGTGCCTCTAGTGGTCTCTCTAACTCCTAGATCTCACTTGTCTCAGTGCCTCTAGTGGTCTCTCTAACTCCTAGATCTCACCTGTCTCAGTGACTCTAGTGGTCTCTCTAACTCCTAGATCTCACCTGTCTCAGTGCCTCTAGTGGTCTCTCTAACTCCTAGATCTCACCTGTTTCTGTTCCTCTAGTGGTCTCTCTAACTCCTAGATCTCACCTGTCTCAGTGCCTCTAGTGGTCTCTCTAACTCCTAGATCTCACCTGTCTCAGTGCCTCTAGTGGTCTCTCTAACTCCTAGATCTCACCTGTCTCAGTGCCTCTAGTGGTCTCTCTAACTCCTAGATCTCACCTGTTTCAGTGCCTCTAGTGGTCTCTCTAACTCCTAGATCTCACCTGTTTCTGTGCCTCTAGTGGTCTCTCTAACTCCTAGATCTCACCTGTCTCAGTGCCTCTAGTGGTCTCTCTAACTCCTAGATCTCACCTGTCTCAGTGACTCTAGTGGTCTCTCTAACTCCTAGATCTCACCTGTCTCAGTGCCTCTAGTGGTCTCTCTAACTCCTAGATCTCACCTGTTTCTGTTCCTCTAGTGGTCTCTCTAACTCCTAGATCTCACCTGTCTCAGTGCCTCTAGTGGTCTCTCTAACTCCTAGATCTCACCTGTCTCAGTGCCTCTAGTGGTCTCTCTGACTCCTAGATCTCACCTGTCTCAGTGCCTCTAGTGGTCTCTTTGACTCCTAGATCTCACCTGTCTCAGTGCCTCTAGTGGTCTCTCTAACTCCTAGATCTCACCTGTTTCAGTGCCTCTAGTGGTCTCTCTAACATAATTTATGTCTCAGTGTAAATCATGACATTATGTAGATAAAGCTCTCTATGCCGAGAACAGCTTCTCATTTATGTATTTTGCTTCCAGCACGTGGAAGATATTTCTCTTTTGACTGCGGTTTGGACAATACTGCTTTGAGTAAGACAATATTTTTGAGTAAGAATGTCACTTTAATGGTTTGCTGTGAAAGTGTAATGTGTATGTTCCACCACTAAGGGCAGTATCCAAAACGAAGGCTCCTAAGTATGTCCAGGTGACAGCTAGCTTCAGCCTATCACATCATCTAGGACATTCGGTCATTAGCTGCCTGCTATCCTATCTAGAAACAGAATTTCCCCGCTGCAGTCTTTCGTTTCCATTTCCTTTCTAATTTAAGGATGCAGTGGTACACATATTATCGCGCCTGGATCATTAGAGTCACACGGCCGTCTCAGGCCCTTAGACACAGTCTGGAGAAAGCATTATTCTACATGCATTACACCCAGGTACTTCAAACTGCCCAGGCTTCAGACACAGGAAGCAGAAAGCATTATTCTACATGCAATACACCCAGGTACTTCAAACTGCCCTGGCTTCAGACACAGGAAGCAGATGTGTAGGGCGCTTTAGTTGAAACCTCATGTAGTCACTGTCAGACTGAGGACCAGGTTGGCTCTTGGATTCCCAGGCCCTTCACTGTGGCGTAGTCTGGCAGTCACTCGGAGTTGTATGTGGTCAGATTTCACTAATCTTTCACCAAACTAGCTCTTCCCTGAGCCAATGAATACAATTCCAAATCCAAGCAGATAGCGAGAGGTAAAGGTGTTTGTACCAAAGGCAGCTTTGTTTGCACTGTAGTCCCTGTTGTGAAAGCCCACGCTGTGAGAGATTTCTACACATCAAAAAGAAACACTCCCCTGATTTTCCTCTTTAATTGCCGCTAATGCACATGTGCGCTTTGAGGCTTGGGCCCGACTTTTCCCCGGAGACAAAGGGGTAATTTTGTGCAACGTTACCTTAGCGCTGGTTTGTGTCTGCCAGGGGTTCCTCTCCTGTTTGTCGGAGGAGGAGGCGCTGGGTGTAGCTTGTGTTGGTGCTGATGTGAGGCTGGAGGAGGAGGCCCTGGTGTAGCTTGTGTTGGTGCTGATGTGAGGCTGGAGGAGGAGGCCCTGGTGTAGCTTGTGTTGGTGCTGATGTGAGGCTGGAGGAGGAGGCCCTGGTGTAGCTTGTGTTGGTGCTGATGTGAGGCTGGAGGAGGAGGCCCTGGTGTAGCTTGTGTTGGTGCTGATGTGAGGCTGGAGGAGGAGGCCCTGGTGTAGCTTGTGTTGGTGCTGATGTGAGGCTGGAGGAGGAGGCCCTGGTGTAGCTTGTGTTGGTGCTGATGTGAGGCTGGAGGAGGAGGCCCTGGTGTAGCTTGTGTTGGTGCTGATGTGAGGCTGGAGGAGGAGGCCCTGGTGTAGCTTGTGTTGGTGCTGATGTGAGGCTGGAGGAGGAGGCCCTGGTGTAGCTTGTGTTGGTGCTGATGTGAGGCTGGAGGAGGAGGCCCTGGTGTAGCTTGTGTTGGTTGTGATGTGAGGCTGGAGGAGGAGGCCCTGGTGTAGCTTGTGTTGGTGCTGATGTGAGGCTGGAGGAGGAGGCCCTGGTGTAGCTTGTATTGGTGCTGATGTGAGGCTGGAGGAGGAGGCCCTGGTGTAGCTTGTGTTGGTGCTTATGTGAGGCTGGAGGAGGAGGCCCTGGTGTAGCTTGTGTTGGTGCTGATGTGAGGCTGGAGGAGGAGGCCCTGGTGTAGCTTGTGTTGGTCGTGATGTGAGGCTGGAGGAGGAGGCCCTGGTGTAGCTTGTGTTGGTGCTGATTTGAGACTGGAGGAGGAGGCCCTGGTGTAGCTTGTATTGGTGCTGATGTGAGGCTGGAGGAGGAGGCCCTGGTGTAGCTTGTGTTGGTGCTGATGTGAGGCTGGAGGAGGAGGCCCTGGTGTAGCTTGTGTTGGTGCTGATGTGAGGCTGGAGGAGGAGGCCCTGGTGTAGCTTGTGTTGGTGCTGATGTGAGGCTGGAGGAGGAGGCCCTGGTGTAGCTTGTGTTGGTGCTGATGTGAGGCTGGAGGAGGAGGCCCTGGTGTAGCTTGTGTTGGTGCTGATGTGAGGCTGCTGTAACGGCGGTCTGCGTCGGCTCTGTGTGATCCGGTGCCAGATGGACCCACTCCCCGGTCCTTAGCAGACTTTTCCTATGTTGTCTTTCCTTCTCTCTTTCCAGTTCCTGCGCTCGTTTAACTTGTATAATCGGGGTCTGGAAACAGATTACGTCCATGTCTTTCTCCCTCCGTCTTTGTCCTCCAACCGTTTTTTACATTCTGCATAACTTCCTTTGCTTTCTGGCATCCAATAAGTCAACAAGCACGTGACGTTTACTGAGCTGTGTGCGTGGGCGGGGAGCCTCGCTCCGGCCGGGGTTTCTCTTCAGGTTCTCTCCTGTTATCTGCCTGCAACCCCAGTAACCTGCTGCTTCATGTGACTGTATGCCCAGCGTGTGTGGTTTAAGGACTGTAGCCCGTGTAATTATGGTACAGGCTGCATCAGAACAGGCCAGCTCGCTGCACATTTAAACATTAGCTGTACAGCCTCATGTCACTCCATTATGGCTCTGATTTCTCCAGTTGCACTTTTCTCGGACTTAAATTGGTTTAAAGATGTCACCCGCTGTGTTTGAGGTGATCTAGTGCCGTTATTACACAGTAGACTGCCAGGCTGTGCCGGGCCTAATTGCTTCAGTGTGTGGAGCTCTGATGGGCGGGGAACACGAAGAGGCCTCCTCTCAACAACTGGGTGGTTCTCTGTCATACGGGATAAGCCATCTCTCTCTCTCCCCCTCTCTCTCTCTTCTCCCTCCCTGTCTCTCTCCCTCCCTCTCTCCCCCTCTCCCTCCCTCTCTCCCCCTCTCCCTCCCTCTCTCTCTCTCCCTCCCTCTCTCTCTACAATCTATTCCATAGATTGTATGATGATTCCATAGCTTGTATGATTCCATAGCTTGTATGATTCCATAGCTTGTATGATTCCATAGCTTGTTTGATTCCATAGCGTGTATGATTCCATAGCTTGTATGATTCCATAGCTTGTATGATGATTCCATAGATTGTATGATGATTCCATAGCTTTTATGATTCCATAGCTTGTATGATTCCATAGCTTGTATGATTCCATAGCTTGTATGATTCCATAGCTTGTATGATTCCATAGCTTGTAGCATGTATTTTAGTCTGTCTCATTTTTGTTGACTGTCTCAGTCTTGTATGTAGTCGTGGCTTCCATATCTTCCAACTTTTACCATCTGATTCTCCTTGTATTGAGTATAAAAGTGGCTGTAAAGTTGAACCTGAAGGCAAACCTCACAGAACAGTAAATATAGCATGGAGGTCTTTTCTCTTTAGTAGAGCTCGTGTGGTTTCAAATATTTTCCATTTAACAGTAATAAGCCCTCATTTGAATCAGTGTTCCGCTCTCTCAGGACTGCTTTCATCTTAAAACGGCTCCACCCCCTGATGTTGATTGGCTGAGGCAACTTGTTTATGGAGCTGATGTGATTTGACCACGGCATTTAATCTTTAACTTGGAAGCCACTTTCTTGGCGTGACTCATCAGAGCAGCTGCTGAGACATCAGGTTACTGGTCTCTATGGTACGGAAGGTTCTGTCTGTTTCTAATGATGTCACGATGCCCCAGGGCCGGTCCAGTGCACATGTACTGCTGCAACGGGAGTTTCAGTCTGATCAAATCTGAGTGAATCTTTACAACTCTTTCACCAATTTCCTGTAAAATAAACCCCAACACGCCTAAAAAAAATCACCTTGTAAAAAATATTCCACCAAATAAAAACAGCATCAGATCTAAGGCCTCCTTTTAAAGCCTTCTGGCCAGAGGATCTTTTATAGGGTGTCCATTAACTCGGAGTCTGTCTCTCCCTTCTTCTCTCCACAGTGGTGTGTCCACTGACCTGTATGAACGGAGGGGTGTGTAGCTCCCGGACCCACTGCCTGTGCCCGCCGGGTTTCACCGGTCGGCTGTGCCAGTTGCCCCTACGGCAGATGCCCGAGGCCCAGGCGGCGCGGGGCAACAAGCAACCCATCTACACCCTGTCAGGACTGGCAGACAGCCAGAGCCAGGGCGATCATGTGAGCGTGGGGCGAACACAGCTTGCCCAAACCCACTCTCTGTTCACGTTCCCCCTGGGACAGGGGACAGGACACCACTCCTCTGAAGGTAACCATCATGCAGGAAACCACACGTAATATTTATGGACACCTCAGTATGTGTACGGCACTGTGAGGAACTGTTATTCATCTGTGTTGTCTTTATCCCCTTCTTCTCTCTGCTCTACTCATTCTCTGTCTCTCCCTCTGTCCATCTCTTTGTCTCGTTCTCTCTCTCCCTCTCTCTCCCTCTCTCCATCTATCTGTCTCTCTCCCTCTCTGTCTCTCTCCCTCTCTCTCTGTCTCTCTCCCTCTCTCTCTCTGTCTCTCTCTCTCTCTCTCTCTCTCCCTCTCTCTCTGTCTCTCCCTCTCTCTGTCTCTCTCACTGTCTCTCCATCTCTCTTTCTCTCTCTTCAGTGCAGTTTAACGTGCGTGTGCACCACGACCACGACACGTCGGTTGTGATCCATTCTCTCGAGCAGTCGGATTCCAAGCCCCCTCATAAAACGGTCACGCGCTTCACCCCCCAGACCCACAAACCCAGGGGGCGGTGCTTCCAGGAGACCACGCCCAAACATGCTGTGAGTAACCATCGGCCATAAACGCACCAACGCTGGACAGTTCAGCAGGTTACCACCCTGGCCAATGAAGAGAAAAGGAGAACTTTGTACTGCGTAGATAATTGAATCGTCTGTCTCTCCTACAAGATGGGCGGAACCTGTGTGTTACAGTACAGGTTCCCCTCAACTACTTTTTCTTTATTTGCCAGAAGAGTGGCTTTTTGAAGTATCTTGTCTCCTGTAGAACGGAATGCTGATATGCTCAGTTGAGCACCTGATTCTTTATTTATACGGGATAAGCTGGGTATTTCCCCTGATTGTCATCTGTCACCCACAATGCATTTCTCATGTTTGTTTAATGGCCATTATGTGCTGTCTCCTTTTCTCACACCACCTTCTTCAGTGTAGCAGTACACCTCTTCCGGTTCTGACTAACCAGGAGGACTGCTGTGGAAGTGTGGGGAACTCCTGGGGGCAAAACAAATGTTATAAATGTCCAAAACTACCATGTAAGAAACAATGTGTGTGTGTGTGTGTGTGTCTTTATGTGTGATCAAAATATTGAACCCAAAGTCCCCACAAAGATATTGAAACCAGAACTATTGGCATGTAGATTTGGTTATTCAGGTTAAGCATTCTGTGATTTGTGATTTTCTATCATCCTTCTTCAACTGCATGGCTGTCATGTATCTTGTTTATTATGTCAGATGTGCCAGTAAATCAGGAAAGAGCTTGTAACCACTGAGCTTTCCTTGTCTCCCGTCTAATTCCCTGGCAGACGTCCATTGGATCTGGATCTCACATTAAGTCATTTGTTTATCCAGCCAAAAATGACAACAGACCCTGCCAATAATTCATTTCTATCTCATGAAGTAATGAGCCCGTATTAAAGCATTGTGTGTGTGTGTGTGTGTGTGTGTGTGTGTGTGTGTGTGTGTGTGTGTGTGTGTGTGTGTGTGTGTGTGTGTGTGTGTGTGTGTGTGTGTGTGTGTGTGTGTGTGTGTGTGTGTGTGTGTGTGTGTGTGTGTGTGTGTGTGTGTGTGTGTGTGTAAGCGAGGGAGAGAGCGAGGGTAAAAAATAGTCTTCTGTGACATGTCTTCATGTGTGTAGGGCCAGTGGAATACTCTCATTGAATTGCAGAAGATTGAATTTCAATCTGCATCCCATGAAAATCTTGGCATCTCACCTTTTTCCATTTTACTCCGATAATCAACTGTTAGCCAGACAAAGGAACCTTTGTAAGCAAATGATAGTTCAGAGTATATGTTTCCCACAATGCATTCTTGACATTTCATTTTATTTTTCCATGTTGGAATATTGCCTCATAGAGCACTTTGTTCATTTCTTTAGTTCTAGCGTATTCCTTTGTGTTTAATCTCATTCCCAGATTTGGTGTGTGTGTGTGTGTGTGTGTGTGTGTGTGTGTGTGTGTGTGTGTGTGTGTGTGTGTGTGTGTGTGTGTGTGTGTGTGTGTGTGTGTGTGTGTGTGTGTGTGTGTGTGTGTGTGTGTGTGTGTGTGTGTGTGTGTGTGTGTGTGTGTGTGTGTGTGTGTGTGTGTGTGTGTGTGTGTGGTGTGTGTGTGGTGTGTGTGTGTGTGTGTGTGGTGTGGTGTGGTGTGGTGTGGTGTGGTGTGGTGTGGTGTGGTGTGGTGTGGTGTGGTGTGTGTGTGGTGTGTGTGTGATAGTAGTATCTGACTGAGCTTACTACTTATGCCTGAGAAGAAATGAGCACAGACGTTATTGGCCCTAGAAACAGAATAGGATCGTACCACCATAGAATAACACCACTACAAATAGATGAGGGCCCTGTGTCTTTTCTCAGATTGCCAGTTGTTTTCTGGAATGTTCCCCTGTCTCACAAATGGTGTTTCTTTCGTGTCGATTGTCATTATTTCCTGTCAGATGCTGGAGTGAAACTGCAGACCATTTTGGAGGACTATAGTTCCACTTGCCCTCAGGGCTACAAGAGGCTTAACAGCACCCACTGCCAAGGTGACAGCACCCCCCAAACACACACACACACATTCTCTGACCAATCCAACACTCAGTAAGATATCAACAGTACACATTTAGCACGTTGCCGTTCAGCTGACATTTCTGTCTGTCCCTCCCTCCCTCTGTTAGACATCAATGAGTGCACCATGCAGGGGGTGTGCCAGAACAGCGAGTGCCTGAACACCCAGGGTAGCTTCAAGTGTGTCTGTAAGCCCGGCTTCATCATGGAGAGGACCAGATGTGTGGGTGAGAGTCAGAACCTCCGCTCCAGACAGACTGTTCCTTCACACAAATGGTGGTTACATACAGTGATGGAAGAAATTATTTGCGCAATTTGCAACAAGGGTTTTGCCACCAAGTACCAAGTCAGGTTTTACAAAGTGGTCAAATATTTATTTCACTAAATGCAAATCAATTTATGTCAAACGCAAATCTATTTATAACTTATTTCAACTGCGTTATTCTGGATTTTCACTGTTCAAATAAACCTACCATTAAAATTATAAACTGATAATGTCTTTGTCAGTGGGCAAATGTACAAAATCAGCGGGTGATCAAATAATTTCTTCCTTCACTCTATGACTCTAATGCCGCCGTCTCCTTTTCTCTCTGTTGCTGGTCACATACTTATATTTCTGTCAGTAAAGATGTGACCTGAGCTCCTGAGGCACTGAGCTGAATATTTTTCACTTTCCTGAAGCAGACAATTAACTCATTTGGTTTTGTCAAATATTTCAGCTCATTTGATTATACATTTGATTAATCTAAAACGAGGTGTAGGGTTGTCCTCTTGGTGATATCTGCAGTCGGCTTAAGGTCCTAACTCTGAGCTCGGTTGTGTTCGACCCCCTCTCAGAGTCCCCGTCTCCATCAGAGCAAGGCCAGTGTTTCCTCATCGCCACAGAGACGGGTCGCTGTGAGCACGCCCTACCCACGACCCTGACCCAGGAGCTGTGCTGCTGTACCGTCGGGAAGGCCTGGGGCCCGGCCTGTAAGAGGTGTCCCCAGGACGGCACAGGTGAGTGGGCTGAACACTAGAGGAGGAGACGCCGTGTGACCGGTGCTCCTCTCCTAATCCCCCTCTCCCCGCCTCGTCCCCAGCCTCCTTCAACAAGATCTGTCCCGCGGGGAAAGGCTACCACCTTCAGAGTTACCGGGAGACAGTGGCCTTCCCTCCTCGGAACCACAAGCCGGACACGAGCCAGAACCAGAAGGGTGAGACAGTGTGGAGGAAGGGTGGGTGGGACGAACTGCAGACAGACTCTCTGAGTCATTCAGGAGCGTGGCTACGCTTCAGAAGACCTGCTGTCAGCAGATTAGTGTTACTCTGTGGATTATAGTATTATTATAATGGAAGGTCACACAGCATTTTTACACATTTTCCTTGTTGTGTTCTCTCTTTAGGAGTCAAGCCCCCGGTAAGTAACGATGCTCCTTGAGACGTGTGTGTGTGGGCGCGTGTGTGTGAATGTGTGTGTGCGAGCGTGTGTGTGAGCGTGTGTGTGAGCGTGTGTGTGAGCGTGTGTGTGAGCGTGTGTGTGTGTGTGTGAGCGTGTGTGTGAGCGTGTGTGAGCATGTGTGTGAGCGTGTGTGTGTGAGCGTGTTTGTGTGAGCGTGTGTGTGTGTGAGCGTGTGTGTGTGTGTGAGCGTGTGTGGGCGAGCATGTGTGGGCGTGTGTGTGTGTGTGGGCGTGTGTGTGTGTGGGCGTGTGTGTGGGCGTGTGTGTGGGAGTGTGTGTATGTGTGGGCATGTGTGTGCATGTGTGTATGTGTGGGCATGTGTGGGCATGTGTGTGTGGTCTGTTATTCTTAGACAGTCTTTTGTCTGTGTGTCATGTAGGAGAATCCTCCCCAGACGACCACACCTATGCAGCTTTCTCCAGTCAGCCAGCGCGGTACGCTCTTTCATTCTTTTATTCATCCCGAGTTCGGGGCCTCTGGGAGATATCGGACAGACTGTTATGGTCTGACTGTTTTTCTGGCTGACCCCAGACTATTAGTGTCTGACTGTTTCTCTGGCTGACCCCACACTGTTAGTGTCTGACTGTTTCTTCGACTGATCCCACACTGTTAGTGTCTGACTGTTTCTTTGGCTCTGACTGTTTCTCCGACTGATCCCACACTGTTATGGTCTGACTGTTTCTCCAGCTCTGACTGTTTCTCCAGCTCTGACTGTTTCTCCGATTGATCCCACACTGTTAGGATCTGACTGTTTCTCCGGCTCTGACTGTTTCTCAGACTGACCCCACACTGTTATGGTCTGACTGTTTCTCCGACTCTGACTGTTGTTCCGACTGACCCCACACTGTTAGTGTCTGACTGTTTTTCCGACTGACCCCACACTGTTAGTGTCTGACTGTTTTTCCGACTGACCCCACACTGTTAGTGTCTGACTGTTTTTCCGACTGACCCCACACTGTTAGTGTCTGACTGTTTCTCTGGCTGATCCCACACTGTTAGGGTCTGACTGTTTCTCCGGCTCTGACTGTTTCTCCGACTGACCCCACAGAGATCATCACCAAGCCCACACCACCGCCCATCATCAGGGTGAACCCAGACCGTGACCCGCTGGAGGTGGCTCAGACGCAGGTCTCACGTGAGTTTCAGGCCACACCTTCATCAGCCTGTTTTAACAAATCATCCTCTAGCTGCATTGTTTCAGTCCCCGCCTTCTGAGCACGCTGTGTCCTCTCCCCGTAGCGGTCATGGACGAGTGCAGGCTGAACAGGAACCTCTGTGGTCATGGGGAGTGCGTCAACATGCACACTGGCTATAAGTGTGAGTGTAACCCTGGTTACAGGCTCCACCCCCAGAGGAAAGCCTGCGTGGGTAAGTGACGAGACAGGATAGTGGTTGGGAACGTTGCGCGTGCAGGTGGTTGGGAACGGGGTGCGTGCAGGTGGTTGGGAACGGGGGCGCGTGCAGCAGGTTGGGAACGGGGCGCGTGCAGCAGGTTGAGAACGGGGCGTGTGCAGGTGGTTGGGAACAGGGCGCGTGCAGGTGGTTGGGAACAGGACGCGTGCAGGTGGTTGGGAACAGGACGCGTGCAGGTGGTTGGGAACGGGGCGCGTGCAGGTGGTTGGGAACGGGGCGCATGCAGCAGGTTGGGAACAGGGCGCGTGCAGCAGGTTGGGAACGGGGCGCGTGCAGCAGGTTGGGAACAGGGCGCGTGCAGGTGGTTCGGAACGGGGCGCGTGCAGCAGGTTGGGAACAGGGCGCGTGCAGCAGGTTGGGAACGGGGCGCGTGCAGCAGGTTGGGAACAGGGCGCGTGCAGGTGGTTGGGAACGGGGCGCGTGCAGCAGGTTGGGAACGGGGCGCGTGCAGCAGGTTGGGAACGGGGCGCGTGCAGCAGGTTGGGAACGGGGCGCGTGCAGCAGGTTGGGAACGGGGCGCGTGCAGCAGGTTGGGAACGGGGCGCGTGCAGCAGGTTGGGAACGGGGCGCGTGCAGCAGGTTGGGAACGGGGCGCGTGCAGCAGGTTGGGAACAGGGCGCGTGCAGCAGGTTGGGAACGGGGCGCGTGCAGCAGGTTGGGAACGGGGCGTGTTCAGCAGGTTGGGAATGGGGCGCGTGCTGGTGGTTGGGAACGGGGCGCATGCAGCAGGTTGGGAACGGGGCGCGTGCTGGTGGTTGGGAACGGGGCGCGTGCAGCAGGTTGGGAACGGGGCGTGTTCAGCAGGTTGGGAACGGGGCGCGTGCAGCAGGTTGGGAACGGGGCGTGTTCAGCAGGTTGGGAACGGGGCGCGTGCTGGTGGTTGGGAACGGGGCGCGTGCTGGTGGTTGGGAACGGGGCGCATGCAGCAGGTTGGGAACGGGGCGCATGCAGCAGGTTGGGAACGGGGCGCGTTCAGCAGGTTGGGAACACGGCGCGTGCAGGTGGTTGCGTTGAAGGCCGGTGTGTATTCTCAAACGGAGGTGCGCCCTTTGATCTTCCTAAACGTCCAAGTGATCCCTCTCTGCCAGATGAGGACGAGTGCGACTCGGAGCCATGCGGAAACGGCCGAGGCATCTGCATCAACACGGAGGGCTCCTACCGATGCAGATGTCTCCATGGTTACAAGCTGTTGGTGTATCATGGGCAGCTGAGGTGTATGGGTAGGTGGCGCCGTGGAGTAATGTCTGTAGATGTGAGTATGGATGTGAAATGTAGATGTGAGTGAGTATGAATGTGAATGAGTGTGAATGTGTCTGTAGATGTGAGTGAGTATATTTTTGACTGTTGACTTCAGATGTGAATGAGTATATTTTTGACTGTTTTCTTCAGATGTGAATGAGTATATTTTTGACTGTTTTCTTCAGATGTGAATGAGTATATTTTTGACTGTTTTCTTCAGATGAGAATGAGTATATTTTTGACTGTTGTCTTCAGATGTGATTGAGTATATTTTTGACTGTTGTCTTCAGATATGAATGAGTGCTCCCGGCCAGACATCTGTGGACAGGGGGGTCAGTGCGTGAACCTGCCTGGGTTCTACAAGTGTGAATGTCACAAAGGCTACAGGAGCAAGTCCCAACGCCAACCAGCCTGTGAAGGTGAGAGCTGCTGTCCTCGTGTCATTTCTATGCTGAACGTTTGTCTCTAAATGTCCAATCAGTTGATCCCTTGTTGTTTTGTCTCAGATATTAATGAGTGTCTGGACCCCAGCAGCTGCCCCAATGAGCAGTGTGAGAACAGCCAAGGTTCTTATGAATGTGTTCCCTGCCAAGCGGGTCACCAGGCCCAAGGCGGGCTCTGCTACGGTGAGAACCAATAACTGAATTTATACCAATGCCAACACACCTATCAGCTTTTGTATCTTTACTGTTGTACAGCTTCTCCTCCCAACGTGAGCCAGTATTTTTCAGTGATGTCACATCACCACAGTTGTTTACTGATCAGGAGTTAATGAAGTGTTATGGAGGCCGTTACAGAACCTGAACATCGATTAATCCTGTTGGTATACATCTGTGTATTTGATCCAAACCGTCACATGACAGGTATTCCCTCTTCTACTCAGGGATGTGTGTGACGTGTCGGTTGGAGTCGGCTCATTGCCTGTGCCTCAAACACACACACACACACACACGCTGACACACACAGTCAATAGGAATCCAAAAGGCACCATGCCAGTCCAAAACTGTTAGCTTTCTGTATGACTGACTGGGTTTCCATCCCGTTCTGCTGTGACCTGTGCCCTCTCGACCTTTCCAACAGATGTCAATGAGTGCCAGAAACGAGGGGTGTGTCCAAACGGCCGCTGCGAGAACCTCCCAGGAACCTACCGCTGTCTCTGCAATGAGGGCTTCATACCGGCGGCAGACAGTAAAGGCTGCACAGGTTAGGGCACTTATTCCTGACTGGTACACTGGCTGGTACACTGGCTGGTACACTGGTACACTGGTACACTGGTACACTGGTACACTGGTACACTGGTACACTGGTACACTGGTACACTGGTACACTGGCACACTGGCTGGCACACTGGCTGGTACACTGGCTGGTACACTGGCTGGTACACTGGCTGGTACACTGGTACACTGGTACACTGGTACACTGGCTGGTACACTGGTACACTGGTACACTGGTACACTGGTACACTGGTACACTGGCACACTGGCACACTGGTACACTGGCACACTGGCACACTGGTACACTGGTACACTGGTACACTGGTACACTGGCTGGTACACTGGCTGGTACACTGGTACACTGGCACACTGGCTGGCACACTGGCTGGTACACTGGCTGGTACACTGGCTGGTACACTGGCTGGTACACTGGCTGGTACACTGGCTGGTACACTGGCTGGTACACTGGCTGGTACACTGGTACACTGGCACACTGGCTGGTACACTGGCTGGTACACTGGCTGGTTCACTGGCACACTGGCTGGTTCACTGGCTGGTTCACTGGCTGGTTCACTGGCTGGTACACTGGCTGGTACACTGGCTGGTACACTGGCTGGTACACTGGCTGGTACACTGGCTGGTACACTGGCTGGTACACTGGCTGGTACACTGGCTGGTACACTGCCACATTGTGATATACTACTGACAGACTGTGTGTGCCTCTTTCCATTTGACCTCCAGACATTGATGAGTGTGAGGATGACAGACTGTGTGCCAACGGACGCTGTACCAACAGTGAAGGCTCCTTCCAGTGTCAGTGTTACCCTGGATACCAGCGCACCCTGGAGG